>JANEYF010001748.1:0-120366 GCA_029963845.1 Rhamnusium bicolor
TATTCTATAAGTTAATACACAGTGGTGTAGATTTTATATAACAACTTCCCCCTTATAAAAAAAGTTGGTGTTTATACAGCAACTTTTGTAAAATGTAAAAACGTAGTATAAACAAGCGTGGATCTAGAATTGTATAATATAAAATAAAATATTAAAGCAAAGCGTTAATATTTAAAATGATTATAGAATAAAAATTATAAAACAAAATGTAAAACATAGTGTAAACAAGCGTGAATCTAAAATTATATAATGTAAAATGTAAAATAGCAAAACATTATCATTGAAAATAATTATAAAATGAGAAATAATAAAATAATAAAGTAATATAACAATAAACGTTTAAAATGCATCAAAAATGAAACGGTATTAATTAAAAGTCTTTCGCACTAAGTTCGGATAGTAAAACACATTTAACAGTCTTTTTTTAAGCTAATGCGATTTCTTTGGGTTCTACTTCTTCTTCGTGGATACTAGGTCTTTTCCTCGGGGTTAGAGTGTTGGTAAATCTCCTGAGGATTTTACTTGGTCTTGATGAAGGTGGAGGTGATCCGGATGGATGGACAAGAGTTAGCCTTCGATTGCTTTTCCTGCATTTGCATAATATGTAGAGCAGAATAAGGGCAATAATTAAAGTTATGGTCAGATATGTAAACCATGAGATATGTTTGGTCACAAAAGGTTCGTTGATTAGATCGTCTAAATTTTTTTAATATTGGTTTAATTTGTGTTTGTCAGTTTCGAAGTCTTCGGTGTTCAGGTTGTTTTATTTTAAAAGCTTTAATTTGGGTATTTGAGTTTTGTACGGAAGGTTATTGCAACACTCACATGGAATTTGGATAGGATGCGTTTTATCCTTGACATCTAATATTTCATTGGATTCGGCTTCAATTTTGGTAATGCCGATAAAGGCGTAACAACTAGGTTGTAATTTTATAATAGAGTTCTTCGTGATAATTTCTGTCATTGAGTTCCTTGAGGACAGCTGATAGTAATGTGTAAAGGTTCTATATTAATGACTAACCATGTATTCTCCTGGAGTTTCTGAACATTATATCCTTGACTGATGATAAACAATGTTTGACAGTTTTCGGGTAGACGATTGAGATGTTTAAACAGTCTTGCTTCACAAATAGCATTGGTGTCGATGGGGTAAGCGAACAAGTTAGAGCATAATTTAGTTCCAATGTAGAGTTGTTTGAATTCTTCCAGATCCGGAAAAGGTATAAACATTAAAGAATCATCATCCCTCGTGATATATTTTTGACAGGTTGACAAGATGTGGTGCAAACCAGTTCTATTATCCAAAATAGGGATAGGGTATAATTGACAGGTTGTGTAAATTTGAGGATCTATTAGAGGTATCTTTAAAGCAAAAATTAAACTTGAATAGGTTTGAAAAGCTTGCAGTTCAATAATACCTAGTTACTGAGCAACTCTTGATAATTTTATTTGAAGTGGCAAGTTGTTCCTTTGCAAATTTTGTGAAATTTCCTGTAAAGAGCTTATTTAATCCTGAAGAATAATTATTGAAGTATGAATGATTTTTAATCGTGCAATTGTTATTGAATTTAGAATATCGTTTAGGTTGTCTTCAATGTATAAATAGTTTGCCATTAATTGTTCACATATTTCAAGAAACTTTAGTTTTGTTTGAACTATTTGTATGTCGTGTTCGGTCTGTAAGATCGCATCCTCGATATCTTTAATATTTTTATTGAATGTTTCTTCGTCAATTTGTAATTTCTGAATGGTTGAACTGAAATTTTTTATAACCGATGTTGTCACCTATATTTGGTTTTTAATTAAGTCTTCTAATTGATGCTCGCCACCATTTAGTTTAGTAATACAATCAGAGTAATATTGACCATCCTCAGCGTCTAAATTTCCGGTAATTTATTTAAATACTGTCCCCATACCATTTAAAATTCTTCGTTTGTATCGTTTCGTATCAAGGTAAACTTCGTCAAATTTAGATTGAATAGATTTAGAAATTTGTTCTAAAAGGCTACGATGAGTCTTGACTTCGCCCATGAAAGCATTCAAGTTATGATACGCAGGGTCAAGGGTGCTAAGGATAGTGTCTACGATTTTGTCGTTTTCGTCAGAAGCTGTTTGTATTGAGGATATATTCTTGTGAACTAATAGTGTACATTTCTCGTTTGTCATAACTATTTCTAATTTCTCGTGGTAGTAAATTCCATTAGTGTTATTTATTGATGTAATTTGGTATTGGGAAACCGCTAGAGTTACTGATTTGATTGGCAGGAGCAACCTGAAAAAGGTTAATTTTCAAAATAGGATTTTATTCGATCAAAATTTACTGTACTAGTTTAGTTAGTGGCTGGGTTAAGTAGAATAGCTGAATTTTAAAAGATTTGTTATTTCAAAAGGACCGTTACATTTATTTTGCAGTTTATCTTTAATTTGTGATTCTTTTACATAAACTTTGTCGCTGATGTTATATTTGTATCGATTTTAATATTTTTGGTATACCGTATTTTGGCTTTTTCCTTTTGAGCTTGTGTCCGATTTCGAGCAATTTTATAATAATGAGATATTCGGTTGTTAAGATCTCTAACGTATTTGGTGACTGATTCGTTCTGGTTATATAGCGTTTCTGGTACTCGACTAGATGTGTGTCCGAAAATAAGTTCGTATGGAGTAAAACCATGTGTTTTATTGACTGAATTATTGTAACAGATAACCGCGTATGGTAAGATTGTAAAAGGATATTCGTTGGGATTCTCAGTTTTATGAACTCTAATCATCTCTGCTAGCGCGTCGCGTGAAATCGTTCTAATGAACCATTAGATTGCGGGTGCCCTACACTTGAGAAAGTTAATTTTATCATATAAATTGCAGAGGTCTCTTAATAAACTATTGTCAAATTCTTGACCGTAGTCACAATGTATTCTTAATGGTGTACCATAATGTTGGAAATACAACAATAATATGTTTACAACAGATTTAGCAGTTTTATCTGTAATTGCGTAAGCTTGTGTAAATTTAATTAGTTCGTCGCGAATAGTGATGGCGTGATTTCGTGTTGGTGTTTCAAAAATATCGATATTAATACGTTCGAACGGTGTTCTTGGTGTTTCCGTGATTACTAATGGGTTACTCAAGTTTTTGCGGCAAACTTTGGACTTTTGGCAAGTTTCGCAGTTTTTTATGAAGTTCTTGACATCTTTAGATAAACCTCGTCAATTATATTTTTGTGAAATTCTTCGAGTGGTCTCGTTTATTCCGTGATGTAAATTATTTCTACCAGAATGGTTTTGGTCTAATATGATTGGAATTTCGTCATCATCTAGAGTTCTTACAATGTTTTGGCAGATAATCAATTTTAAATCTTTTTCTGCGAAAATAAATGATAGAATTTCCAATATTGGTAAATCTACATTATTTTCCACGTGATAGGTTTTAGAAAGATCCAAATCATTTTGACTTTTGAATAAGATTATGAATAAATGGTCTATAACGAAATTTGGATAGATTAAAATGGGTGATGTGGTCAGATTGCTTGAGATTGGTAAATGAATTTTGACAATCGTTGTCAAAAGGGACGTCTTTTTGTAAAAGTTTTGTCATTGGTTTAGTGATTTTAGAAAAATTTTGAATGAATCTGCGATCATAACTTGCAATTCCTAAAAATGATTTAATTCCCATTTGGTCTTTAAATTGTTGAAAATTTAAAATAACGTCAACTTTACTCGGGTTAGAGCCAATACACCATTCAGACTGATCCCAGGTAAGTTTGAAGTGACTCCTAACTTACCTGCAACCAGCACATAAAATAAAACGGAGATCGGATATTATACAGTAAATAAACGACACAATCTGGGGACCCAAGCCTGGTGTGGTGCATTGTATCTATACCATGGTTGTAAGATCCTCAATTACATATGCAGCCCTGGCATGGTGGCCTAATGTACTGCAAGCAACAGATTCAAACAAACTAAGCCTTAACACTGACGTACTTTACCACGAAACACCAAAATACCATATACTGCACTCGACGCGCGTGTCGCCAACCAAGTTGGCATAATCTGGATATGATGAAATCGAGAGGTCTGAGCCATGTGCAAAGTCTGGCGTGCTTGGGTATAACAGGGGCAATGCGCCTGATCTCCAATGCAGCAATGAGAGCCCTGTTAAACCTCACCACTCCACATAGTAATACAAGAAGGGCGATGATGAAACTCCTTAGGTTGCAAAATTCTGGGAAATCGATTCGAGACTGTCATGAGAGAATCAAAGGGACTATGGCAAATCCCATCCTTGATATGTTGTCACACCACATAGGTCCCAAATAATACTTCCACAATCCTCTCGAAGTGATCATACCAGATCAAGATCTATGAAAGGGAGGAACATCAGAGTTCTTTAAGAGAGAACTGACCTAATACCCAGACGAGTCTGGGACTGAAACAATAATTGGGTCTGGTATACATAGTGAAAACCCAAGGGCCAGCCTTAGCTATCCACTTGAGAATCACAGTACAGTATTCCAGGTCGAAATATAAGCACTTCTACAGTGAATTTGCGAAAACTTAAGAAGAGCTTACGCAAACAAGCAGATTCATATCGTCTCGGACAGTCAGACTAAAGGCACAAAAATGCTGTAAAGTGGCATCAAGATTAGTATGGGAATGCCCAGAAAAACTCAAGTCCCTGGTAGAACGAAATACAGTCAAACTATACTGGGTGCCAGGACATAGTGTGGTACTAGAAAACGACAAAGCTGACGAATTTGTCCAATAAGGATCAGCTTGGAACTAGTACTTGCATTGCCAAATTGCACTGCCAAGAGGTGAGTATCAGACTGAAAACAGAAATAACACATTAGATACTGGAAAAACTCACCAACCAGGACAAAGACACGGCAAAGTATTCATAACTGAACTGTGCACAAAAAGAACGCAGCAACTTCTTACGCTAAGCAGGAACTAGCTGAAAATTATAACAGGATTACTCACAGGTCATGCCCCAGTGAAGGAATACCTGCAAAAAATGGAGCTCGCTGAAGGTAACCTGGAATGCAGGCTCTGCGGAGAGGCGCCGGAAACAGACGAACACATACTATGACAATCCGTGACCGTATCAAACACGCAGGCTGACAATAGAAAAACATTTATTATTCAAGCAACATCTTGTTGAGACCGATCGCCTCTAAATGTTACTACACTAGAAACTTGACTTTCATTTAGAAAACACCGCATTCATAGACATAGGAATTCTGAGCAATATCCCAGAGATGAGTTTAAAACCTAACGCTGTAGTCCGAAAAACGCGCGATATAATAATAAAATAAATAGTAATTTCTGACAGCTTTTTTTTACTTACACCAGTATCCACTAAAGTTTAATAGCACTTCAATAACTTCGTCTTTACACAACGTAGTATTACAATCAATTTCCGTTGAAGGATCGTTGAAGTAATTATTTCCGAATAGCCAACTAATTGAAAATTCTCATTTTGGTGATTCATAAGTAAAAAAATAAATAAAAAAAAATAAAAATAAAGAAAAAATAAAAAAATAAAAAAAAAATAAAATATTTGAAAAATGATATTTTCAAAATATTTGCTTAGAAGAAAACTAAATTCATAAAAACTAAAGATTCATAAACGAACTTAATGAAAATGACTCTCAATATTGAACCATAATAGAGATTAGAACATATTATCTGAGGAAAGTAAAGGAACCTTTTCATAAGAAATCTTCCAAAATCTACGATTTAAAAATATTTTATAATTCACTATTAAATAAACCGATAGATGTGAGGACTAATTGAAATTTTGGTGAACAAACGTTATTATTTATTTTGCCTTCCTCCGAAATTGAACATTTCTGACAACAAAGAATAAATTCTACTATATGTGAACATATTGAAATCCGTGAAAATTAAGATTTATACATGGCACAAAACCTACGGTATTAAATCAATTATTAAATATACCTTAGATATCTCTATTGCCACATCCAAAATCTCTCTAAGAGAGATTGTATTGGTAATCTCCAGGAATTTTAATCAGAATAACCTCCTCATATTATATATACCGGCCAGAAATACGACATGAAACTAAGGTTTGTAGATTTTTTTATAACCAGTTTTTCTGAATAAATTTGTGCTGTACCCAGGCTACTTGGGCAAAATGGGCGTCCTAATAATCGGTGTACTCGGAGGGATAAAGCCTAGGTCCACTGCTATCGGAACTGAAGACCATACCGCCCTGCCAAATGTCAACCGAGTGACTGGCAGGCCAAATGCACAAAGCGGTCTTTCTCAGTTCTCTCCGTCTGCTTAGGGCACACGATTCTGGTATTTACAGTCACTAACCCTGCGGGATGTGGGGAGTGGCTGTAGTAAATGCGCCGGCGCGACTCCCGTGAGGCGTTGGAGGCCACGGGAGGATTTTCGGGCATCGGATATTCCGAAAAAAATAACAATATATTATACACAAGGTTCCAAACAAATAAATACGATAATATGTAAATAAGCAACTAAAAAAAGAAAGTGTTGCACAAAAACAAAGCTGCCAGATGGTAGATTTGCAAATACAAATATAAAGTATACATTAAATGACCCATAAAAAGAAAAGTAAGGTCAATCCAAAAAGCAAACCCCGCACGTGGATTAGACCTACCTATTATAATACTTTAATAAAATCTTTAACACTTATACAACCAATACTCACACTAATAAAAAAAAAGGAAATAAATTACCAAACTACAAATAAGTCAGTGCAAATAAAAGTATATCTAAAATCCATTAATTATTTAATTAAAAACGTTCATATTTTGACTTGAAATCGCCAGGGGCACAAGCTTATTATAGTAAAATTTTACCGTAAAACTAATTTTCATGGATCAAACGAATGTTTGACAGGAAAATCCACAAGCTTAATATATTATGCTTAGTGCTCGGATGGAGGTATCGTTTCAAAGTGACTGCTTTTATACAGACATAATACTATATTGTAAACACCTACTGAAACATTCCTGGACATGGAAAAACAGAAGTTTATACATGACAAAAGTGAATTTTACTTAATTATAAAATGTTAATACGTAAACTAGTTTTATCGGAAAACGTATGACAAAAACAAAAAGGGTATATTTTTACACTAGTCAAATGTGGGGACAATGTCACAACATATTTTACCTTATAACTCATGAATAAGTATTATAAGAACTGAAAAATTGGACGGATTTGTAAGGATTTTAGTTATATTAATTTTTTTTAAATTATTTATTTTGTTTTTTTAGAGTATATTTTATTTATTTTGTTATATTTTTGTAGTTCCATAAATATTAAATAATCTGAAAATTTTTATAAGCATACATGTTTTTACTGTTTTAATTATATTTTGTATTTTTTTTATCAAAACTCGAAAACCGGTTTAACCAGGTTTTTTGGTATACCGGTTTTTCAAAGTCAGTTTTTTGTATAAACCCCAAAAATGATAACTCAAGCTCTAATTCAATTAGTGATTATTTTAAATAATTTAAACACGTCTCTGAACCTTTCAGAGCTCACCTTCATGTAAATTAACTCTTTAGCAAATTTATGGAATTTGATTGTTCAAAACTTTAAGAGTCGTGGAAAAATAACTACCAAGATGTTCTGGAAATGCAATTATGAACGTCTGCGGGGTATTGCTATTATAATTAGTACACTGTGTTATACACATAACGTTTTATTAATGAAAATATAATATCAACCGTCTCGTTTGGAATTTACAGTGAATCCAAGTCGTATCAGAGTTTACCGACAAAACGCTTACATAATACAAAAGCACAGACAGAATCAGTTTATATTTGTGACAAAAGGTAAATGGTACAGTGACGGTTATTAGTAAGGCTGGGAATCGAATACGAATAATTCGAGTATTCGAATATTCGAGTATTCGAATATTAATTATTCTGATGGGAAATTATTCGAGTACTCGAATATTCGGATACTCGAATATTCGAATATTCGAATACTCGAATATATTCGAGTATTCGAATATTCGATTATATCTGAGTAAATTTGAATATTAAAATATATTATTAAATTATGTACGAATAGGTATGCAGTATGCATCCAACCAAAGTAGGTAGATAGTAGGTATAGGTAGGTACCTATTCTAAAATCCAAATATATAAATAGACCACATTAGTGGCACATTTTATTCCCAGTCAAACTATTCCATATCTTTCTCGCCTCGACCCTATTCTTACTGTACTAAGGCAGGGGTTAAAATTAAATTTTAAATTTTAGAAAACCTGTAAATATTTAACTATTGACTTTTCATGTATTTGTTTTACCTTCACAATCAACATTCTAATTTTAGAGCACTTTTATTTTTTTCGAAAAGGAAAAATAGTTATGACACAGAAGTATAATAAACTAGCTCTGTTTTCGTTTTATTTAAGCTTCAATAGTTAAATGTGGACAATAGCGCCTCAATCCTAAAATAAAATACTAACTAAATAATTCTGACCCTTAAAGCACATGTACAGGAGACATACCCTATTGTGGCTATGGAAAGCCAATCAAATTGCCTGCTTAGTGGTTTACGTCACGACTATTATTGTGGTCTATCCAACTAAATACTCAAATAGAGTATTCACTATTCACTGGTATTCACTGCTATTCCTATTAATAATGAATATTCGAGGATCCGGATTATTCGGATACCTATTCGAATAATTCGGATTATTCGAGTATTCGATTATTCTAATTATTCGAATATTCGAATATTTTTTCGAACGAATATTCGAATACTAAAATCTGGAAAATTCCCAGCCTTAGTTATTAGTCATAGTGACATATGATGAATAAATTAACTAAATACTCATTGGTGAGATTCTACAAATTGAAATATAAGTTTTTGAACATGTAGTTATCATGCAAAAAGCTGAGGAACATACCATAATCTAGTTGTAAGCATAAAACTTTGGTTCAATTTTTGGGAAAAATCTTTATTATATTTAGTACAGTCCTGTGCTTAATTTAAAGCTTTTTGTTTATCACCTGTTTCAATAGAAACAATATAGGAACTCATGACATTAGAGACATTTCAATTGCACCTCGAGATTGTCTCATGGTAAGAAACGAAAAATGGAGCGTGTATTTTTTCTGCTACACGCTGCTTACTTTTTAAATATGTATTAGTTATAGAATTCATTTTGTTTAAGTTAAATAGAAAACCATGACACAACACCATAACAATAATCATACAATTGGTTCAATTATTACTGTTATTTATTTTAAAATGTTTGCATACAAGCAAGTACAAAATAAAAATAAGCCCCTATCAAAACATAATTTATCTAACACTACTATTTTTTTCTAACGAAAATGAAAATGTATTAACAAGATAAAAAAGTCATTCCGAAAGTAAAGTTTATCAGAAATGGTTAAAAAACCTTGCGAAATCCAACAAGTGTTCATCAAGGCCATAGATAATTTACCAAGGCAATAATTGATTAAGTCAAACGTAATTTTGATATGTAATAAAAATTTAAAATTTAAAAATATTTATTTTACATTTAAAATGAGCAGAGTATATATCCCTCGCCAGACTTAGTTGCAGTGGATTGCAAGTACTTATATTGTTTGATATTGAAATTGCAACAAAAAATATAGGTGAAAATCTTATAGATCTTACAAGAACTAGTAAGTAACCATAACATTTTGATACTGAACGATTGAAGGATACACTGTATTTTAGTACTCACTCAAAAAAATCTTTTTAATATTGAACCTGACATAAATTTTTAACTTGCTTTAATGCTATCGCTTTGTTTATCTGGTAAACATTATTGATAATGCGTCAAGTTTGAAGACAAGTGAAGCTTCAATAACTAAGTGAGTTTGAAATTGGTATAATTGTAGAGTTACGAAAAGTCGATATTTCTTCTCGGGAAATTGAGATTCGCCGCGTCAACAATGATGCGATGTTGGAATGCATGTAATGAAGAACAGAGGCATCAATGTCGTAGAGATGCTAGGACTGTTCGAAGAACCACTGAATATGATGAGCAATCTTTCTTAAGAATTATGGCCACAAGGAACTGTTTTGGTACAACCACGTCGGAAAATTAATGGTTAACTGTTATCGGTAACAATTATCCATCAGGTCCATTCATTCAAGTTTCTTTGGTCTTCGATTATACCGACCCCACCTTATTTTGCCACTGACACAGAGGTATACCGAGAAGACTTTAGTGGTACGAAGAACGTAACAGTGGGATGAAGAATAGAATCGGATAGTGGTCGGTAATGATTCTCGATTCTGTTTTTGGGCTTACGAAAGTTTACCGTCGACGTGGAGAAAAGTAATATATATAGAACAGGAGGCCGTGCTTAACATAGATATTATGGTATCGGGTACAGTAGCATATGTTCCTTCTAATTTTTCAGAAAACAATCAGAAAGCACAAGAGTACATTTACAATGTCTTTGAATCAGTTGTGTTACCGTATTCCCAGAAGTTGGAAAACCTCATTTTTCAGCAGAATAATACCAGACTCATACTGCTGTTATAAACAGGAAGTACCTACAAGGTGCTGATATGAACGTTCTTTACCTCATTGACTATAGGAATAATCTGATCATTTATGAAAACTTTAAACGAAACTGTTTATACTCGAATTTTTTCAACATAACAGGCTTACCTATTAGCATAACTTGCAATTTTAGAGGGTATAGTTTTAAATTGTGATTAGATGAATATTCATAATTCTTTAAAGATTTGCCAATCGATTTAGATATATGTGCGAGTCATCTGCATACAATCTGTGACCGAGTCTGATATATTTGAAATGTACAAAATAAATTTGGCACACCCGTAGTTAAATTTTTTTAAATGTTGATTTAACTCGAGTACCATCTATAACCACCACTTACTTTCTTTCATTCAAACCAAAACAAAATATTGAGGTTTTGCTAGTAGAATGAATTGATCCAAGGTATCAAATGTCTGATAAATCTAACAGTTAAAAATGTACATTTACTCTAATCAAAATTTCTAATAAAGTATATAGAATGTCAATAATATATTACAACACTGGAGATCCGCGACTTTTCTTTCCTTAAAAAAGAGGTGTGCAAAGGTCAAGCTTGAGAAACGCTGAGTATAATGATAAAATTGGTACTTATGTAAATATCAAGGTCTTTGGAATATGACAGTGATGTTATGATTTACTTACCAAGTCCCGCATTCACTCTAATAATTATCATCCACGTTATATTGTTTTATTTTCACTACACTTACTTAATTTTAAATATCATAAATGTTTTTTTAAATACATTTATGATGAAAACTGACAAATACATAGACGTTATGTAATAAACTAAAACCTATGATGCAGTTATATACACTACAAAGACGTGCAAAGTAATTGAAGCCAGAAAATGACAGAATTATGGGCGGTCATTGCCAGAGGGCGGCACTAACTATTCATTCTTGCTCCATTTATACTACTCACTAAAAATATTTATTATATTTAAAAGCAAACTTTTAATGAACTTAATATAATAAATATATTCTTAAAAATAAATCCAAAATTAAATTATCTTTTAAGCTCTTGAGATCTATCAGAGATTTAAGTCTGGATCCCATAGGTTTTAGCAAGTTTAAAGTAGAAAAATATACTAGATGTTTAAATAACCAATAACATGCTTCTGGAGTGAAAGGTTATGTTAGGATAAAATGCATTCACTACTATTGCGGCCAGAAGATTTCGCACGAAGTTTGTTCAAGTTACCCGGTTTTCTCCAAATTTGCTTAGTGCATATCCGACTTCTTGTCATTTTTAGTATTTTGATAGGAAGTGAACCCAATAAAATCTGAACCTAAAAATGTAATAAATAACCCAAAACGCCTTAATATTTTGTAGATTCCTCGTTGCAATTCAAAACCTGTTGGCAATCTTCTAGAAATGGAGGTACACAAATTTTGCATGTTGTAGTCATCTTAAAAGATCCGATTCGGACTGGATTGTATTTAGAAGTTGTTCTCTCTTTTAATGTGTCAACTCACAGTTATATATATTTTCGTCATATAATAATAACAGTAATAAAAACATACTTTATTGGCAGAAAATTACAAAAAGTATATAATAATAACGAAGTTTAGCCAATGATTACTCTATTTAACCTATAAAAATAACAATTATTATAAAACCAAAATAAACAACATAATAAATGTCTTAAATATTATATATTTATATATATATATATATATATATATATATATATATATATATATATATATATATATATATATATATATATATATATATATATATATATATATATATATATATTATATGTATGTATTTAAGACATTTATTTTATATATATATATATATATATATATATATATATATATATATATATATATATATATATATATATATACATATTGACTATTATACAATATTTAATTATATAAATAGTGTAATATTTTCAACTGGATTTAAATCAAGGCTTTTTGCTGGCTAACGAAGAATTCGAATGTTCTTCTCCAACCAATTATGGGGTGTGTGAACGGGTGAGTTATCCTGAAAACACACACAATTGTTTATTGATAATACAAAAGATGAAGTTATATATTGTTACATGTTGGAAAACAAAATTATAAAAAAGATCTTACAGAGATGGGAGCATTGCATCATTGTAGTTGCACGTACCGCTGACTAGTTAAACGACCATTGATAAATTGCAGACCTCTTGGCCCCTGAATCGATATCCAGCTCTATATGTGAACTGAAAATCTTCCACTGTTGTCCATTTGTGCAAATAAGGCTCCTCGAATTTTTTGTATATTGGATGATAGGTCTTAAGTTGACCGCTCTATGAGGAATGGAAGATCTTTTCATCTGAAAACACCACACTTTCCTAAAAATTTACTGGATCAAATTTTCATTTGCCAACTCTCTTCTCCTTTTATTGTCATCATTCAGTCTTGCCTTTTTGGCTGCTACCCTTTGAAGAATCCTCTTTTTTTATCATTTTTCTTGCCGTCCTCACCAACGCAAGGAACTGGGTTTTTTTCTCACGGTTTTTTTGCACTAGTAAATGGATGTGCCACTATATATTGCATCGTTGTCCACTTGGGTTGATTTTTTGGTGCCCCGAAACCTTCTGCTCTGCGTAAATTATGCGTTTCGTGCCATTTGTATTTCTAAGATAAAAATTGTGCTTTTTGCGCAACCAATTCATCAGCCACACGTCGGAGCGACCATCCCTATTCAAGCTTTGCCATGGCAAAACTTTTTTCAGCCTCGGTTAGCATATGATTCGACATTGCGAGAATTTTGTGAAAAATTTACTAATTTAATGTTTGTAATGCCAACAGCTACAAATTATAAATAATGACTGACGAATGAATGGCATTATTTAAGCCACTAGATAAAACCACAGATACAAAGGGAATTTTTTCGACGTGATAGTACATTTTAGGTACCAACTTTTTAGACTAGAAATTGCAAATAATTTGGTGTGTTACGAGAATCAAACTTGTTGGTTGCATGATTAAGTGGTTCTTTGGAAAATATTCCGGTTTCCAAATTGTTTCTGTGTGTTACAAATACAAATAAACCTAAAGAAAAATATCATTCTACTCGTCTAATTAACTTAACGTGTTTTACTTTATTGAAACGCCTTTTTGAAATTGGCGCTTTCATTTAGATATACAGTGTTATGTACTGTTTTTTTTAAGTAGATAATTTCTTATAATTTTTGAATGAAAGAATAATCACAGGGCGTTTCACAATGGCCGCGAGAAATTGTGGATTAAAATAAATAATAATTATTCAGAATTCAGAAAATATGTGAAAATTTACTCCTTTAGAGTATACATTCTTTAATATAGGCTAGTACCTACTATTTAAACTTATAAACATATTTTAGCCGATGACTATTATATAAAATATCATTTTACAGTTTGATTTTGGAAGTATAAAGTATACATAAGTTGCTTCAAAATTTTTAGACAACAGAATATATTTTAAAATATTTAATCTTCCAAAGGCTGCTTAATTATCAAAGTACATTTTTTCTAAAAACATATTTACAATGTTAATTCATTTTGATTTTACAGTTTTCTTCATGTTGGCAAGAGGCGATGGGATTTAAAATTTAAACTTTCTAAATCTTAACCAGAACAAGATACTTTATCTTAATTAGTCATTAAATAAATTTTCGAAAGATATGTAAAAAAACTGGTCCTAGATGAAAGTCGCTTGAGACTTAATCGTGCACCAAACGATGAACCTCTGAACATAATAAATATTAACTGAAAAAAAATTTAATGCCATAAAAGTGCACACCTATTCAGCCATATACTACCTGGCTCCTCCACTACTCAGCATCTGTTTCCTAAACCAAATTGAAATAGTTGTCGTTTCTTTGGTCTAACTTATTTATGATTGACGAAACGTTTTGTGAAAATAATTCGCAAAATGGATCAATAAATCTTGGCTGATTACCTTGCACTTCGTTTTTTAAAAAACGTTGGAGAGCACTATTAATGCACACGGTAATATGTCAAGTCATATATGTTCAGTGATCGACAGAATAGCTTCTATGTTAAGCGCTCTAAGGGTCACATTAATATTGTAGTGTAGTTGTGACCTTATTACTGTAGTGATAAAATGTGACATTAATATTTTAGTAGGTAGTTATGTGGAAGTCATCGACTGCTAATTTTATTTAGTTGTGCTTGTGGATATTGGCCTTGTTGTAACTGTCCTCATTATTTTCTTGTTGAATAGAATCTGAAGAAAATATTACTTATAATTCTGGTTTACCAAGGATAGTTTTGCCTTACATGTCTGTCCCCAGTATTGTCTATAGCAATTTTGTAAACACCAAACATGAATTGCACAATTTAGGATGCTATTTATAAAAAAAGTTAAATTTGTTTTAGAACAGATTTACTAATCTTAATGACTTAAGTCCTTAAGAAATATTTTTTGAAAAGGATCAACCCAAAATACGACAACATATCAACTCTACATCATACTAGGGACTCATGAACGTTTAAGGTATAATTAGTTAAATTTTAATGGAGGTCAATCAAACACAATATTCTAAAGAACAACCAATGCAACTTTTAGAGAAAACTGTTTTTCTTTTGAAATTTTTAAATAATTTTAAGTATTAATTACAATAAATATATTTGGTAATTATTGAAACCTTACTGAGTAAATTATTTTTTAATATTCAACTGACTTTTGGTACCATTTTGGACAATTTTAATTATATTTGTTATTTTTTCAAATGAGGTCATTAAAAGGAATGATTTGTTATCGGATAAAGTACCTTTTCTGTAAAAGATGCGACAAAATGTTATTAAGAACAGTTCTCTAAAATCAACAGCAGTCTGTTTGTGTGATATATTACAGGAATAGCCACCTAGTTTGGTGGTATAATAATTTTGTGTTCAGATAAATAGATTCTGTAGAACATAGATGGTAAATTTATTGAGAAATATGATAAAAACAAAGATTTAAAATTTATAGCAAAAAGAATTGCCTTAAAATGTATTTTTTGTGAATTTCCCGCTCTTTCACTCGAACATCGCTCTTGAGAGTCCAGCAGTAGTCTGCTAATACTTTCGGGCTCCAATTTCCTTGGTAGCGTTTTTCTATGGTAGATATATTCTAGTAATTTCTGGTGGAAGCATTTGCCATGTTGGTCGTTTAAAATTCCAAGATGCTCGAGGAAAAGTCCATATGCGAATCAAAGAAAAGTATTTTAAGAGAAATATTAGGTACGTACAAGTTTTCTATAATTCTACAGGAGCTCACTAACAAGTTATAGTCATCCGCCCAAGATAGTTCTTTACAATTTTGAATTTTGAAACGATAATCATGCAACCGCCTCAGCTTCACCCAAATTCTTCTCAAATGTAGAATCATTCATTAGTTCCATAATTTGTGGACTGCCAAATATACCCTTTTTGATCTTTGTATCACTTATTCTAGGAAATTTGTCTTGCAAAAAAAACCTTGGCCATTACGATCCATCGTTTTGTCAAAATCTTTCATCAAATTTAGCTTTGTATGTAATGATGGAAGCTAAATTTTCTCTCTCGGTACAACTGTCTCACTTTGAATGTTTTGTCTATCCCGGATAGAGTGCATCTATTTTTGGCCACTGCTTTTTAATGTAGTGATTCTTCCTGCCTCTGCTGTCCTGTTCACACAGGAAGAACAAAAATGCCAGGAATATTTCTCATATTGTATACAGGTCAGCAAGAGTTTAATTTTTTGTAAGTTTCCTTCATGTCAGCAGCATAAGCATGGGATCAATGGATAGTTATTTCTATTGTGACAGATTTTAAACTCAGTTTTTAAGAATCTATCGCTATTCTTCAGGATTGTGTTTTTGTTCCAAGGTCTTTTGTAAAGAGTCTACATCATCGCAGTAGACTATATAGACTATCGTGCTTATAGAAAAGATATTCAGATCCATGCTACCTTTTACGAAAGTACTCTTTTTTGTACAATACTATAAAAGATTCCATTCTTTCATTTTTGATTGAAGTTTTGACAAATTGAGATTACGCACCAAATCATTTTATTCTGTCTGATTAATTAAGTGAGATTCAGTAAACGTCATCTGAAAAAAGTCTCAGTTTAATATTTTATGGCCAAAAAAAGGGGATCTCTTACAAAAAAAAATGGGAGGCTGATAGAGAAATTGTATACGTAACAAAATCATTGTCGACTAGTATTATTGGACAATGATTTTTTTGTGAGATGTAGATGTTTCGTTTTTTTTTTTAACTTTTTGTTTTAGAGTTGACGTTATTCCCTTAAAAGTTTATAATAAAGTAATGAATTTTTATTACTTATGGGCAAATTCTTTTTATTTATTTAGCTTATCAAAATATAATTTAGTGTCACCATTGCTTATTTTCAAAATATAATTTAGTGTCACCAACATTAAAAATTTGCTTTATTAAATTTCTAATAAATATGATATTTTTTAAATGCACGCTCACGTTTTAAAATTGAAAAACCCGGCCTGTAGTTGTAAAAGCAACTGCATGCATATAATAATTTAACTGACCTAGTATAACTGTTGTAAACATCAGCTGATTCTCGTGAGACTAGCCTTATTATAAATCATGTGGCAGTGACATATTTAACACACGAATTAAACTTTTTTAAATTTATTAACATCTGAGCTTTAGGTATAAAAATTACAAAAATAGAAGCAAACAAAAAAATCATAAAAAATAATTGTTCAAATCGCATAAAGAATAAAAATTACATGATGAAAATAATTTTTCCTTCTGATTAAATACGTTGAATACGAATATCGCGGGTTATTTTGTGTCCCTAAAACGGAGACTTTACCTACATCTAGTAGCGAAACGTAAAAGCAACATTTAGCTTCAAAATCATAAAATTTTTACTATTTATCATCCAATGGGATTCTTTACGATGTTTTTCTATCTTTGTTATGGATATATTCTACTACTAGCTTCATCCCATTTTAAAAGGCGGAACTCGAACGGTTGCCATGACTCTATTGATCCAAGTCTTATAGCTTATTGGCTGTAACGTCATTAGTTTCGCCACGTGACTACCAGTTTCACTTGTTACAATCATGGCTGGAAGTCTGTTTCACTCAAACACGCTTTCCGATAAAGATTGGACGCACGTTCATTTTCCGTCTTGTTCTCGTACACAGAGAGTGTGATTTATCCTTATTTTTTTGTAAAAGGAGTTTTTAACATTTTCCTTGTAAATAAATAATTCTACAATTATTCTATAAAATTAGATCAGTAAATACATACAATTTTATATTATTTTCAGACGGGAAGGTTTAGAAAATTAAAAGAATTATAATGATATAATTCTAATATTACTAATTTTTAAATTGACATATAAAACCAGCCAATCAAATTGTTCGTTACAACATTTTTGATTGGTCCAAAATCAATTAAGTCTAATTATTCAGTCATATAATCATTCTAATGATATACTTGGATTTATAGTCTATATGAATAAAAGAGTTGACCACACAAATACTGTTAAGTGCCCACATACAAATTTACATTGGATATGATGTTGGCTGAATAGTTTTTATATTAGACTGTGATGTGCGTTTTGTAATCAACTGTCGCTAAATAGAATCTGCAAGTTTTACAAGCACAGTCTATTCAGTATGATGTCCCATTCCCCTTCTCAGTACATTTTTATTATAGGTAGTTAACCCATAGGTACACAACCACATTTTTGGGGTGCCATCTATTTTAGTTTCCGTGCAAGTGTAGTGCGAATATGTACAGAGTGTGCTAGACATGTTTAAAAAAAAATTAATCAAAATTAAAAATTTAAAAAACAATGCGAGATTTTTTAAATAATCTGCCAATGGAAATAGGTAATAACTACTGGTATTAAATTATTCTGAAATAAACCGCTTAAATTTAGATTTAAGTAATAAAATAATAAAACAGAGCAGTTTGGCACACAGCCACCGTCTTCACTTAGCGCTGAATCACAAGCTTTCTGTTTCCTTTTCAATGATTTTGTTTTATAATTCAGGAATTCTCCGCCATGCCATTACGGCAGCACTGTATAGATAAATATACCTACCAAACCCTTAAAATGCTGACCGGTTTATATTAACTGGGTAGGTCGTACGTAGGTATATCAAGAAGTAGCGCTTTGAATTTAAATAGGTAGATATTGCTTTTATTTAATATACTTACAAGACTACTGTTCAATAAATTACCTATACCTATAAATTTATTTACAGATAATTTTGGGCTGGTGTTTAAATAGTTACACAAACTTTTAGCTTTATTTATGTGAAATCTATTTTAGTTGTAACATTTTTTGGACAAACACGTGGCTTCCTTTATTCATACTTCATCAGTAAATAAATAGACTGGACCTAATTTCGTTGTATTTATTACGGGTAGGCTCAATGCAAATTTATTTTTAAAAATATCTACAGGTAATAACTATCCTTAGACATAAGTAGAAAGTAAGATAACAAAGGAACATATTTAAATTATTTTATTAGTAACTAATTACACTCAGACGTTGTCAACTGCAAATTCATATTTAACAGAAATTTTATTCTGATTTATGAATGTTAATCACTCTTAAGAAACCGTGTATACCTACTGTTTTTTTTTCGCTTAATAGAAAATTTTATCACCATTTAATTACATATCATGATATTTTAGCAAACACCTCGTGTAATGCATGGCTAAATTTTAGTAGAGAAAGTTGCATTGCGCTACGTTTGAAAGTTGATCAAAATTGAATAATTCTTGTCGCTTGTTTAAAAGTTATCCTATTATGGAGACATTGATAGAGGTTCAGACATTTCTACTATGGGAACATTCCTGGGAAGAAATAAACCTAGCTAACAAATTTCTTCCTTACAATATTAGTTCCTATTTATGTCATTTAAAATTAAATGGCTAATTGTAATAGTTTATTGCATTTCCACCTTTAAATCTTCATTCTCAAAGTGAAGAAATCATTAAATCGTATTTTGAATAGCACATTTTTTGTACAGTCCTCTCAAATTTCTATTTCAATATTTAATAAAAAAACGATCGAAGTACCTATAATGTAACTTATTTTTTTGACAATACGAATACAGATACCTAGATAATAAGTAGATAGATACTTTTTTCTACCATTTTGTACATGTGTAGCTCTAATAATTTATCTAAAATATTTTTTAAACCTTCATATTTACTTCGGTATTAAGTTCCTACACAATATTCTTAAAATTAGTATCAACAAACCTTACAGAAAGATGCTGTGATTGTTTGTGAGTTCTAAATGGTTGAAAATGTCAAATACGCTTTGTTACCTTGCCTGTTTCTGGAGCAAGATTTTTATCCATCTAAATGGTCTTTAACTAACATTGTCCGAATGGTTATTGATCTAGTTTAGTAGTCAAACAATATATAACGGTGTATATGTTGACCTGACCTCAACCTCCTGGTTTTATTTTTCAAATCCGATTATGGTAACAAATATTTTGTTTAGCTGATGCTTAATTGTCTCTCTGATGCCATATAAAAAGCTAAAAATGAAATTGCAAATAATCATTGATTTTTGTAAATTACGCCAAATACTATGAATTTTTAAGTTAACGAGCTAGATTTTATGCTTAATAAATATGTGTCCATTTTTATAATTTTCCATGAGATAATTTTTACAATATAACATTTTTCTCTAATTCGAAAACATGTTTTGTTTACGAATAGTAATATACAGGATTCCATCAAAAATAATATTCTCTTTTACAAATTTACGCGTTCTATATTTAAAAAAAATTAATTTGAAAAACTTCAAAATATTTCTCATTTAATAGGAATTAAAAAAAATTGGCTGATAATTTTGTATTTCACAGAAATTAAGTATTATATATTTAATCACTATTAATCATTATGTACATATTTATTTAACGTAGGTAGGTTGATCCCACATCACATATTTATTTGTTCATGCATATATCATAATTAACACATTAAACAGAAAAACATTATTTATTTTTTGTTGGTCAGTTAAAATCCCCAAAAAAATATTGACATAGGTATTTAAATTGCATATTGAAATGTTAACAAAGTTAATTTCATTTCGGTAGACCATGACCATCTGGATACAAATTTAGTTTTAAAGTAGGCGTTTAAAATATGAGAGTATAGGTATTTTTATGTCATGTGTCACACACCACTTGGTAATATATTGTGTAAACAGCTTTTTTCCACCCCAGAACGAATCATAAAAGCCTATAACTTCCTTATTTTTTTACTCAGTATATACAGCCATTTCCAGAAACAATATATGTAAGAGTTTTAGCATAAACCCATTAATAATCAATAACAGGACCGAATTGATACTATAACAGCCCATCGGGAATATTTAAATTAGGGCCCCACATCATACAATCAGTATTAAAACAAGAGACATACAAAAAACGTTTATTTTATCTACATTAAATGGAAAATAAATATTATACAAACAGAACTCTTAAAAATTCACCCAAAGCGCATTTTTATTTACTCTTTATAAAACATATAGAAATTCTTTTGTTCTTAAAAAAACAAAGTACCTTTTTTATTTAGTATTTGCTTATTAATGTAATCCTTTTAAATTTACCCTAAATCAGTCTGTATTATTTTAATGTAACAAACAACTCTGTAGACTAAAGAAAATTATCGTAAGTACGTCAATTTGTTTGTTTTGCTTGTTTTAACTGAAAGTTTCTAAACTGTAAAACAGAATTTTGTTTACACGAGTGTGTAAATTACTGTAAAAAATAGGTTATTGGTAGAGGTATCAGCACCAAAGATGAAAGACTATAATTTTTGAATTTATGTGAACCTACAAAAAAAGGTAATTAATCAATTTATTTCCTCTTTATTTGTGTGATTTTAATTATTTGGGTCAAACCATATTTTTGTCTTGATTGATTGCCCAGAGCTCCATGTTCGCTTTACAAGGGCTTACCGGGAATTTTCTCGGTTTCTCAGGTCCGTCCCTGGCCACTAAAATTTTTACCAAGGATTAAAATTATATTTATTTAGAAAAAAATAGTATAATAGGTAGCAATATCTTTAAAAGAAATATACCTATTTCTCATAGTTTTTTCACACAATATAAACAATCTATTTAACACCACTAGCCTCAAATAAATTAATAAATTTCAAGCTTCAAGAAATAATTCAATACAATTTATATGACGAAGAGCGGATGTCTGAATCGTTCTTTGCATATATCGTGGCAAAGTCGTAGATCGACGGGCGACATTGCTAACTCACCTATACGGTGCGCTCTTGGCTATTTCAGCATTTCACCGAATAGGAGAGACGGTGAGGCTCTAAAACCTCTATGTTTGAAGCAGGCCCATTTACTAAACTGTTGTAAAATGAACATATAAAGCATGCTGTCAGCCGTCTGATAGAGAGTCGTTCATGTGTCACAGTAGTTACTATCTGTCGCGCGAATTTCCAAGTGCTCCATGTACAGCAGACTCCTACGATATCATCTGGATCCAGACGGGGTTTAAAGCAATGAAAATCACAGGTTTGGTCTTTGCCCACTCTTTAACTAACAGGGTTGATGTAGGAGTATTAGCTGCCTCACTGTCTTCTCACATGTATAATCCGCATACTACTAGGCAAAAACTTACATATTTCTATTCGTGAGTTTTTTATATAAAGGATTTAAAATATTTAATAATCGAATATTCATTAATATTTCTACAAAATAATATAGGTAGGTAGTTAAGTTTATTTTGCATGCAATTTAAGTGTAACGTAACACTTCTTGTTCTTTATTTAAGAGATACCTAATTCGAAACTAAAAAAATCCTTACGGCTGCGTTTTCCCCGGTATGAGAAACTAACATAGAACTGTACATCGTTCTTAAACTTTTTCTGTCAATGATAACCAAAAATGAAAACAACGACGGTCTTATTGCAAATAATATGCAGATTTAGTAGGTCATATTACAGGCAAATCTGGATGGCTATATTATTTTATTAAAAAATATGTAACTTTTGTAAAACGTCACTAAAATATAAACACTAAATTCTTTTCTGCTAATAAAAAAAATACAGACACCGGATTTGCTTGTACTAAATCTATATTTAATTTAAAACGACACCATTATTTTCGATTATAACTATCATCAATAGAAAAAGTGATTTGCAAGTTTATTATGGATATCGACAATGCCGCTTTAAACATACAAATATACTGAATTTTGTTTGATAAATTTAAATCTCAGTCTTAATAATAGTTGCATATTTAATAATTTAAACACCACAGTACCGGATCTTCGTGAATTTCTAGTTGAATGGGAATAAATGTCTTAAGTAATCACTAGCGTCAATATGAACTCATGTTTACGCAACAAATTATTTTTGTGTTGATGCAAGCGTCGACTCTCAACGTCTCCCTAACGACCGACGCTGCTCTTTTCTAAATGTTATGTAGCATTAATTATTATGTGAGTTTATTTCAAAATTAAAATATACAAACCTGAACTGGACGTATCTATTTTTAAAAAATACAACATGATGAACAAAATAAAAGTGATATATTCTAGTGTAGAAATAGTTAAGCGTTTTTTACAGTTCGATCTAAGTAACTAAAATGCCGACTCTTGGTATTCAGCACTCACTCGTTTTCTGTAATGCTCGAGCAGTGTCGTTTCTTATTTATACAATTACGGACTAACATTATTTTCAAATTTTCAGTAGACAGTATTATGTTTTATCATTGATTTAAAACATGCGTGAATATATTAAATAATTTGTTGCCATAGTTAGAAAGTAAAACAATTCAGAATTTTTTTAAAAACAGTTTCTTTTTACTAAAAAAAGGATTTCGGAAAAAAAGATCATATCGATGGCATATATCAGAAGGGCGCGAAAACGCCAATATAGTTCTCTGATATGATCCTCTTGATATAGGTATATGCGTGTGTGTCTTGAGATATTAAGTGGCATCGCTTAAATTTTCTTAACACTTTACGAGACCACCAACAGTCAATATTTTACATTAAATTTTCCATAACTTTTCAACTACTGATGAATAATAGAAAAACTTAAAAATACAGCTGTAAAATTGATATAATATTCTTCTTATAGATATTTAAAAAAATTAACTGGATAAAAAATGCGTAAATTAATAAAAAATATTTTATTTTATATCTCATAATTCTTTTAAAAAGTACATTGGAAATTATACGTATATGTATTTTATTCACATTTCAGGCAAACACGTCCACATGCTGTATATTCCTCGTCGTTTTGTATGACTGACTATGACACATTGCATTTGACCTTGCCTGAAAAACTGTGGGTGTATGTTGTATACAAAATATACGTTGGGATTAGGTCTTATTTTTTTAAACAGTTTCTGTTATTTCACGTGTCAAAAGACGCCCTTTATAATTCATATATAATTTTTAATTTGTTTTTTTTTGTTGACTTCTATTCAATTCATAAATATAATTTTAAACTGAGTGCGTTTTAAAAATCTTGGTCTTATGGTTTTGCAAACTTTTGTTTCTCTTTCTTCTACCTATTTTTTTTAATTGATTTATCTAAAAATATATATCTTCGTATGAATCTTCGGGTTAATTTTCCAGTTTACTCCATTAAGTTTATCATTTTCATTGACATCTTTGGCAGATAATCATTATCTTATTTTGAAAATTTGAGGATTAGTCGTATCAAATAAAACACACAGTATATAGAAGAGTACGTGCTTAGTATCATAACCACAAATTATTCTCTTTGCATTTGAATGAAAAAAGAGAAAAGCTTTGTGACCTTGTCAACATAGTATATTTGTTACGGCGAATGTAATTAACTGGGTATTGTACATAATCACCGGAGAATATGCATAATTCCTTATAACTTTAGTTAATCTGAGAAATAATATTGTTTTTATTGGTTTCTCCGGCCATTATGAAAAATATATAGGTAAATAATTATCCTTGCCCTAAAATGCTCCTTTTTTGTAATTTTGAATGTTATGAAGTTCACAGTTCAAAGTCAGTGTTCGAAAATTACATGATGGGCAAGGGAAATGAAACGGAGCAATGACATTTTAAAGGTCAGTTTAGGGCAACTAAAATTAAGAGGACTGACATAAATTTGATTGGCTATTGTAGGATAAAGAACACAGTGAAATCAATAATATATATGTTGTAAACTAATAACATTTCTTTATATTTATAAGCTGTTTATTATTTCTTATAATAATAACTAAAATGCCGACTCTTGGTATTCAGCACTCACTCGTTTTCTGTAATGCTCGAGCAGTGTCGTTTCTTATTTATACAATTACGGACTAACATTATTTTCAAATTTTCAGTAGACAGTATTATGTTTTAACATTGATTTAAACATGCGTGAATATATTAAATAATTTGTTGCCATAGTTAGAAAGTAAAACAATTCAGAATTTTTTAAAAACAGTTTCTTTTTTACTAAAAAAGAATTTCGGAAAAAAGATCATATCGATGGCATATATCAGAAGGGCGCGAAAACGCCAATATAGTTCTCTGATATGATCCTCTTGATATAGGTATATGCGTGTGTGTCTTGAGATATTAAGTGGCATCGCTTAAATTTTCTTAACACTTTACGAGACCACCAACAGTCAATATTTTACATTAAATTTTCCATAACTTTTCAACTACTGATGAATAATAGAAAAACTTAAAAATACAGCTGTAAAATTGATATAATATTCTTCTTATAGATATTTAAAAAAATTAACTGGATAAAAAATGCGATTAAAATTAGACTCAAGAAAAATATTTTATTTTATGCATCTCATAATTCTTTTAAAAAGTACATTGGAAATTATACGTATATGTATTTTATTCACATTTCAGGCAAACACGTCCACATGCTGTATATTCCTCGTCGTTTTGTATGACTGACTATGACACATTGCATTTGACCTTGCCTGAAAAACTGTGGGTGTATGTTGTATACAAAATATACGTTGGGATTAGGTCTTTTTTTTTAAACAGTTTCTGTTATTTCACGTGTCAAAAGACGCCCTTTATAATTCATATATAATTTTTAATTTGTTTTTTTTTTGTTGACTATTCAATTCATAAATATAATTTTAAACTGAGTGCGTTTTAAAAATCTTGGTCTTATGGTTTTGCAAACTTTTGTTTCTCTTTCTTCTACCTATTTTTTTTAATTGATTTATCTAAAAATATATATCTTCGTATGAATCTTCGGGTTAATTTTCCAGTTTGCTCCATTAAGTTTATCATTTTCATTGACATCTTTGGCAGATAATCATTATCTTATTTTGAAAATTTGAGGATTAGTCGTATCAAATAAAACACACAGTATATAGAAGAGTACGTGCTTAGTATCATAACTACAAATTATTCTCTTTGCATTTGAATGAAAAAAAGAGAAAAGCTTTGTGACCTTGTCAACATAGTATATTTGTTACGGCGAATGTAATTAACTGGGTATTGTACATAATCACCGGAGGAATATGCATAATTCCTTATAACTTTGGTTAATCTGAGAAATAATATTGTTTTTATTAGTTTCTCCGGCCATTATTAAAAATATATAGGTAAATAATTATCCTTGCCCTAAATGCTCCTTTTTTGTAATTTTGAATGTTATGAAGTTCACAGTTCAAAGTCAATGCTCGAAAATTAACTGATGGGCAAGGGAAATGAAACGGAACAATGACATTTTAAAGGTCAGTTTAGGGCAACTAAAATTAAGAGGACTGACATAAATTTGATTGGCTATTGTAGGATAAAGAACACAGTGAAATCAATAATATATATGTTGTAAACTAATAACATTTCTTTATATTTATAAGCTGTTTATTATTTCTTATAATAATTGTGGCCTGTACAACTAATAATATTATAAAGTCAAAATTCGCAGAACTAGTTCTGCGCATATTATGATGTGTAATAATAGTTGGAAATTGATGTCGAGTATTGGATATTTTATTTGCTCATTACTAGTTCTGAGCATTTTTTTCCCGAGTGTTAACCGAATTTACACATTGGGTCTAACATACTTATTATGATTTATGAAATTCTCTAAAGGAGCATGTGTATTTTTTATAATCACCGGTAAAAATGAGAAAAACTTATTGATTTCCAAACTTGCAAATTATGCAGTCACCGGTGAATGTGGTAAAATCTTATTACAATTCATAAATTTATTATTTTCTCCAAAGTTGCCGGTGGATAATTATAATGTCCGGTAATTAATATATATTTTCTAGATTTTTCACTTTCACCGTAACATATTCATGTCATATTCCTTTTTACTGTTTATACTTTTTTTATTTTTTGAAATATACAATGGAGTCAAATTCTTCGTTTGAATGATACAGAGCCTAAAGGTGCATCCACATGGGCCGCGCTGTGCTGCGCTGAGTATCCGCGAACGTTGCAGCAATATTAGTAAATACTTTGTGCGTTGTTGTGTGTTGTTGCCGCACCACACTGCAACCTGCACTTGTTCGCACGTGTTCCAGTTTCTACTTGGCGCGGATTAGTTGCAAAATTTTGTTGTGGTTCCATCCGCTAGGTGGAGAAGTTGGCTTAGAGCACGCGATGGCAAGTATAACTAAAAAGTTTCTCCATCATTCTGTGAGTTTGCTTCCCGCCACTAACACTAGCAATGTCGGTGAGAATGGTTGTGTCCGCTTTTTTCATAATTGTAACCCGCACCCGTGCAGCTTCGGCTTTGGAATCGGGGGTTGTCTAATTTCTGTGGTGTTTATGTTTATATTTACGATTACGTTTACGTTTACATTCACGTTCACGTTCACATTCACGTTTACGTTTACGTTTACGTCTATTCACTATTAGACATTGTTGCACGTTCTGCCTCTGCGGCGTTCAAACTAAATTCGCGCCAATCATCAATTTATTTTGATGTACCGTCCAAACTGCATGTTGATGCAACGTTTGTGAATGCGCGGCGCGATGCATCGCGCTTGATTTAGAAGCGTCTATTTGAAAGCGAACAGACTAGTTTGATATTGCGCTGTGTGAAATTGGCGCGATAACGTAATGAAAATAATTAATTGCTGATATTATCAAAACAAAATACCATTTCCTTTTAATTTGAGAAAAATAATTATGAACTGGTGAAACAAATCTAATCATAAATTACGTTGGAGTACTTACTACAAAAGCAAAAACTGGAATTTCATGAGATATGTATATTTTTTACTTCCTGCTCTCAAAGTTGTATATGAAAATCGAGATGAAAATGAATTTACTTATCCGAAAGAAAAAATTTATTTTTGACATATTTTCAAGTTTTAGGCAAACGTTACTGATACACTTAAAGTGTCGTCTGTATGTGTATGTCTGTGTGAATGCATGCATGTAGGTATGTATGTCTGTATGTATCTAATCGAAATTTTATGTGCGACATTACTCGATATTTTTTGTTAAATTCGTCTGTCTAACTTAGATCTAGTTTTTCAGTTATATTGGTGCAGCTGATTGTATGTGGTCTAGGTTCCATATAAAAAGTTCGAAAAAAATGTGTAAATAAATTATAGATAAGAAAAGAATATTTTCGTATTTAAATAAAACATTACTACACTACTTACAACTTCGGTATTCTTATTATTTAATTATAGTATTATTATTTTGATTACTTAATTACGTTATTCTTTCATAACGGGAGATTCAAAGCAGACCCTTCTGTCGATTTTTTTGTTAGAATTATATATATAGAGGGTAGTTAGTAAGACCAGTGAGTTTTATATAGAAAATATATCGTATCTCAAAAACCAGACAAGTCAGTTCTTACCTCTTAAATCGTCCGCTTGGAGGAACCTTAGTAAATAATATTTACAGTGTAGATCATTTTTCATAAGAATTACATAATTCAGTGTAGTTTGAAGAGAAAAAGTAATAATTTAGAAAGTTAAAGAAGTTCATTTATTTCATAAAATTAGATCAGCATTACACAATATATCTTTATGATTTCTTAATCTAATTGTAGCATACACCACCACTTACCTTATTTATTTATCTACAGCTTATAAAAATTATTTTGTCAATAAATTGTATTAAGTCAGGTTGTACATAGTCTTCTATCCCAAGGAGAACAGTTTTAATATTTTTCGCAATGATGAACTTAATTTTTACTATAAAATATTTTATTTATTAACTTCATATAAACATGTTATATGGTATTTAGTGGGAAACGTTTTGAAACAGACAAAAGAATTTATACAAAAATCAGATTCCTTCTGTCGCAGAAGTTTACGTAATAACAATAATTTATAGAACTCTAACTAATACCTATCGAAATATTTCCTCAGTTACTATCCACAGGTGTCAATTCTACGTCTGACCACAAAGAGATGAGTGGTCTGAAGATTGTGCATTGGGTGCTCGTTGATGTTATTTTTTTATATTATAATAAAATGTTATTAAACAAAATAATAAAGTTAGTCTCTTACAGGTTACTAAACTTAGTATACTCCGACTTGACCAGGGAAAATATGTAGTATCGTTAGTGTTCGATCTATCTCGAGCATTTGGTACTGTAGATAATATTTGTTAATAAAGGAATTATATTATGTTGGTGTATGTGATAATAGATTGAACTGAATTGAATCAGACATGGCCCTGAGAAAGATTAGGGTAAAACTAGCAGATTCTGAACCAAAACATATCACTCTTAGTGGTCTCAGTCATCAGCGTTGAGTCCGCTTATACTTTTTCTGTATGTGAACAATTTACCAGATTTCACTAGCCAATGTAGTGTCATTATGTAAATGATACCGTCTACTAGTTTCTAGTGTTAATATTGTGTAACTATAAAAAATATTAAAGTTGTTTGTGAAAAACTTGATAATTGGTGTCAGCGCAATCGTCTAATATTCAATGACAGAAAAACAATCTAATCTTTTTTTTTTCAGAGAAGAAAAACCATTATTGATGTTACTCTTGAGAGTGTTTATAAATTTTCCATTACTGTTACTAATTTTTCTGCCTTTGGCTCAATGAAAACTTTTCTTAAACTAAGCACATTCAGTATATCCGTCAAAAACGAAATAATGTTTCTTATATCATATTTGAATTATGATGGCCTACTAATTTAAATTTATATTATTCATTAATATGCAGCCATATTGTAAATAACATAGTCTGCTGGAGAAGGTCAGAGTGGATAAAGGTAGTGGTTTTTTTTTTTTGATGAGACTAATATGTTTATGAATCTAGGAATATTTTTAAAAATAATAGCTTGTTAGCAGTGACTGGTATCTTTATATTAAATGTATAGAAATTCTGATTTTGTAAGATTAAACAAAAATTACCACTATACAACACATCATAGAGATATGGCAGATTCCTAAATAAAAAAATTTTTCATAGATTCACCCCATATATTCATACTTGTATAGCTTAGAAATATTTGTTAGTCCCTCTTTTTACAGAATATGTGAATTTTAAATATTAGTTTTCCTTTTCTTGACATTAAATAATCTAGACAACATATATAACTGCACCATTCATAGATAATATTTATATTTGTGACACAAGTAGGCCGTGTGTCATCAATCATCATGCATAGTTATATAAGTTTGCTTGATATAAAGGTACGGTTTCAACATATTTAAAAAAATTAAAATTCTGCCTTGGTGTAAAAATTGTTATACATAGACACACGTATGTATATAAACCGCATCTTCTACTTATTAGTCGTACTAACATCTGAAGGGTTTCGGGAAAAGCAAGCGTGAATGAAATATAACATGAAACACGTGTTCATCTTGTATAGCATAAGGGGGAAATTCTGGATTCTTCATAATTAAACAAGTTTGTGTATGTATGTACTTGCCATATCATGTTAGTTTACACTTTAGGTTATTTAAAATTCTTGTGAGAATATATTTTACGCCAGTCTTTCTTCATCATATTTATAATCCTCTTCTGTGACCCATTAACAAGCAAGCTATGACAATTTCTAGTTTCAAAATCACTGAAAACGTCAAATAAATACGTTAGTATCTTATAATAAATAATGTCTAACTAGAACTTTGCTACTAAGCTTTAGAAAAGTTATATATGTCTATACTAGGACTAGGTTAATTTAAAATTTAAAACTGAAATAAGTATAGAAAATTACACATTCCAACATGATGTTACTTTGATTCAAATATCATATGAAATCAGACTCAAACGCTCTTTAATACACGCGATATTTAAATGTAAACATTTAAGTAAATTACGTTCCGCAAATTAAATATGGTCACTACTTAAAACTATTTTGTTCCTTATAATGTACAACATATTATTTTTTATGGAAATGTAAAGTGGTACAAAATGAAATAACTAAAGCGTTCTCGTCGCAAATTTTCTAACTCACAAGGCAGATAAAATTTGCGCTCGGAATCGACCTAATGAGTATTTTTGTAGATTGACGAGGAAAACATTCTGCTTTAATCAGGCCTATTTATCAATAGATTCTGGGACAAGAAGGAAATGGAAAAACAAGGAAATAACATTTCAAAAATTAGAAACTAAGCTTCTGGATATGCTTGCTGTTTGTTAGAAAATTAATTTAAAATTACTCGCAGTTTAAGCGGTTTCTACGATTAATTAATATAAACAAACATTACACGGGCATTCTTTAAATATACTCGATATCTATAATCCTCTAAGAGTGGTTATTTGACTGTTTCTCCTCTTTTTATAGTAGTCTGCTTAGGACGTCGAAAATCCTCTATCATTTCCTGAAAATAAAAAAGAAAACGTAATGTAATTTTATAATGTATGGCAAAGATGTGAATTATTTTGGTGGTAAAGTAAATTTGTGGAGATATAATTATTATTACTATATACTACCCAGAGAATCAACAGAAAACACAATCAAGGTCACCTATGAATTTTCAAACATATGTCTTTAATTGTACTATTAGCACTGTGATTTTATGTTTATGTCAGATACTGTTAGGTTAGTGACGAACGAGGAAGGTATATCTTATAACACTGACGTGGTTTTCCACTAAACACCAACACACCATATACTGCACTCGACGCGCACTTCACCATCCAATTTGGCATCATTTGGAGAGATATCTTGGAATTGTTGAATGAACGGATTCAACAAGTGTTGCAAAAAAGATTTGCAAACATGTTTTGATCAAAGAAAGTAACCTTTTTTCTTTCAATAGTGCCTGTTTCTCGGAAATTCCTCATTATCCTAGAGGTAACTTCCATACTGGTTTTAAAGTTCATGGCAAAATTGGGAAAAGGCTTCCTGAAATTCTCGCGGTGCGATTACGTCCACTCACCATTTTAGTTTTTGGACAGTTACTTTCTTTCAGTAAAAATGTATTTCTGGGAAAGCATTTTCAGCAAATCAGCAACCAGACATTTCAATCTGACCTAACAATGAAATCACAATATTAATAATCTAATCAGACATGTATTCGGTAACTCATAAGTGCCCTGGTCTGCGTTTTTGTTAGCCTCTCGATATTAGTACATATCTTATGCAAAATAGTATATGCTATATACTATATACTATATACTATATACTATATATTATATATTATATACTACTACTACTATATACTATATACTATATACTATATACTATATACTATATACTATATACTATATACTATATACTATATACTATATACGATATACCGTATACCGTATATTGTATACTGAATAAGTACTATACACTATACACCATATACCATACGCTATACACCATACACTATGGTGCATGCACCATACACCAAATACACTATACTCTATACATTATACACTATATATCGTGGTTATCGATGTTAAGTGAAGAATTAAATAAAATTAATGTATAATTTTTAAGTATCGACAGTTCTATGGATATTATATAAACAAATAATATGTGTGTCAAGTTTCACGCTTGACATATTCTACAAAAAAGAAAAATCCGTAAACTTTGAAAAAGTAAACAGATTCGTTTCTGAAACGTCAGTGAAACATATTTCTTTTTTTCATCTCATATTCGTTGTCAAAAAACACCCTCTGACTGATCTTTTGACGTAAAAGTTACAAGCGCAAGTGTTTATTTTTCCAATAGCATACTGGGTAACTAACTGTGTTTTTTAGGTAACCAAGAATTATTTATGTGTTAATAAGCTCCAAGGAGAAAAAAGAAAAATTATATATTATATATGCACGAGTAATGTCTATAAAGTTCGGGCCAACTCACTAGATACACAACGTGGTATGCGCAGTTTACAGTATTGTCGCCTTGCTCAAGGAGGTTTTTTTGAGCAGCTAATTTGATTTACTTGTTTAATTATTTACGTATTATTTTATTTGTTTAGAGGAGTTGGTATTATTTTTCTTTATTATTTATGAAAATATTCATTTATGTTTTTAAAATTATTTTTTGTTTAAAAAAAAAAATTAATCTTTGATTGTGTGCTGTTTTGATATTTTTCATAATTTTAATGTTTTACTATCTGTGGTGTCTCGGAAAAAACACTGAAATTGTGAGACATCAGATAATTTTAGTAAATATGTTAATATACAAAGATTTCTTTAGATGAACTCGCAACAATATCCACTGCAGCTTTAGCGATACTGAAATTCGCTTGTTGCCTGTTCCCTACTGCTCTGGGCAAATGCCCTGACGCAATCGTTAATTTTCGTTTGGACTTCTTATTCAGGCGGGCAACTGTAAACTTCGCATACCACTAGTCGTGTATCTAGTGAGTTGGTTCAGTATGTATACTTTTTTAATATCGATTTTGTTGTAAATTGAAATGGTTTCTTGGAGTTTAATAAGTTTAGTAAATTGTTCTGTCAAACAATACTTATTTGACACTACCAAATAAGTATTACCTAATTATTGACTTGTAGTATCTACAAACTATTCAAACAATTTGTTAAATAAACCTCTGCACCAAAAGGATTAGTCAGAACCTTTTTTAAGAAAATGTTCTTGCCCATTAAAAAATGCCTCGCACCTAAAATATTATTGATGAATCATTTAGATCTTTTAATCTGAGGTTTGTTAAACAAAATAATTATGCTAAGAAAGGATGCCTAATTTAAAAAGTAAAAATGTATGAACATATGTGGAATAATAACCACATTAAATGGGATAATGCAAAAATTTTGAAAAAGAAATTAATAACACAAGAAGGAAATTATAAAATCCACTATTATTTTATAAAACAGTGTGTATCTAATTATTTTTCGAGAAGCTGATTAACAATACTTAGAAACAAGCAAAAAATAAAATACTTTTGTGGCAATTAAGGAAGTATAATCCAAATCTTTTCAGTTTAATAGTTTTTAGGAGACATTTTTTTAGAACAACCTCTGGTTAATCCTTTTGGCAAGAGGTTTATTTAACAAAGTTTTTGAATAATTTATAGGACAGTGGCTTAATATCCAAACAAAGTGCAAGAATACATCAAATAATAATATATAGATAAAATGAATATTCAGATTTGAAACATCATTAGAGTTAAACATTTCAATTATTGGATACTAAACATGTCAAAAATATGACTATAATTTTGTAGATTTGCATATCTACATTTTTAATTAAAAAATACCAATTAATATGTAAAACATAATAATCTTAATCCAGGCAAAACTTAATTAACATTGACAATTTTTATAACATATATGTTATTTAATTAACATAAAGTAAGAGTTTTTATTGCAAACTATGTTTCATTCACTTTAGGCCGATGCACAATTACCATGCAAATGCTGAATAGGTCTTGACAGTTGCTGTATAAAATACAAAAAATATGTTTTTAAGTTTCATTTCATTACCTGATTTACAAAACTTGGCATTACGATGAAGCATAAAGTAGATATCAAAATGGCAACAGCTTGTCTAACTAAAATGTCTAGAATGTAGGGAGGGGGTGCACAAATTTACATTTCTCACAGTTTTTATTTCTATTTATGAATTTAAAAGACGTTAGCATTTTTATTATTATTACTATATGATTAATTTAGATGTGATGAGAACAAATTTTTGTTTGTATTTATAAAAGTAATAAAATGCATTTTACAATATATAATCAATTATTCTTATTATATATAATTAAACTGTCTTTATATTTACTTTATATACATTTATAATTATTGTTATAAATATAAAATTAAAACAGTTATTTAGTATCTAACTAATGTTAATTGTAACAATTTTTTTATAAAACAAATCAATATATACATATTTTGTTTAGTTGTGGTTAAAAATATTTAAAAAATCAATAATTTCTTAAGTGATGGAATATTTTGAAATATTTGTGTAATTAAATTTCACATTATATAATCAACTTCTGTATAAAATTTTGTATAATTATATTTTATATATAAATATATGGACACAGACAGCCTTAGATATTTTTCGAAATTTGCGTTATTTGCACACAGCGATAGATAAAAAATTATGTACTGCTAACTAATGTTAATGATTTTGATTGAGTTGAACTCCTTCAACTGTCATTTGACATTTCAATGCCTCAGCATAATAAACACATTTTCGAAACGTTTTATGTGGTGATAAATTTTAGTATTAAATATTTTAGTAAATTTCTCATTACCATGATAATTGTGGGAACGGGAACAAGCGATATATATCCAATTTAACATATCAGTTCGAGCTGAACACAGTCAAAATATTTGATAAATAAATAAATAATATAATTAAGTCATTATTATCTAAAGATATTATATAATAATAATATTATATATTAATACATCATATATAGTAATTATATTTAATAAACAATAAAAGACTAAACTATAACTGAGTGTAGTTCGTTAAGATAATTTTATTTACTTTAAAAAAATCCATTCACAGCATACAAGTAGGTATTCCTAATGTTGACAAAATGTTAATTTACTTTTATTGACAAACTTGTTTTCCTTAATGTATTGGCAAATAATATATTTATTATTAACACAAAAGTTTTGTCAGTCATATATAAACCAATTCGATTAGTAACAACCCAGTAATAGATGGTTTACCGTCGGTTATAGTTTCCATAATCGTGGCCCATTCGAAAATTTTTGTAATAAACAAAATCTCTAACACATAATGGAAGTTTTTTGTTTTCTTTTCCAGAAAAGTCAACATGGATTTGTTTTGATTTGCGGTTTTTTTTTACAAAACGTATGTAGATTTAACTTAATTTAACTACAAAAAAAAACTTTTACCATTACCGTTTTTGTTATTAATTACAAAAATATGAGATAATCAAATTAAATTGAACAATTTCGATTTTATATTATAATGAATAACGTGTTATAGAAATAATGAATTTAATAACAATAATTAAGTAGATTTATGGATATAAATACATCTCGAGACATTAACTCCACCTTGTGTAGAAAGTGGGACTGGCCTACAATTAGATTAGATAGCATTAACAATATGTATACAGTAGTATAGCTACCTGGGCCACCCTTAAAAATATCTGCCCCTCACACGTTCGGATTTTTCTAGACTAATTTCTAGTCATTACTGAAACAAAGACATCAACTTAAATTATCTTCATTGCAGTTTTGTCGTTTTTTGGCATATAAGCAGATCATGATAATAAAACTCAATTTATATATTACTATTGTCTTGTATGGGAATTCATGTATTTGTGTTTAATTCATTAACTAATAGGTATTTTTTAATATCTATTAATTTATATTATGTCAGAAGATTTACTATTCAGTAGTCATATAAATCGAAATTCAAAGAGTAGATAACATTTTAATGCTTTCTAAATTTTTGGAAAGATAAATCCTCCCTCCTAAAGACGTGGGATTGGTTGAAATTGCACTAAGTATTAATAATGGGGTGTAAACTATCTTCTCTTCCGTTGGGATATGACATCCTAAATATTGCCGCTTGCACCTATCTTGACCCACCCTTAAAAATATACCCTCCATTGTGAACCTCATTTGGTGAATCTGAAGGTCACAGTATGTAAACACCATCTTTAGTTCTGAACTAACTGATTTTTAAAAACTTACAAACTGTATAGTTATAATAAATCATTATCTGCAAATAATAAATAATGTAAGATCAAATTCATTAGGCCATTTTTAAATGGTAAATAAGTTATTGGTGGTAAAATAGGTGCAACGTTTTCTGTGGAAAATTAGTGTAGATTCCCTTAACGTACGCATATCATGGTTTTATTTGTCACTAACATTATGGTATTAAACTTCCCAAAGGTAACTAAAGCAATTATGTTTTTTTCTAGGTGTATCGTGATGAAGTGTAGTGCAGTGCAGTGCGGTGATAAATCGCGCAGTGAGTTACGACGCTGGCGTCCTTGTGTCTGGTATTGGCGTCTTCGTCGTGATCTTCTCTACGGGCGTCACCCTGGAAGGGGAAAGGTATGTTATTCATATTGTATTTATTACCTAATGTTCTTTTATTTGTTTATTATTGCACGTCTCTTTGTTTGAACACTTAATTCATATAAACGCTATAACTGTAATCATATAAGTTCCACTGCTTTGAACCCCCACAGCATTTTCTGTTTATCTTTGACATAATTTGTTGCCGTAAAGTACTTGAGCACGCCTTTACGCGTCATTGACATTTTCCTGATGCCGTTACTTAACGTTTACATTAATTAGAAGGTAAGTTATCTTTTGAGTTCATATAGTAAATTCAAACTATTAACATAAACTATAACAGAAATTATTTAGTTATTTTTATACAGAATATGTTTTACTAAATAATTAAAGTGTGTCCGACACTATATCCTGAAATAGCCATTAAAATACAATATACTTATGATAACAAATGACAAATCATAGTTTTGAAGATGCTAAACAGTTTGGCCTATATCTTCGTACCCTATGTACCCATTTATCAATGATGGATCGTAGCTTCTTTCTGGTCCGGTCGTAAGCATTTTTGGAGACTCCATTTTTAAACTAATTATTAAAAAAAAATAGTATGTAAATTACAAAAACGTAATTTTGTAAAGACAAAATCGTATAAAATAATTAGAATGGGATAATTATTTGTGTATAATGTCTAATAAGAGGATCGGATAAATGTCTGTGAAATATAATTTAAAACTAATGAAACTACTGCAAAACGGTCTTCATATATAAATAGTAAACATGTTATCATATCAATTATAGAAGAAAACGTATAAACATACACATATATACATACATACACACATACACATATACAGGGTGGCTCACCAGGAAATGCATCGATCGAAAAAGTACGCACCAGAAAATTTTAAAAATTTAAGGAGCCACTAACGGCAGTGTGGCCAATCCAACTAAAGTAACTACAAGCATCTGGCACTTCAGGTTATACCGGAAGTCGATACTAACTTGCTTATTATAAACTGAACGTCCTATATGTTTTAGGGTTTTCGAAAATAGCAACAAATTCTGATTCAATAACATGGATACCCTATGCCTAAACCCAGCCGTTTCAGAGATATTTGAGATTTAAAAAAAAAGTATGTAATGGTTTACAATATCCTTTATAACTTTCTTCATGTAAAAGATACTCATTTGCTTCTTGGCATGCAAAAAGACCATAAGGCGAGCTAGGCTCTACAGTTTAAAGAAATTCAATAATAGTATAACAACTGTTCAATTTATGACGTTATATTTTGTAAACTTCAAACCGCGAAAACTTGCTTAAATCAAATGGAACATCCTATATTTTTTTAGATCAGGTTATGTATAATTAAATTCCGTTTTTTCTGATATAAGCATTGTGGGGATTTAAGTTACAATTTTTTGAAATATTTGCGATTTTCTTAAAAATTCAAGAATTTTTAGTAAAAATGTTATCAAATTAGCCATGATTAGAAACAATCAGTAATGTCAGTCATTCTCTTATGTCAAAAAATGCCACCGCGTTTAATTTTCACCGACGAAGACTTTTTGAATTTGTTTATTATTTATGGAGAATGTGATAAAGTAATATCAAGAACTTGTAGTACATTTGTTACTAGCTATCCACAAAAACGGAAAATAACACTAAATAGTGTAACATGCCTATTAATTGAATTGAAGACACTTTACATAAACTAAAATAGCTAAGATAAAATCAACTAAAAACATGATTCCATTTTAATTTAATAATTGTTCAAAATCCGCCTTCGACCCTCCACACATTTTTCGGACCCTCGGAATAGTTCTTCATGGGTAGCTCTTCTAGTTGATTCCTGTGATAAGTTTTGAAATGCAATTCTTACTCTCTGCATACAATCTTCAATAGTTGTTAATGGGCTCTCATAAACTTTATTTTTAATAGTTCTCTAAATAAAATAATCTAAAATTGATAAATCGGGCGAGCGAGGAGGCCATAGGAAAGGTCCATTATTGGCGATCCATTGATCGTAAAAAGTTTCTTGTAAAGAATTATTTATCAAATACGTGTTATGTGAAGGAGCACCGTCGTGCTGATAAAAAATGTTTCTATGTTCGACGAGAGGTAAATTTTCTAAATAGTTATTATTCAAATTTTGTAAAATATTTAGATTTTTCACCAAAAAAAAAAAGATAGATTACCAATACATATTAGCAGAAGAAAAAATCTTTATAACTTACTGTTTAAATTTTCCTGATAAAATTCTAATACCACCAATCTATCGTTTCTTATGGCACAGTAAACATTAAACTGACAACTTTCTTGAAAATTTCGCTCCCTGAACACATGAGGATTCGAGTCACTTCCATAATGCGAATTGTGTCGATTAAAAAGTCCATTTTTGGTAAATTTCGACCATATAATATTTCCAAATAAGAATCGTCGCCTACAGACCTTATTGGAATAAATTCACAAAAAATTTTCTCTTCTTAGGAAATCTGTTTTTTTTTAATCGTTGAACAATTTGGAACGAAAACGGGTGAAATTTATGTTTAATTAAGATTCTATGAACTGAATCCTTGCATAGTCCAAATTCCAGAACAGCTTTTCTTAATGACATCATTGGAAATGCATGAAAATATCTCAGAAATGCTATTTCTACGTTTTTGTCATCAATAATAGGCTTCCGCTTTTGAATTCTTGCCCTGACAGCCATAATTTTTAAAATTATCCAGTATACGTTTTACAATGTTTGGTGAAGGTTTTCGTTTTTATGGATATCGAATAGCAAATGTACTACAAGTTCTTGATATTAATTTATCACATTCTTCATAAATAATAAACAAATTCAAAAAGTCTTCATGGGTGTAATTTAAACGCGGTGGCATTTTTGACATAAGAGAATGACTGACATTACTGATTGTTTGTAATCATGGCTAATTTGATAAAATTTTTACTAAAAATTCCATTTAAAATAAGCAAGTTGGTATCGACTTCCGGTATAACCGGAAGCGCCAGATGCTTGTAATTATGTTAGTTGGATTGACCACATTGCCGTTAGTAATTTCCTAAATTTTCAAAATTTTCTGGTGCATACCTTACCCTATATCGATCGTTGCAGTTCCTGGTGAGACACCCTGTATAAATAATATGTAGATACATATAAACATAAAAAAATACATTAATTAGACCCCCCCCAATACCAAAGCCGGAACTGCACGGACGGAGGTTACACAGTTGAAAAAATGCGGACACACACAACCAATCCTTTCGATTTTATCAGAATCGAAACCGGGATTTGAACCCGGAAGTCGATAGGCAGTAAACCGGCTACGTCTCTCACAACACTCTGGCCCACTGAGCTACCGAACTCGCTATACACACGCACGCACACACGCATCCAACCCGTCCACCCACCTAACCACCCACCAAGGGTAGTTGTCATTTAAAATTAGTTGAAATGGGGAGTGAGATATTTATACCAGATAGAGTCATTTCAAAACAAAAATCGACTGTTTTCCTTACAGATTTTTAATAACACACGAAATGAATTTATCCCTTACATATGGACCGCACTGTATACATACACACAAAATTACAAATAAAAAGTAGAAATGTCACGCTCGATCACAAGACGTATTTTTGGAAACCATTTTTCGTAAATTCAGTTCGATTGTACGAGGTAAAGTGGTGGAACATATGCACCGGCCTGCTTGGCGTCGAATATTTTGGCGTATTTACTTTAGCTAAATAAGAAAAAGACTTTTGCTAGGTGCCACAAGCAAAGTTTTCTCTGTTTAAAATGTAATTAATTATTGTTTGAACAATATACATTTTTTCAGAGTTCAATCTGGTTCAAAGTTGAACTTTAATCGTGAGTGACTTACCAGTCTCTTTAAAAAAAACTGTATTTAAGAGATTTGTCATTCAGTTTAAAAATCAAGAAAAGAGGTGTTTTTATTGGCGATTTCTGTGGAATGATAGCATATAAGTTATTAAAAATTTAGAACAGATACTAGTAATACTCAGGTTCATGTAAAAATGAATGTAATAATAATTGTTTCCAGAGATTTCTGATCCAATCATTAATATTGATTTGAAGAATAAAACGACTGTAACAAAAACTGACATGTTTGTATTCTGTTTTTAAACCAAATACCCAAATTGTATTGATAAGAGATTTTAGCCATTCAATATGCATTTAGAGTTACAACATGTTGAAGATATTTATATGCTTTCTCAGCTTTTGTTTCAATCACGTTTACGTTAGTGTTAGAGCGTTTGCACACTACGCATTTGCGGTTCGATTTGCCGCACACGGCAAATCGCACCGCAACCATGTGGGGCTTTCACACAAAACGAGTAATTATCGCATCGTCCCAAAATAGTAGTCGTCGTCGAGGCAAATAATGTCATGCTTTGGTCTGGCTAACTTTAGTTGTGACATTTCTTAAAATTACATGTTGCAATTCGTAACAATAAAAGAGGAACACTCTGTATATGAGGAGCGAGTGGTAAATACATAATTTCAGATACTTAGCAACTTTTTAATCTCTGTTGCGTTCATATTTTTATGATGTTCATTCAAAACACGCATATTTCTTTCCATGCTCCCTGTATTCACAGCTTCTTTTATTCCATATGCACGACCTCCGTTCCACACTTTCAATTAAAACTGTAATTTTAAAATTATACCGATACGATATGCAACATGTGTGCAAGCGCTCATATGTTACTATTGGTTATCAAATATCGCATGTCATTGAATCGTACGTTTTCTGACCGCTGAACGCAGTATTTCTGTGGCTGCCGCAAAGGCATTTTTAACGCAGTTCGAAAACGTCCATTCAAGATAATATAATTTCGATGCGATTCCGCATCGGTTTAGCGCATGCGGCAAATCATACCACAACCGCGTAGTGTGCAGCCGCTCTTAGTTTTGTATGTAGGATCATTTATTGCCATATCTAGCACATCTAACTCATTTATAATATTTCATAATGTAAATTTTCATATTCCACATTATTAGCCTCAAACATACAATAGGAACAAATTGTGTTTTCCCCCTTGAAATAAATGATTTTCTTTTATGAAACAATATTTCTTTCCAGATAAGATGCCCTACGACTAACCACTATAACGATGAGAAATGAGGTATGTTAAAATTTTGATTTCTAAATTATCACAAATACATGTACAGTTATTTTAAAAAAATCTGACATTTTATTTGCTAAGTGTTCGCATTTCTAGAAAAAAATTATAAAATAATTATTGAGTATTACATAAGCATCCTTTCAAACTTAACAAGATAACAAATAATTTCACGGACCTATAGGCTTTTATATTTTAATCTCAATGGTTCTTCACTTCTAATACTAAGAATACTGTTATTTAATTCAATACAATTCTTGCATCTAGATGAAGTCAGATAAGTATAACATTATAAAATATAAAAAACTATAGGTATTTATTATTGTTATCATGTTATGTTTCAACGGATGTTTATGTAATACCCAATAATTATTTTGTTATTTTTTTTCTAGAAATACATTTACAGTTTATTGCAAATATAAGAAATAGAAAAACGCCATAAACTCAGCGATAAACATATTACTGGGCGGCAATGAAACATACATGATATAAATCTATGAAAATAATGTTTTTAAGAGATTTCACATTTGACTGAAAACTGTTTAGAACTTAAATTATTGGCAAATATTTATGTATATGTTTTTGATTAAATAACATTTTACTATTAGAACAAATATAAAGAGTCCTGCAACTGGATTTAACGGTTTTTGAGAGGTTTCTGTGGAAAAATAATTGACGTGACGTATATCAGAACGTGATGCATTTGTACGTATGCTAGCTCCATCACCGAAAGTAGTCATAGATATCAACGCCCTCGGTCATTTAAAGTAGACATAGCTGTATCACGGCTAATTAGCCTGTTAATGCTGAATTTCATAGGTAGATTGCAGCAATGTATAGAAGCGGATGTCGTACTAATAGTTTTGTAATAAAGTTCTCAAAACATGTTTAGTTTAGTTTCATTGAAAATTTGTTCAAATGCATTATTTTTGTTCTTGCACAGCAAAAATAGTTCAATTTTGTTGCCGGCAATATTACGGATTTTTGAAATCAGTTAACATGAAATATAGTAATAATACAATATAGTTACCTAAGTATTTCACTTAAATAAGCATTTTTTTGAACACCTGATACAATTTTGGTTACGGATGATTTTGACTGAGACAACTGAGATGCTTATGAATAGACAGTTTTTATTATTTTTTGTAAGAAACAAAAATAAATATCTACATTCCCTTACTTAACGAAGTCCTAACCTTAACATTATACGACACTTTATTAACTGTAACTGGATATAAATAAATCTGAAGTACTGGCAATTGTCAGAGAGAATCAATCCAATGTTTTGGATCCTTTTTTTGAACAAGAACCAAATTTTGAGTTTTTGTTCAATTCCACTTGATTTTTAATATGAATATCTATTTGCACGTGCCTTGTTTTTTCAACCAAAGTTAATTTTGTAATCTTATCACATCTTCGGTGTACATTCTTCTATTCCAAGGTCTGTTTTTACATTAAAATTAATGTCTCTAGTAACGATCCATTAGTGACAAATATCCTGTTCTTGTTATCCAAAATCGTTTTTGTTTACATCTTGCTTTTTGTATTGTAATTATAATGGATCTACAGGTTGGATCAAAAAATTATACCCCCCAGATTTTCTGTTACAACTTTGTTTATTATTCGATTTTTTTATGCTGGGCCTAAATCAAAGCTGATATCTCACCGAATATAGTCATGTTTCAATTCTAAAAAACAATGAAATCAAAAATGGCAGACGTTTTCAATAATCGTCTTTCTTTATAACCAGAGTTCGTTTCTTAAAGCATTATTATGTCTTTAATTTAAGACCAAGATCGTTAAAATCGATCAAGCAGTGGAAGAGTTACTTTAGTAAAAGGCTCGAAAGAGAATTAGACACACCAAAAACAACAGATGCTTCTAGATGTTCGTTTATAACTTTTTGCTTTGTAGTCGATTTTTTTTATGTTGAGCTTAAATCAAAACTAAGATCTTGCAAATTACAGCCAACTTACCTATTAGAAAAGCTGACATTTCTCAATCTTCGGTAAGAAGAATCGCGTAAAAGATCTGAATTTCAAAACATTTAAGAAAGTAAATGTGCAACTGTTAAACGAAAATGCTCGACGGAACAGAATGTTGAGGTATCATGCACTTCTCAATATATATATATATATATATATATATATATATATATATATATATATATATATATATATATATATATATATATATATATATATATATATATGTATATATATATATATATATATATATATATATATATATATATATATATATATATATTTCGCACCAGGGAGCCTATAGTCAAGATTTAGTTTACTGGCGAAAAAATATTTAATATTTCATGTTCGACCACCCCTAAACCAGCATAATAACAGGTTTTATGTCAATGTGGACATAAAAAAAGATTAATGTTAATAGTATCTTAATAAAAAAAGAACATTTTAGTCATTCAGTAATGGATAGTCTTATCTCGGGAAAGCAAGAATCGGCTCCGACAAACTGAATTTTTTTAATGAAAACTGTCTGGAATATATTCAACCTCACGAATGGCCACCATACAGTTCGGAACTAAATTCAGTGGATTATTTTCTATAGAAGTGAACTAGACAGGAGAGTATATGGAGGGTCAGAATAAGGGATATCAATCATCTCAATTAACTAATTATGAATTGTCTGCATCAAATTTCCCAAGAGATTATTGACAAATCATAGGATCATTCAGTTTGGCTAAATCCAGTGGATTATTTTTTCTGGGGTGAACTTGACTGGAAAGTATATGGAGGGGTTAGAATAAGAGATGTCAATCGACTCAAAGAAATAATTACGAATTGTTTACATCAAGTTCACCAAAAGATATGTCAAAAAATTATATATGATTCGCAATGAGAAATTGAGGGTAAATGTATTTTCAGATATGATTTATTAATTAGTATTTCAGTGGCATTATTGAATTTGAAAAAAGACAACAATAAAGATATAACACTGACAATGAATTATAAAGAAGGTGAATATTTTTATATTAATAAACTGAATTATTGTTGTCACATATTTGAAACTAGGACTTCAAAAACGAAAAAATGAAAACTCAGTCATGGAAGCAAAAAAGTATAAAACAATATCAAAATGATTTCTACCTACTGTAAATGATACATCTACAAATAATTTATACTTTCAAAAGACTCTTTTCTGAGGAGCGGTTGTCCTAATTCTTGTAAATGATATTTGTTACCACCGCTATCTACTTTGAAATATGTTGGTAACTGTAAATATTCAACTTATTTAAATTTTAATCTGAATATACAATTTATAATAATGTTCAACAATTAAACATGTATTTTATAGGCATAAGAAAGTAATTTTTTAGAAGAATAAGTATGTATTACATAACTTATTTTTAAGTTTTAAAGAATTTCATATTATTTAAAGAACATATTCGTTAAGTAGATATTGAGAGAAATTATAATTTTTCACATAAATAAACATTCAACGAGATAAACTTCATGTTTCGTCGAGCTAATCTGTGTCAAGGAATTTAGGCTTTATGTGAGTTATGAGCCTATTGTTGTACACTACATTAATCATGAAGGTATGATAAAATCGAAAGAGGGTCCATATTAGGGTTCTTCCGTTAGTCTATACCCTTTTTCATATATTAGGTCAGAGTTTATACCTAGTTTATTACCTATATACATTTTTGCCAATTCATAAGTTCTGAATTAATTCTTCTGTACTTTTATTAATAGGAATATACGTTTAACTTTTACAAATATGCATAGCTATATGTATCTATTTCAATATATATATTTTTTAACGTAGATAGGTTGATCCCATATGAGTAATTATTCATGATAAAGGAAACAGAAAAATTCTCATAAAATTCCTTTATTAATGTAACCGGTTTCGTGAACAAATTAATTACTTCACATCATCAGACACGGAATTTTATAAATATAAAACCAGGGTAGTCAAATTAGAATTAAAATAGTTTTTGCAACATGTCAAATTATAAGTAAATGTAAGATATAAATTTTGTTAGTATCTAATTAACCTTTTTAATAAAAATTTCTAAAATTTAAGCTCTTTTTAAACACATACATATACTACAATAGTTAAAATCTAATTAGATTTTAACTATTGTAGTATATGTATGTGTTTAAAAAGAAGCACGTTAAATTTTAGAAATTTTATTAAAAAGGTTAATTAGATACTAACAAAATTTATATCTTACATTTACTTATAATTTGACATGTTGCAAAACTATTTTAATTCTAATTTGACTACCCTGGTTTTATATTTATAAAAATTCATGTGTCTGATGATGTGAGTTAATTAATTTGTTCACGAAACCGGTCACATTAATAAAGGAATTTTATGAGAATTTTTCTGTTTCCTTTATCATATATATTTTTTACTTTTCCGGTAATGATTTTTGCATAAAACCAGATTGAAAAATTCTACAAATTTAGTTCTCAAAATGAATCCTTGAGGAAACCTTTCATATTCGTAAAGGATATTTGTGATACAATTTTTCTTATATTACTTTTGAACGGTTTCATGTAGATTTATTAAAATTGGCTTACAAAATGGATTTAAAGTACGTTATTCGTGAGGGAAGCTTAAAATTTCTTTATTATAGATCAAAATTTGAGAGAATAACAAACCACTGAAAATAAAACAAATTGACTTTTTCATTTGTCTTTAGATTTAATGAAAATGAAAGAAATGAACCAAAATCTATTTTCTCTAATTTGGTGTAGTAGGTAGGATACGTAAAACATCATCGAAGTGAAACCGATCTGATTGAAAATATATTGAAAAAACAGAAACATTATTTACAAAAGGTGGCCAGTCAGTGGAAAAGAACTACTAAGAAGATTAAGAAAAGTCTCTTCGTCATGGAGGCTCTTTTTCATTTTCATAAAGAAATTGAAAATGTTTCTTTATAATTCATCAAATTTTGATATAGTCATTTAAATAGGATATAAGTTCAGGATGAATTATTTAGAAAAATAAAAAATAAAGTAACATGAATACATCCCATGAAATTTAATTCCCACGATATCTAAATACTCCAAAATTAATTTCACGCGATATCCAACGCATCACTCTGTACATCTGTACGGCTTTCCGAGAATGTGTTTTATCATGGACGCATACTTAAAAACATCGATTCCAAAAACCCATGAGATTTAAAGAATCCATGAAGAAATTCCCATGAGATCTGAATCCCATGACATCTAATTTCAACCAGTTTACTTATCACCTTATGTATCTGTCCAGATTTCCGAATAGACCAATTTAAAAGTCCCACGAGGTCTAAAATCACCAAATGAAAATCTACGTGATCTAATTCCCATGAGATCTAATTGTGACGTCATTTCATATATAACGTCCAAAAGTGTACGCATATTTTATAAATGCAATTTATATCCGTTAAAATTTTAAATGTACACTATTTGTCACCAAAACCGTGAATGTAGGTTGTATATAAAGTGTTTATCAATTTGTTGCATTATGAATATTAATAGCGAATTTATTGATAAAATTTTTGTATGTATATTTAAGAAAACATGAAGCTAAAATATTACATTAACAACTAAAATTGTTTCATGTAAATAAAATGATTCTTCTGATAAATCTATTTAGGTTTGTATACAGAAATATACAATCATAATAAAAGAATCGGAAGACGTATTTACAAAAGTTTCCAAAATTCAAATTTACTATAAGACAATTGCATATGTATTTCAATCTCGCGAACTTTGAATAAAATTAATTTTAATTTATATAGGAATCAGTTTGACACAATTTTTTAATAGTTTAAACATTGTTAGTAGTACTTTATCAAAAGAACATCGTTTTATGGCATAGTATTATAGTTGCCCTACGTCTCTGAATATTGCACATGTAATGCATTACTTCATCGTCAAATTTTTAGATCTCATGAGATTCAGATCTCGTGAGATTTTACTGGGTGTATTTAAATATGTTACAATGATAAAACGCATTCTGAAGCCGATCAGATATACAAGGTGATGCGTTAGATCTCATGGTGAAAATGGCATTGGAGTATTAGATCTTCTGAGAATTAGATGGGAATTAAATCTCATTAGACTTTTTATCAGTCTATATAAAACTTATCCGGAAACTCAAACAAATATACAGGGTGGCTATTAGGAATTAGATCTCTCGCGGAAATTAGATCGCATGGAAATTAGATCTCGTGGGAATTAGACATCATGGAACGCCCCTTAATATATTTTTCAACTTTTGTAAACCCAGTGCTTCCTAATATTAGTTTTGCAACTCATTCATAGTTCGTTCTCTTTTACAAGAACAAGCTTGAGTAGGATATTTTGGAACAGCTTATACATAAATATATATATATATATATATATATATATATATATATATATATATATATATATATATATATATATATATATATATATATATATATATATATATATATATATATATATATATATATATATATATATATATATATATATATATATATATATATATATATATATATATATATATATATATGAATAGTGGTGAGAGGTATGACTTCTTCTCATATGGTCTGAATGCTACTATCCGACCGACATCCCTAGATGTCTCTGTGGCGGATAGCGACTTGCATCACAGCAAGTACCGAGAGCGGCGACCCCTAGCCCAGGTGGACTAAACTAATGTTATTAAATATGATTTAAAGGAAACAACTACTCGATCGATAGCCAGTATCATTTGTCAATTCCTAACCAGACATAGATCGATTTCAAACTTATTTGTTCTCTTCAGTATGCCATAGGTTATGGAACAGACAAATGATAGTGGCCAACCTGCTAGTTATATACTAACTATGGTGAAGTGAATAGTGGTAAGAGGTATGAAACTTCTCATATGGTCTGAATGCTATCAGGATTTGAAGGTGTAATTCAATGCAGGTCGGGGTATTTGCCCGCTGAGTAGCTGTTTCCTTCAAATCATATTTAATTATATATATATATATATATATATATATATATATATATATATGTATATATATGTATATATATAATAATAATGTATAAATTGTTTTCCCTTTGATTAAATTTAATAATAAAGTTTAGTAAAAATAGATTTTCCAGGCTTTCTAGTCGTTTGATAAAAATTGCATAAATAATCATTTATCAGTTTATGTCCGTATGTATAAATTCTCTATTTATTTTATTTTTTATACTTATCCTAATATTTTTACAAGTGTATTTATAAAACAAACATTTTAAGTTTTAAGTAGCCACTGTTTATTATGCAATTTATTACATTAGATACTTGGTACCTTTCTCATCAGAAATATTTTGTATGTAAATATAGAATACAGAATACTAAATCTTATTAACAGTATGTCTATTGCACCCAAGAAGGCAACATAACAATTAGAGTAGATATATATACGAGATATTTACGGATGTAAAACTGGGTTTCATGTATTTGCGATATTAGCACGTTAAAGATCCCTACCCCCACGGCAAAGTAAGTTTCAGCCACATTTACAGGTTATGAGTGCTAGTGTTTATACAAACTGTAAAGCTTCCGCGTTAAGTTGCTTTAGTAAAAGAAACAGACCGACAAATAAATGAATAAAAAAAGTCTAACCGACATAAAATTGTTAGCATTAGTTACTAATATACAACACAATCAGTAACTGGCGAAAGATAATTCATCCATAATAGTGATTTTGAAATTTTTGAGAAATTCAACACACTTAAATTCTTTGAAAGACATTAACTTCTAAACTTAAATCGTTGTGTATGCGGTGACCTCGGTCACGGTACCGTTCCCAGTCCTAGAGGATTCACAGTTTGCTCACGATGAACTACTTGCATATGAATTTTTACATGTATATAACCCGGAAAATTGTATTTCCACTAAAAGAAATGATATTCTAAGCCGGAATTCAGAGATAACGCTAAATCGGAAGACTCGGGATTGAGCTCGGAGAAATAAATTACTTTCATATGTATTATTTAAAATCACACTGGAGTTATTCTTTACGTCAATTCTAAAGCGAACTTTTTAATTGTTTACCATTCTTATCAGGCATATAAAATTTTAGTGTCATACAGTATTTAGAAAATCGTCCACAACTATTGCAATGGACTTGTAGAACATTTTCATAATAAAATCTTAAAATGAAGAATATAATACTCATACCATTACTATAACTCTTATTATTCCTACTGTCAGTGTCATTATTACTATATTTATGTGTTGATTGAACTGAGTAGAGTAGTGTATATTGTCCAGCCGGTGAAACAACGCCAGCGCGGCAAGGGAGAGTAGTGTTAATAAATTGTTAGCTTTCTGCAAAATCAGATACTATAGCATCTTTCCCAATGACTAAGTGCGGATGCAAACGATCACAAAAATTTGCCATACATTAATTCATTTATTTCATTTACGCTTAATTGTGAATGGAATGTAGAAATCACATTCGGTCCGCAAATCTTCTTTCGCAAACCAGATAGTAAAAACAAAATAGAATTACTGATACGTTTACTATGTACTACTATTACTACTACTATTACTGTTACTGTTAGAATTACTGTCACGGTGATTATTATCACTGTCACAATCACGATCACCACCACTACCACTATTACTGTCACTGTCACTACCACCGCCACTATAATTATCGCTATCACTGCCACTACTATCACTACCACTACCATTGTCATTACCATAATTACTATAACTCTTATCACAAGTATAACACTAATATTATTACTTCCACTATTGCTTTTTCCATTACTTTTCCATTGCCATTATCATTAATATTGTTGTTGTTACTATTACTGTTGTGTTGCTATTATTATTACTATTACTATAATACACCGTTGCTTATTCTATTAATATTAGTATTATTTTTAATCATAAGAACTCTTAAATTTACCGTCATTGTACCCGTACTTTTTTCTAAAAGGTTGTGATCAGCGCGTTTTCGCTCATCGAAACCACTGGCCCTTTAAAGACAATCTTTACTCTGGCACCATCGATTTGACATATCTTCAGGAGTATCGACGTTTATCCTTTAGTCACTCCTGCTCCTCCCTCGTCCATCGTTAATGATTAGATGTTCGGGTTTGGATTTGGTGCTCTCGTTCTTATACTTACTTTTTTTTTAATAATATTGTTACATGTTTTCTATCCCTACAAACACCTATACTCGCAGATTTGTTGATTGAAAGTCCAGGTAACACCTACTCACTACTTTATTTACTAATTAACAATTAACAACAATAGATTAATTACTGTCTTAACTATAATTAAACTTGAACACTTATACGTTTCTTTTTTATTTGTTCTTTACTCGTTCACGTTCAACTTAAGACTGAGTCTCGACCCACCGTGCTTCTTATTTATACATCCATTCACACGCTCTAGAGCATTCCAGAATATTCCCGGCCGTTCGCGTACAATTCCAGTCTCATCTAACCAGTCTACACAGTCCAGTGACTTAACACTGCTCCCTCCTTAAGCCTGAACGTCCCGATCAGGCAATTCATTGTTCCCCGCATACTTGGCCAGTCTCTCTATATACGCCACCTTCATTTTGGATTTTGGACTTTGATGAATTCTATATACAACATCGTTTAGTCTGGTGACGACAGTGTAAGGACCTTACCTGGGTGGGTAAAGCTTCGGGGACCTGCCTTTCTTTCGTTGTGGGTTATATAGCCAAACCAAATCTCCCACCTGACATCCTCCTGAATCAGCCTTAAGATCATAACGAGCATTTATACGCTCATTTGTTATTACAATTCGCTCAAGAGGAACCCTGGCGTTATATTGCTTATTTCTTATTTGTGGCTCCATTCTTGCCGCGCAAACTTCACATTGGCGGCACCAATCCTCCACATCTTGACGACTGTTTACCCAGTGGAAACGTTCTCTTACTTTTGTCAGGGTTTTGTTGATACCAAAATGTCTACCAGGCGTTCCATTATGCACATGCTGAAGTACATTTGCTACGTGACACCTAGGGATTACCAATTTCAAAGTAACTTTCCTCCCATCTGGACTTTTCCACACTATCTTCAGCAGTCCATACACTACTCTAAAGGAGTCCCATTGTGCCCATAATGCCTTCATCCCCACTAATTTATTTGAAATATCCTTTCAATCGAGTCGGGTTCCTCTTTCTTTCCATATCAGAATAGGACCAGTTTCCTTATCGTTTAACTGCGCTTCCCTTAACGACTCTTTTGTCTAATAATCCGGAACATCAATCTTAACGGTCTTTATTATTTGTACCTTTCGCTGTTTTTCCTCACGGTGGCAAGGCTTGCAGTTTTTCTGACACGGTCTTTTGGAAAGGCCATGTGCCATATTCCCCGAGGCACCAGCTCACCAGTTTTTCTGCGGCTTCTCCATTACTGAGACATTTACCCTCTCAGGGCTACGCTGACGATAGTTACTCTGAATATGGCCCACTCTGCCACACTTATAACAGCGAATGCTTCCTCCCATCTGTCTCCCACTACTTTGCTGTTGGTTTTGTCTTGGCTGGAGATTCGAGTTTATCAGTAGTTGCATGGTCTTTTGTACTTCGGACATTACATCTTGAATGTTGAGCTCATGACAGTTCCTCTTAATATAGCCCAATTTGCCACACTTGTAACAGTGGATACCTCCATTCGGTCTACCGTCATTTTGTTGTTCTCGTCTCGTTTGGGAACTTATCTTTGTCAATAGTTGTGCGATCAACTTTTGTAACTCTGTTAATACGATTTGCATGGTTTTATCTGCGGGGGTCTCTTCCACAGCCATGGCTCGCACTCTCTAGTCTGATTCTGTGGTATCCTCATAGGTAGCCTCAATCTCAAGTACGTGTACTAGGACCTCATTATTTCGCTTGTGCCTGGACAGGATTCACCTAACCTCCTGGTCTCTTACTCCATCAATAAATGTACCAACTGCTAACTGTTGTTGAAATTTCATTGGTGCATCAGGATAGGCTAGATGGGCTAAACTTTCTACCGCAGCCTCGAACTCCTGGAGGCTTTCTCCACCTCGTTGTCTGCGTGATTTGAGCTGAGCCTGATATACTTGGGCGAGATGTTGGTCGCCATATGTTAGTTCTAATGCTGCCTCCACAATGTTAAAGTTTTGTTGCTCTGCTGCAGGAATTGTCTGGAGTAGGTATAATGCTTCGCCCCTCAGTGCTAAGACCATTGCTGTTGCCTTTTCTTCATCGTTTCAGTTGTTTGAACGCGCAGCTGCCTCGACCTGTCTCTTATACGTTGACAATGAACTTAGACCGTTGAAGAACGGTGGTTGTAACCTAGTACCAGAGGACAGTACCAACTGGCCACCTTTTTCTCTTAACTGTTGTTTGAGTCGAGTTACTTCTACTGACTTCTCTAACTTCACTAACTTCTTCTTTAACTTCATTAACTCGTCCTTCGATTTCATAGGCTTTCCCTGCTACGTCAGTGACTTTTTGAGAACATCTCCTTTAAATTTTTTCAATGAGGAAGAGAATAGCTGCCTGCTGGTCATCTAGGCTTCTTTTTCTCTTTCCTCGACTCGCCACTTTTCTTGATCTTCAAACATTTTTCTTAATTATTCCTGACGTTTTCTTTCTTGTTCTTCTTTTTCTTCCTGTCGTCTTATTTCCAGGCCCTCCATCATTTTTATTAAGTCTTCTTTTTCTTCCTGGTGTTTTCACTCTTGTTCTTCCTTGTCTTCCTTTTCGTCGTCTTCTTTATTGATCTTCCATAATCTTCCTTTGTTCATCTTTCTCTTCCAGTCGCTTTCTTTCTTGATCTTCCATAATTTTTCTCATTTCGTTCATCCGTTTTAACAATGCTGCAAGCATGTCTTGTGTTTGCTTCTCCGCCATACTTCTTGTTGTTGGCATTAACTCACGACATGTAAATCAATTTCAGAATAAAGTTTATACGCTATAAAGTCCGTAAAATGTTGATATTACGTCTATTTTAATAATGGAATGTTCCAGAGAAATCTCGAAACAGCACTAGAAAGTCTTATTTAGAGTCTACACTTCTTTTGTGTTGACAAAATTTACTTATATCCACTAATTTTGCAATGGAATGTTCGAGTATTTTCACGAAATATCACTAATAAGTCTTGTTTTGAGTCTATAATACGTTTCCGTTAACACAGTTTACGTATCTTCTGTGGTTTCCAAATCGAATGTCCTAGAATTGTTACTAAAAGTCACTTATAGTCTTGTTTTTGAGTCTACAACACGTTCCCGTCGACACAATTCACGTATCTCCTGTATTGTCCAAATAAAATATTCTAGAATTTTCCCGAAATTGCACTAGTAGTCCTTTTTCTCAGTCTACAACATGTTATTACTAGCGGCACTTGCGTATTTGCAGCTATTTCTAAATCGAATGTTCTAGAAACTTCTCGAAAATCGACTTTAAAGTCACTATTCAGTCCAGAAACAGTCCTCCAAACACTGTCCAGTAGCTTAATTCTCCGTGTTACCACTAATTTCTGAGAAGAACACTGTAGAAACTTTTCGAGTATTCCACAAATTTCTCTTCCAATCCACTTCCGACACCAATTTGTTACGTGTTTGCTATCCACACAAACACCTATATTCGTAGATTCGTTGATTGAAAGTCCAGGTAACACTTACTACTTTATTTACTAATTAACAATTAACAACAATAGATTAATATTGACTATTAATATTGACTTAGCTATCACACTTGAACACTTATATGTCTTCTTTATTTCTTCTTTACTCATTTACGTTCAACTTAAGACTGAGTCTCGGCCCACCGTGCATCTTATTTATACATCCATTCACACGGTCTAGAGCATTCCAGAATATTCCCGGCCGTTCGCGTACAATTCCAGTCTCATCTAACCAGTCTACACAGTCCAGTTGCGTAACAATATTCTTGTTGGATTATAGTCCAGTTCATTGCTCTGGCAATCATTGTAGTGGTTAGGTGTCCTACATTTACATCCAGTCCTAAGTTATTGTATGCCGTTTTCCCCAATGAGCTCCTCCTCGAACACTCGCATAATACATGTTCTGCTGTGCCAGTTTGCCCATAGCATATGCAGTCTTCGTCTTGGACTTTACCAATTTTTTTGGTGTACATTCTGAATGATGCGTGTCCAATAAGCAATTATGTAAATTAATAATCTACGCTCCTGTGTTCACATTTTATCCATTCTTGGATTTTGAAGATGAGTATTTTCGTCCGTTGGGTTTTTTTCTACGTTTTCTTACCAGCGTCTTTGCCATTTCTGGATAAACGAGTCTTTTGCCGATTTTATTACTGAAGCTAGGCTCCCGATTCCCTACTACATGAAATTTGTTGCTTTTTTCAACCAGCAGATCGATGGATACTATACCCTCAACCACCTGTATTGATTCAGTAGAGGCTGTACGATATGCATTGGCTACTCTGAGCAACATCTTCCTCTGTGTCCTCACTAACATGTTCCTATACTTTCTGATGACTGCTTTTAGCCATATTGATGCACAATAGAGCAATATGGACTGGACAAAGTTTGGACTGCTGTCATTTTCTCCGTTGTCGCGGTGACGTTTTTAATGTATTATCCAAAGGTGAGACGTTTATCTATCGCAATTCCGATATATTTCTTTTTTTTTTTTGACGGAGTTATTTACGAGCTGGAATTTATAATGTTCCTTGTTTTCTTGAACCTTTCAAGATTACAGCTTTGGTTTTACTTGGGGTCAGCTCTAGATTTTTTTCAAGTAATCCACGTAGCGACTTATTTGCTGTGAATTTCAGGGAGTTCCAATTTTCTGTTGTTACTAGGACTACTAGGTCGTCAGCGAAACCGATGGTTTTTGTGTTTTCCACCAAATCCATAAAGGATGTTTCATAGGGTCGGCAATAGTATAGATCCCTGAGGGACGCCTGTGGAGACTATTTTCTCTACACCTTTCGAGATTTTTATTTCTCTGTCTTCGAAGTGGCTACTGATGAGGTTCACTAGATATGTTGCGATTCTTCTACTGTACCCATACTTCCGCTACTACTATTATTTCAATCAGGCATGAATATTTATGAGAATGTGATTTATTGCTTTCTTTACTTTTTAGAACAAAAAAATCTTGGAGAATAACGTAGATACCGTCTTCTATAGGCCAAATTAGCAAATATGTGTATTTATAGAGTAACGTATTATTAAATATACATATATCCATATTTCTCCGAAATAATGAAACTTTGAGACGAGCAAATTCCGCATAAATATGACAAAGATTAGCATCTTGTTTTCTTTAATTTTTCCTCTGACGGGGTCTGCTCCATTTAGATAAATTTTAATTAACATATACTAGCACTTCTTTTTACAAATATTTCAAGTTACTTCAAAGATACCGTGTACATATGTTGCAATACTTACAGTGGCATTCAGTTTAACCAGCATGTACAAATAATACAGGTATATTATATTTATTTAACTTTCTTTTCTTGACCGTTAATATCACATAATATCTGATATTTTTTTTGTGGGGATTTCGGTCAGGTTATAACTAATTTTATTATTTTTTTCTAACGTTTCGGTTTGTTACACCATCATCAGAGAAACTGTTAATTATTAGGTATTTGTTTTAAATTTTGTTACATGTTATTAGATTGTCTGTTTTAACAGGTAAAACAATTAAAAAAAGAGGTCTTGCGTTAAATACAGACAATCTAATAACATGCAACATTAAATTATTTAAAACAAATACCTAATAATTAACAGGTTCTCTGATGATGGTGTAATAAACCGAAACGTTAGAAAAAAATAATAAAATAAGTTATACCTGATTGAAATCCCTACAAAAAAAAACTATCAGATATTATGTTATATTATATTAATAATTATATCACTTATATATTTTATAGTCATGTATAGACATCCCCTATGATATAAAAGAATGCTAAAATGTTTTCAGCACTCATATTAGTTCCTTTTTACGATTACTCTGTCTTAGAAATTTTCATTTGCATTTACGTCCACATCATCTGCTATAAAACAAGAACAACTAATGTTAGAAAGTTTATACCAATATTTTGTGTTACATACGGAGTTTAAATTAATTACACGGCTATTTACAGAAAGCTATAATAATCCTTACAGGAAAATAAATTTGTTAAGTTATATCCTCAACTTTGTAACAATCTTCACAAATATAATTTAATCTAGGTATTTATCTTTGTTATGACGTGTCTCTTTAAAACGAAACATTGTGTGTAGGATTAAGGCGTTTATTTATAAGATGCAACTACACCTCATGCAGATAATAATTCAGTGCCCTCTGTTACTTTGTGTTTTAGTAAAAATATACAATTATAATGGAATTATCCTTGTTCAGTACTAATAGGATTTTTAAAAACTTACATGGCTCATTTATCTAAAAATTTCCATTTAACAGAACGTTAAATTTCCTAATAAATAACACGATACACCTACACTTTTTTAAACGGGATAAACAGTATTTTAAATATTTGGTGCCACTGCACGTTATAGTGAAGGCAATACTGACTGATATATCATTGAAGGTCATTAAATGTTTTATTGATTCCAAAAAAATATGTGGAAAATTTTAAATGGTTCCACATTAATGCTCAAAAAAATCAATATTTTAAGATTTTTGTCGTTAGAGTAATTAAAAAAATCTGAAAATTATCCGGCGAGATTGGATTCTTAGTATCTTGGCAACCCTGCAAATTTTAGTTTTTCACCGAAAATTGGATTTGCTGCACTGCTGGAGTTTAAAGAGGAAATATATATTTTCTTAATCGGTAATATTGCAATATATTGAATAGAAGAATCTTGATAAGCTCTGTCGACTACCTTTACAGTTTTGAAAAATATTATTGGCTTCTTATTTTATATGTCGAGATATGTATTTCTATGTCTCCGTAAACCCTCGAATGCCTCAGATATTCGAAAAATAACATCTGTGATTAAAACTTTGCTGAAAAGGAAGGCTTATTTGTAAAAGAGTAACATTTTTAAAGACAGTGGAGCAACTTGAATTGAAATAACTAAGGCTAGGAATTTTCCAGATTTTAGTATTCGAATATTCGTTCGAAAAATTATTCGAATATTCGAACTATTCGGATATTCGAATATTCGGATTATTCGAATTATTCGAATAGGTATTCGAATTATTCGAATAAGGTATTCGAATTATTCGAATATTCGAATATTCGGATATTCGAATTATTCGAGTATTCTGATATTCGAATAATTCGAATTATTCGAATACCTATTCGATTAATTCGAATATTCGAATACTCGATTAATCCGAATATTCGAATACTCGATTAATCCGAATTAATCGAATAGGTATCCGAATAATCCGGATCCTCGAATATTCATTATTAATAGGTATAGCCTAAATACTAGTGAATAGAGAATACTCTATTTGAGTATTTATTTGGATAGACCACAATAATAATCGTGACATAATCCACTAAGCAGGCAATTTGATTTGCTTTCCATACCCACAATAGGGTACGTCTCCTGTACATGTGCTTTAAAGGTCAGAATTATTTAGTTAGTATTTTATTTTAGGATTGAGGTGCTATTGTTCACATTTAACTATTGAAGCTTAAATAAAAACGAAAACAGAGCTAGTTTATTACACTTCTGTGTCATAATTATTTTTCCTTTTCGAAAACAATAAAAGTGCTATAAAATTAGAATGTTTTTTCAAAAAAGACGCAGATTGTGAAGGTAAAACAAATACATGAAAAGTCAATAGTTAAATATTTACAGGTTTTCTAAAATTTAAAATTTAATTTTAACCCCAGCCTTAGTACAGTAAGAATAAGGTCGAGGCGAGAAAGAGATGGAATAGTTTGACTGGGAGTAAAACATGCCACTAATGTGGTCTATTTATATATTTGGATTTTAGAATAGGTATCTACCTACTTTGGTTGGATGCATACTGCATATCTATTTGTACATAATTTAATAATATATTTTAATATTCAAAATTTACTCAAATATAATCGAATAATCGAATACTCGAATATATTCGAGTATCCGGGTAAACCTCGAATTCTTCAGATATTCGAATATTCGAATAATTTTCCATTAGAATAATTCGTATTCGATATCGAATATTCGAATACTCGAATTATTCGTATTAACGAGTTGCCAAGCCTTAGAAATAACCCATAATTACAAAATTTTCTCAAGTGGCGCACAATTCATGTAAAAAAAAGAATAATAAATAAGTTGCAAATTTTACGTTTTTGAGCATAATATTTTCAAAATATTTTTTCGGGATCAATAAAACTTTTAAAGGCCTCTTCAAAGACATCACTCAATAATGTGCGGTAAAAAATTTGGATAATAATTTTAAGGTGTTCCTATATTCAGAGTTTTAATGAATTTTTGCTGACTATGAAATTTGGCTCAACTGAAGTTCTGATTCCATCAATTTTTACCGCAACTCGTCGTCAGTAATAAATGATTTCGAGGAACAGGGAGTTGATCATGTTTTGTGAGTCACCTTGTGTAGTTAGACATGAAGATTGTTTTTAGAAACAATAAGTTTTTTTGAATTATCATTCAAGAAATATGTGTTGTTTCTTTTCGTTATTCTTAATAGACGTACATTTAAACTGGAGAAAAAAGTTATTAGTTTTTCTCTTTGTAACTTCAGTACTACATGAACAACTCTCAAAGATTTAATGTAATCTCTTAAAAAATAGTTGCCCAGTATATTATTTGCAAAGCAAACTTCTGTATCAATGATTCTACGTCAAAGGACCAGCCAGAGAGTGTTTTTCGACAAATAATATAAATAAAACAAATAGTATAAAGTATTTCCCTAATATTTTGGAGACGAAATTTGTTTCCTTTATCAAATATTTTATACTTTTATGAAATTTGTGTAGAATGAAAGTCGACACATATATTTTATTTGGCTATAAGATTACTAGGCGCCGAAAAAAAATTACATTGAAATCGGTTTCCCAATGTCCCGCAAAACAAACAAATATATTGTCGCCTTATCTCTCTGTATCTGCCGACTGTTTCTTGAAACACTAACTCCTGTTAAATATAAAGTTTTTGCTTTAAATTCTTTATTCATATAAATTGACACTGTGAAGTTCTGTTTTCAGAAATTGCGTTACATGTGGGTTATACAGTGTAATCGTTATAGTGTGCAATTTCATGTTCCTAATAAACTACACCGAAACAGGTATGGCAATAATAACTAAAAGTATGGCTAATATAATGAACAAGATAAAAAATAATAAATAAAATTATGCCATCTAAATAATATGTAATATTGCTACTAACCAAAATCCAGCAATGTTTATATTAATATTGTTAAACTTATTGTACATATATTGTTTAGATAATGTTATATTATGTAATACAGTTGTACCTGTAATAATAATACATCCAGGATCATAATTCAAAATATAATCTAAATATGATATATTTTTTATTGTATATTTTATAATAGAACAGAGAGAGTTTGTTTTTTTGTGACAGTGAAATGTTATCTCTGGTTGGTTAATCTGACTAAATTCACACATTTAGGGTCGGTACTTTCAGTCTCCATTACCACCAATTGGATGATAATATGCAAGGAAACCATTGTTGTAACAATAGAGAGAGAGAGAGAGACAGTATCATTCGAGTAGTGATAACCGAGATTAAAAGTACCGGTCCTAAAAGGAGAATCCTTACATCTGAATTCTGTTCAAAATGTTGGTTATTAATATTTATTCTTAAAAAATTCGACTTAATTGAAATTGTTCATAACATTTATTATTCTTAAGCTTATCTGCATATACAACTGTATTATTTTTGTATGTTCTGAGGAATAATAAACCTCCTGAATAGTTTCTTCACACAATACCACCACAAAACCTAAAATGTTGCACATAAATAGTAGATTTTAAAAACTAAAGGAAAATAGTCACCATAATCTAGAGTATCCATGAGTTTCAAAACAAAACAACTTCTAGTTGTCAAATAATTTAGTAACATTAGTGCTGAAATATTCTTGTGACGTTTGTTCTTACTCTTAACAGTTTTTATGTTTTCTGTTAGTGTTCATCTAGTGTAGTAAATTTTAACTGCGAGGATGAATTTCACAAATGAGAAATACGCAAATATTCCCAACTCGTAGAATTCCATGTAGTAAATTGTTTACAAATCTTCATGGAAGACTTCGAGAAAGGGGATCTTTCTAAAACGTATATGAGGAAATAATCAAAACCCTCCAAATCGAGTTCTTCGATCAATAGAAGCCGATCCTTCGTTGAGGTGCAAACGAAATTAATGAATTATCCATTGACTACACATATATACATCTCGCTATATATATTCCTCTTTTACCAATGTAAATTAAAATATTAATACGCTGAGTACATAAAAGTGCAGTCAGTGGAAAACATTATAATACTTTATTTATTAGTTTAAGTTGCAGGTCTTGACCGAACTAATTTATTTCACACGTTACCCTTTTTCCTTTTGATGTAAATAATTATGGAATGTTTAATATTTATAATACGATTTTGATAAAAAAGATGCACACATTTTTATTACAAAAATGCAGTACATTATGTTTATAAAAGTTGACTATTCACTCATCTGGCTTAATCAAACTTATTTCTTTAATTTGTCTAATGCAACCAATTTGTTATATTCTGAAATTTTTTTGTGATATAACATTATCTATAATTATTATTACTCATCTTAACATGAGTTAAATTACTATTTTACATAGCCGATGTTGGCAACAATGGAAAACTATATTTTTAATTATTTTGTGACGTTTACATATATTATTAGAAAAATATGTATTACGGCCTCATAAATGCTAGTATTTTTCAAAGCAGGAACTAATGTCACATATTCCAAAAAAGAAAACAACGATGCAGCTACGGATATGAGTTTCGGAGTTATTGTCCCTCATCAGCGTAGCTTAATAGGGAATTAGATATACGATGAAGGCATAAATTGTGTACTATGTATTGTACTTTCCAAACTTGTGTTAGTGTTTGTTCCTGGTCTATCTCAAACCTAGATACAATTCTGTAGCTACACTGCAATGACGGGGAGCAGTAACTCCGAAACATGTGTCCCTAGCTGTATTCTTGCTTCTTTTTGTGGGAAATATAGCACTAGTTTCAGCTTTGTTTAATTGTTGAACTCTGCCAGTTCGTTCTTTCTTTTATTAGCATTTATCATATTGCATCAGTTTTTTAATACATCGTGTGATCTTAATCATATTAATCACAACAAATTCGACTAGCACCCTCTATTGACAGATAGACATTGGTCTCTGCAGATAGCCTCGATCAGATTTTTTTTTGTTTCATTTTATATTTGATTTTACATACAACTAGAACCTAGACATTTATTTAAACATTTGCTTTCAATTAGACAATAAAATGTTGTCATAATATAATTTTGATTGTGCCTATATGGATAATAGACATATTTAAAAATAAACGAATTATTTCCAACAGTTGATAAATAAAAAGTGCCGTCTTATTCTTGTGGTTGGCTTGATAATATATTAATAACTTTATACCTATGTCTTCTATTGATCCCAATATAAATTTCATTATGAAATATTAATAAAATCGATCCTTAAATTCATAAGGCACAAGCATCCAATAAATGGTTTGTCACTAGTATTATAAATGTGCTTTTAGTTAAAACTACCTCACGAATGTGTAACAATCTGGTAAAAGGGATCTAAATATTGTACTTGAACAAAGTTACAAGCAGTTATGGCTGACAATCGTATTGAGGGTACACCATTTTATACATCTGTCTGAAAGGGTCTTTTCTTTCTATACTTTTCTATATTATAGGATGGAAATCGTAATGCTGACACCCTTTGTTTTTAAATTCATATAAAAAAATTCATTCAGATCAACCAAAAAGGTGTATTAAAAGTAAATATAAACGGTTCGTTTTTCGTCTAAATGGACTGAGAGTTTTGCACAGGATAGCAGGTTATCAAAATCGATGGCGGGCGTTTGGGGGCGTAGTCGACAGGGGTCGTTTGGGTTTTTTTTCTATTTATTTTTTCGATATCTATATCCCTTCATGATTTATAAGGACTTTTTGATTTTGTGAGTTTATACTTTACATATTTAACATCTATTCGATCTTTTAAAGAATTTGTTTATACTTTTTTTGTTTCTTGTCCAATGGGACTGAAAATTTTGCACAGTATAGCAGGCTACCAAAATAGACAGGGGTTATTTGGTGGCGTTTTTCCATTCATTTTTCGATGTCTATATCCCTTTACGAGATAAGGACTTTTCGTTTTTTTTTTGTTTTTGAATTTTCCGAAGCATCGATCTGCGGGGTGGCAGATGTCACACCTGAGAAGACCTTTTAAATGGCAAAGAAGTGGACTTTTCTACATAAGACATAAATTTGGAGTCTCTGAAAAAGTTCACATACTATAAGTATGCGCCAATTACATCTGTTGATGTTGTACGGCCCCTTTCACAATACAAATAGATTTTTAATAAGAGGCGCCGGAGGTTAACCCCGGAACATTTACAACAAATATTAGTAATATACTTTTACTCTTGGAATAGCAAGTTAAAAATACATGTGTTTCGTCCCCCACATACACGCCAGTGTATATATACAGGGTTATCCAACGAAAAGGCGCGCCCTTATATTTTGTTTATTTTTCGAGTAAAAAAATTTTCAAATAAAAGTTGTAGTGAATCAAATGCGCTCTTTTAGAATCTCTGCAAAGAACATACAGCTGGTCCCATAAAAGCAGGATAAACCAAATTTACATTTTTTTAAATAGAACACCTTACATTTTTGATATCTCTATTTTACTGTGTTATATTTTATCTTTTACTGTTTTTTGTTTTTATATTATTTTTTTATTTTTACTACCAGCATCTGCCAGGTTATTAGGTTAGCCATGGATGAAATACAATTAATTAGACACTCATGCCTTAAAGAATAATTTAATAAATCCAAAAAGCAAACTGCGTAATAATTATTATTATAACTATTATTATACATGCCATAACACTGACGTAGTTTTACACAAAACACCAAGACACTACATACTGAAATCGACGCGCGTTTCGCCAACCAAGTTGGCATCATCTGGAGATGATTAAAACTCATTTTAGTTTTAATCATCTCCAAATGATGCCAACTTGGTTGGTGAAACACGCGTCGATTACAGTATATAGTGTTTTGGTGTTTCGTGGAAAACTACGTCAGTGTTATCTTTACATCAAAGGTTCCAACCTACTCCAGGTATACATGCTATACCAAATAAATGTTACCCGCTGAAGAGTTCTTGTTATATTTTATAAATAGTGAACATATCGTATCGCTCTTATAAAGTAAACGTTTTCACAAATAATATAACACATAAAACCACGAAGTTTGCCTCTTGAATTCATTACATTATTTTGTATCAAATTAATGTTTTTCATCCATGGCGCACTTGAACCATGAAGATGCTGGGAGTATAGAATTTGCAATAAATAAAAAACAGTAAAAGCTAAGATACAATATAACTTTACGTTTGAAATCATATGAAAACACAGATTCTAAAAATGTAAAAAAAATAAGGGATGTTCCATTTAAAAAATTTAAAAGTTTGATTTGTCCCGTTTTTATAGGACCACCTATATATTTTTTGTAGGAATTCTAAAAGTGTTTATTTGATTCACTACAACTTTTATCTGAAACATTTTTTTCTTATTTCAAAAAATAGACAAAAAATGGTGGGCCTTTTCGTATGATATCCCTGTACATCAAAATGCCAGCTTTAATAATCAATGAAATGTCACATGTCCATTTCGGCATTAATATACAGGGAGTCAATTTTTTTTATTTTTTAGTTTGTAGATCATAACTTTTTATTTTACGTTCAATTTTTCCTTTTCGAATTCGGATCTTCATAAAGAAATACTTAACTGTAGTTTTGTCAGTTTTTTTCCTAGGTGAAAACGCAAGCAATGAAATCGAGTAAGGCACCTAAAATGATTACCTTGTAAAGTTTATTTCAAACTTATTTGCAACAGAAAAATCGTCGTCACTTTTAACGGTCGTAAAGGGATCAAAGACACCGACGTTTTTCATGTTGCAAATAAGTTTAAATTGAACTTTATTTACCGGGTGGTTAAAGTTTCGAACTATTTTATATTATGTACAACTATAAGATATTCTATCTGTAAATTGTCTTTGAATAGTCAAAATCGGACTAGTATTAATGTAATTTTTACTAAAGCAAATATCAGTGTTTATACCACATACATAAATTTTCCACGAAATGTAATAAAATGGTTTTATATTTTGAAGCACATCTCTAAAAACCCATAGGTGAATTTTTGTGTATGATCTTAAAATATTAAGAAAAGTTTATTATATTATGTCTTTTTAAGATTTTCTTAATTTTTTACAGAAAAAAATTTCAGCGAACCTTAAAAAAAGCGAAAAATTTGGCAAGTAACTAATTTTACTAAAAAGTAAAAATGTTTACATTATCACATAACCTAATCATTCAGATGTATTTTAGTTTTTGAAATCTTTTGGTTATATTTCAATTTTTTAAAAATTGAAAACGGATGAAAATTAAGAAACTGTTAAGGGTCATGGTATATGAGCAGGTAAAGCGATTGTAGCTAATTACTCGGAGCCGAAGGTCGATGGTTCGATTCCATCCTGGAGTAAGTTAGAAATTTGATTTGTAATTTGTTTCGGGCTAAGATGGAGATGGAACTGTCGATGTCCTAGATGTGGTTCGGACGCCACAATAAACTGTATGGCCTCGTCTCGGTTTTCTTACACAAAATCCGAGGATTTTCAAGGGATTACTACCGTAACTTGAGAAGCGGTTAAGAAAACATTTTAAAGGCTATAAGAACAACTACTATATATTTTTTGCCCACCGCAAGGTGTGTTTCACAAAGCCACCACCTCCTATATTATTTTAAAACAGACTAAGCGAATTCAATGAAAATTAGATAATTAGGTAAAAACATTTTAAAACTGTTACTTTTTAGTATATTTGACATGAAACTATGGAAAAACCAGACACTTAATATACGATTCAAATATAGAGCCTTCATTCTAGCTGTTAATATCTTAAAAGTCGTTACGCTAAAGAAAATGTAAGAGTTATGTATTCATTATGTTATGTGTCTATTATAAACCATTCACTAAAATTGAAATTGGTACGAATTTTTTGGACGACGCTGTAAATAACTTAGAAATTATCAAATTAAACCAGCTCAAATATTGCTTTAAACAATTATAATAAACGAGTTTTCCATAATGATATAAAATTTTATATATCCAGTGAATTTGACTTCTTTAATCAGTTGATAAGAAATCGACTAAATACTAGGTAATGAAAAATTGAGAAACATTCTTTACTTAATTAAATTCTTTTATTTACATAAATATAAATTCCGGTGCATGTGCAAAGATAACATATTCATTCAATTAAATTTATGTTATCGAGAAACTTTATTGCATTTGGTTTTAGCAACAAAGTTGTATTTTTTATGGTTGTTATTTAAACAGATGCATGTTTAGTGACATATTATTTACAAATTATGTATTTTATACCTCCGTTTATATTATTTACTTATCTTATATTTTAGTCCTTTATATTTCTATCCACAATAATTTTTTCTATGAGTCATGTAATACGTTAAGAAAACCACTTGAATAAAGATTAATAAAGAATATTATAAAAATGTAACTGCTTGATAGTTTCTTTAATTACCAATGTAGTAATGTACAAAAAAGCATTTCAACATTAACTAAACGTTGTAAAGAACCTTGTTTAAATTATCGCCATTGTTATGAATACACACATTAACTCGTGCAACAGTGTTCATTACACTTTTAGTGCATTAGGGTTTCCACCTTAACTCATTACACGTCACCGCAACTTAGTCATGAGTAAGAAAATATATTTCTCTTATAATTTAGCGTATATACATCCTATACAACATATAACCATAAATATGTATGAAATTTGTACTGCAGATTGCGCGTGAATAGCAGTCCGATTATTGGGACGTTGACGGGTTACCTTAGGTAAAATTAAATATACTGAAAATATATTTCTTTATATTTGCAAACATAAAAATTTTAAATATTTGTTTTGTATGAAAAGGTGTAAAGTAAGCATCATGTATAAGTAGGAATTGTAAAATGAATGGAAACATCGATATATCGATAAACATCGCTGTTAGGGTTGTCAGATTCACCCTGTTTCTAATGGTTTCTTAGCTCTTGATTTCAAGGGGTATTTTATAAGCGCCTTCAATGAACTAATTCTGGTAACTTTTGCAAATACTGGAGAGTTTTCCTTTCAGCCCAGGTTAAAATAACCATCTTGGCAGTACTTGAGAATATGCCAAATATCGGTTCAGATCAGATGATTTGTGATTCTGCTCCTTCCCTGACCAGAGTCACTTTATTGTTTTTGCTCAAATGCTACAGCTTTTTGGCGGTTCCATATCGTTTTAAGTTACATCGGTATTAGCCATGAGCTTTTAGAGCTGCTGAGAAAATTGTTATTGATTTGCGGCAGTATGTATATATTTCAGCCTTCGCATACACAGTTCAATGGCATAAACCTCAGCCTAAAATACAGTTGCATTAATATCTATTGATGATATGTTTACTCTATCCCTCGGAAGTTTTGGAGCCGTCTGCATATCAGCAACCGTCTGCCTTTAGTGGGTTGGTTTTATTCTGATCCCACTCACTCTTTCCGGATGTTGAAGGTCAGCTGTATTTTTTATAGAAACATTAAGATTTCCATATTGTCTATAATTTATTAACTATAAAAGAATCGGGATATTTCCCGAGAAAGTTTCTCTATCTGTCTGCTTAAAGCTGTAAGATTCTTTACTTGTAATTCTAACATAATCTGGGAATGTCTGCAAACAGTAAAGCAATTGGTTTTGTGGGTGCCATGAAGGAATAGAAGGGAATAAGATTGCTGATAGCCTTGCCAGGGAAGCTGCAGGATTATCATTTATCGAATCAGAACGGTTTTGCGGAATATCTAAATGACACACAACAGCGATGTGAAAAAATGGGTAAAAGAACATGAATAGTCCTACTGGAAGTTAACTCCAGGTGGAAGACAAGCGAAGAAGTTTATAAACTACTCGCGAAAACAGCTAGAGAGTTACTCGAATTCAGCAAACCAGTTTTAAGGATACTAACAGGCCTTCTCACAGACCATTGCCCACTAAGTACCATATCAAAAAAATGGCAAAGCTGAAAGTGACATATATCGCTTCAGATACATAGATGAACGGAAACCGCGGAACATATACTTTGCTCATGAAAAGTCCTAATCCGCCAAAGGCTGCATCATTTTTAACAGATATCCACAACATCTGCCGAAGTGGAAATCATAGCCACCAGAAAAGTTTTAGGCTGCTTCAGAAGTGTAGAAATTGATGGGTACACGTGAATATAAGGGTTAGCATAAAATATCTTTTTTAGGTCGCAATAGAGCCGTAATGACCAACTTGGATCTAATCTAATCTAATTCTCTATCTACCATTCCATTAAAAATCTTTTGAGTTTTTTGTACTTTAATCATTTTTAAATTACCTCAAATTTTGTCATTTACTAACTCCTCTCCAATTTTTGTCAGTAAACAATAATTATTTTGCACATTTTAAAGTTTTAGACATTAACATGGAAAATTTATATAATATGTCTGCCCATCTTCTGGATCAGCAATTAAATAATGTAATTTTTTGTTATTTTATGAAAGTTATAATCAGTAGCAAATAAACTTAAATTACAGTTCTTATCTAATTTTCACATTTTTTTTTTATTTTTAATTTAGTTACATGAAAATTGATGACAAAAAATTTTTTATACAGTTTATGAAACTTATAATCAGTAGCAAATAAACTTAGAATTACAGTTCATTAACTAATTTCCATAACTTTTTTTTTTTTATTACAGTTTTTTTTATTTTTAATTTAGATACATGAAAATTGATAAAAAAATTTTTTTTATACAAATCTACCTACCTCACATTACTTTGTGCTTGAAATTCCGATTTATTTTAAATTATCAGATATTTATGAAAAATGCATTATTCAAAATACATATACTTTATATAGATTAATAAAACTATAAAACTGTAATTAAAATATATATGAATTGTGAATTTTGATACAGGTAATCAGTCATTGAAAAAAAAGTAATTTTGTAAACATTTATTTTTAAATAATTTTAATTTAAAATTTTTGTTTACAAAATATACTAGACCAGATTTCTAGAATGTGAAATATGCAGGTATGTTGGTTGTGTCAGTGAGGATTAATAATAATAAATAATATGTTAGCTTAACCTGCTTCTCCTGCTAACACTTTAAATATTTGTACAAAATGAACGTCATAGTTTTGAAGTTTATAATTCTAATTTATATTTTAGTCAGTTATAATCATAAACATTATATAATGAGGCACTCATTAAATATGGAGATTTTTTAAAATAAATTCACATGTTTCCTTTAAAATAAAACTGTGATATATCGTAGTAATATATAAAATTATAAGCTTTCAATATAAATAAAATTTAAAAAAATTCTGCAAATAAAAATGTTTGTACAATGATTGGTCCTCATTTTTAATTATTCTAATAAATCTCACGAATTAAGAAAGAAATTAACAACATTAGGTTAGGTTAGGTTAGGTTTTTGTGAGTGGATCCTTGTGTACCCTCCACTGCGGCCATCAGCAGGCCTATTGTGGCTCACTCCTAATTATATTTCACCCAATAATTTCAGTCTTTTAATGAAACTGATAACTTTATTGGGTGAGAATATGTCCAGATCCTCTGACAGCAGTTGCCCTTTGCCAAATATTGAGAATCGGATTCTCTCCACAGCGGAACAGGTGCATAAGACGTGGTCTGCCTTCTCATCATCCTCCAGGCAAAGTCGGCATTCGACGCTTTCCACTAGGCCGAGTTTATCCAGATGATAGTTTAATCGGCAGTGCCCGGTACATAGGCCTGTTAGGGTTTTCAGGTTTACCCTTGTTTAACTCTTTGATATCAAGAACTAAGTTTATTAGTTTTTGATGTCAAAGGGTATTTTATAAACACCTTCAAATGAACTAATCCTGGTAACTATTGCCAATAATGGAGAGTCTTCCTGATGTTACCTAGTAATATGGAAGTTGGTTAACAACATTAATCATGAGAGGTTATTGTCAAGATTGGGAGGTAGTGGTAAATGACGTAATTTCCAGGGTTGACGCTATAGGCGATGTGTCACCGCGTCAGTATGTTCACGTATATATAACACAATATCTTACCTTTTGGTTATTTTGGCGAATTCGGTAACGTCCAAAAATAAGAAGAGGGCTGAAAGTATTGATAAATGTAACACTAACATATACATCTATTTGTAACTACGCCCACGAAAACATTTGACACCTTCCAAATGCAAACATCGGTGGTTTCATCCACGCTAATTCAGACGTATTTGCCATTCAGCTCAGATTTTTTTTTATTTAATACAGTTACATTTCTATGATAACATTTTTTCTTAGTGTCGTTACCGATGGCACCTGAATGTTGCTATACCGCTCACTAATACAGAATTGCAAAAATTGTCTAAATAGTGGATTATCTAGTTTCGTTCATGGTACACCCAGCCATCATTTTCACTAAATCTAAGTTAAAATTTGTTTGCCTGTCACTATCAGTAATACTACTAACATACTTTTTATGACTGTCTGAGGAAATATGCCTCTTAATGTTTGCTTTGATGCTGCAGGAAAATACTATTTTACAGCCTGTGCAATATAATTCTGTGCCATTAAATTGCAACTCCGGAAAATCATTAATCCACAAGTTCACTTTATCCTCTAAAGGAATTGAACGGGTCATTTTAAAAAGGTTAACTTCCGTTGTTTTTAATTTCACACTAATTACGTATCTACGTGTTATTTGTAGAGAAGTTTTATAAATACTACGTATTTAGAGTGTGTGCATTCATTTTAGAAATGGGGTAGTGGGGGTAAACGTGATAACTAATCCACACGATCCGCCTATATGCATTGATATTGGACACTCGACAATATATCAGTATATACTTGATTTCTTATAGCTGCAAGTTGTGCAATTCCTTGATAAAAATATTTAATGTTTTGTTCCCATTTTTATAAAGAAAACAGATTTATTCAATGGTATATAAGAATATTTATTAAATTAATCATTTCATATTGATGGGAAAGTTTCACTAGACGTTTACAATTCCTATTATATCTACGTAAAAGTCGTCTCTGAAATTTTTCGCTACCACCTGATCTCTAGTTATTAGAAACAGTGATTACTATTATATTAATTTTATATATATATAAGTAATTTTATATCAGGTCGGTGGTATGAAGGACAGTGTCACGTCTCCCATCCAAACCAGCCCGGTTCAAAACCGGAAAGGATCAAATCGATGAGGCATAGTGGATGAGCAGACTTGCTAGTGTCACCATCTTAGATATGAGTTTAAATATCATTACAGTCCAAAACAAAAAAATTCGCAAAATTTCCAAATTAGGGTGCTACTCGTTACATAATTTGTATTTTGCATTTATAGTTTTAAATTTACAGCTTTGTGGTAATTCTAATCGTGGACATTTAGTTCTGTCGTAAATTTAGAATCTATTGTATGTAAATTATAAAATAAAAGATGCAATAATTTTTAGGTAAAGGACTAAATTAGTTGTCTGTGTTAAATTACCACTTATTTTATTGTATATAGTAGAGATAACGTTGGAATGTATATCTATGTAACATAAACAAAATTTAAGAGCCACAAACTATGTTAAAAGATCTCAGTTGCCGTTAAAATTTTAAAACAAATTCCTAATAATTAATAGTATAAGTAAATTTTAATGTACAATAATCATAACTATGTTTTTATAAATATTATATTAATTGTAGTTATCTGATGATGGTGTAATAAACCGAAACGTTATAAAAAAATTAAATTAGTTATACCTGACCGAAATTATATAAAAACTATCAATATTAATTGATATATATATGGTCAAGATAAAAAAAAATGTATATATATATATATATATATGTATATATGTGTATGTATATCTCTAAGCCCACTATTCTGGAATTTACAGCCACTAACCTTGCGGAATGTGGGGAGTGGCTGTAGAATTTGATGGCGTTTTCCCATGAGGTCGAAGGCCACGGGAGTACTGTACACCGTTGGGTAAAATCAAAAAATTAATAATAATGGTAATAATAATATCTAAGAAATGTTTAGAAGATACATATACAAAGTATATACGTATGTGAAATCAGAAAAATAGTGTCTCTCTAAATCAGAATAATATATTTTGTGATTTATTTGTATACTATAATTTAATTCATTTTATTTGATTTGGAAATCACAAGTAAATGTTTATTATAGAGGATATTCTATTTAAATAAATTGAGGGCATGCAAAAGATTTATATTTCTGATAGTCGTTTGTTTTTTCTGATAGCAAATTATAAAAATCTGGTAAAATCCATAAAAATATGTTTTTAAGATTTTTCGATAACTCCTGAAATAAAGCCTACAGGAGTGATGTCAATATGCGAGGAAATGATGATTTTCAGTAACCGATCAGCTTTAATCATATTCCGTGCAGCATCTGTAACTAACATTAATACATTGTTACTACACATGTGACATACGCACATACTAAATCGGAAAAACAGACTGCATTAATATGAGTAATTGTGTACATAAATGCATTATGCCCATCTCCAGTGATGTTTTTAAGGTTGAGTATTTAAATTGAAGCTTTATTAATCTGATACTGTTTCCTAAACAAAATTAAGCTGCTTAAAATACGTAAAAGATTTTGAGGTTGCTTTTATAGACCTTTTCACCCCAAAGTATTCATAAATTATTAATTGATATTCATCGAATGTTTATTCGATTTTTTTTATAGAGTAATTGCTTTTATGAAAATCGCTTTAGTTAAATGTGGATTAAGATTTATTTTGAATTTTAAATTTTCCACGATGATCCATTTTCCAACATAATGTCTGTTAATCTTACAAATTATGACTTTAAATGTTAAAAAGACAAAAAGAATTCGATTCCTTTTGTATCAGTGCCAACCCCACAAGTTTTTGAGCTCTTAACAATCTATACATACAATTTATAATAATTTGTTTTACTTGTACCTAATAAAAGCTATATGAGATATAAATATGGGCTGTAATCCGAATCAATTTTTTTATAAATCTGTATATAAATTATTTTTATTTCGTAATATGATGAAGGAAAAATATTTCTTAATTAGAAAGACAAAAATAGAAATCACTGTACATTAAAAATTGATACTTACAAAAAATTGAAAATTAATCTACTATAAGTACGATCTACCCCAGCTCGAAAATAATTACAAAAAGGAATTAAAATATTCTCTGGTAAAAATAATCACGAAATAATGTTATGAAAATTAATAGTTTCGATTAATTACAATCTCATTTTTACATTCTTAACCTAATATAAGGAAGTATAGTAATCGCGATTTTTTTTTACCTCAAGATTTTAATTGATATATACGTTTTGACCCTCCTGAATCTATTATCCGAATGATGTCTGTCGGTGCGTGTGTGAGTGTATGTGTGGATCCGCGATAACTCAAAAAATATTATTGAGAGACTTCCCAAATTTGGCATTTAACATTTTCAACAACATTTTAGGTGACACATTAAATTTGGTGAATGTGGTATCACCAGAACTGACATAATAAATGAAAGAAAAGAAAAGGTACAATTCGGAAAAAAATTAATTTTATTGCATTTCTGGACGAATCTCGACGAATTATAATGAAAAGACATAACTTTAGGAAAAAAAATCTATCCGAATGTCTGTAGTATCGCGATAGTAGCCACAGTTTTTGAGGTAGAGCTTTCAAATTTGGTACACATGTTCTAAAGGCCAAAGACAACGAAACATTCGGCGATGATTAAAATTGGCCAGCTAAAAAAGAAGGTCTTGTTTGTATTTGCTTCTAAAAAAATATATTTTGATGAAAGATTATAGACCAGTCAATTTTTCAAGTACTTATTGACTTGTTTGTACTTCTACAAAAAAATCATTCTTGATGAAAGATTATAAACCATGTCTACTATATCAAGCAGATAAAATATTTTTTCCAAGTACTTAAATAATGCTGATGTAAACTGAAATTTTTTACACATTTAACCTTATAAAATGGGGATGGGATGAGTTTAATATTTAAAATGTCTAATTTAGTTATAAAAATGTCAATGTCAATAAGAAGACATTATCAAAATATATGACATGAATTATTATTGACAGTATCGAATGACGCTGATAATTAGTTATTTAAAAATTTTAATGAAACATTTCAAGGTACTCTATTAAAATGTAATTGAGGTAAATGAAGAATTAAATAGAATGATTTTTTAGATCGGAATGATATATACTGGTATAAGAAATTTATGTGCTGGTCACATCAGATATTTTTTCTAACAACTCCCTGAGTCCTCTCCTCTTCTGCATCTCACTGCTGCCGTTGTCTGTTGGGCTCCGCCAAACCCGCAGATATCAATGTGGACCACCCAGCGACCAAAGGCATAAGGTCACCCATCTATTTTATATTGACGACCTTAAACTTGATGCCTCCGGAGAGCGCGAATTACAAAACGCCCTTAGGGTGGTCGAAGAAAACACGCGGACAATTGGTATGGAGTTCGCGTTGGACAAATCTTCAGTCGTCTAGCTCAAGAGAGGACGATACGGGGAATTCTCTGAAAATGCGCAGCTCGCAGGCGGAAGCATCCTCAGACATCTGGATGCCGGAGAGACCTATACATATCTGGGTGTGCAACAAAGACACATCCGGGATGTAACCAATAAAGTATTCTCTCCGCGCAAGTATAGACACCGTCTCCGAAAGATTTGGTTTTCCAAACTGTCGGGGAAGAATAAAGTGTCTACAACTAATATGCTTGCCGTTCCGGTTTTGCCCTACTTCTTCGGAGTAGTAAAGTGGACGGTGGATGAGTTGTGCCAATTAGACAGAGATACGTGCAAGATGATGAATATTCACAGAAGTATTCATCCTAGATCGTCCGTTCCTCGTGTGTATCTCCCACATCAACGGGGAAGGGGGGGGCGAGGACTCTTGAGCCTGGAGTGTACGCATGGTAAAGTAGTACTGAGCATAGCATGTAACATCCTCAAGAGCTCAGATCCCCTCTTACGGTTTATAGAACATCACGAAACTGTACGAGTGGGAGTAGGATTGTTCAAAGCAGCAAAAGAGTCGCAGATGAACTTCGGTTCGCATTTGACATCAGGCGAGGAGGCCAGCGAGGTGCTGATGTAGAATCAGTTACCGAACTTCAGCCAAATCGTCTGAAAGCCCGAACTAGAGCTGCTGAACAGGAAAAACTGTTTTGGCAGCATGTTGATAAACCCCAGATGGTGTATTCTATAAGAACAGACAAGCGCTGGGTTTACAGATCAGGCTAACATTCGTCTATTTAAAGTCAGCCGGGCTAATCAGAGATTCAGAGACCGAGGGATTCATTATGGCCTGCCAGGATGGTGTTGTCAACACCTTGGTCTACCGTAACCGCGTGTGGCGTGTAGAGATTCCTGACATTAACTGCCGGACCTGACGTCAGGCGCCGAAATCGCTCATGCACTTACGCTCTGTATGCCCCATATATGCGATTGCGGCCTACATCCTCCGACATAACCGCGGCGTTACGAGTGTTGTACTACCATCTAAGGAACTCGTACAGGGCAGACTAGACACCAGTGCTGCCTTACATCTCCGGAGATATTGAGTTCGTTGTTGAGAATGAGAAATGCCGGATTTACTGGAACTACTCGTTCCCAATAGTTAGGCTAATCCAAGCCAACGAGTCTGCCATAGTCCTCCTCGACCATCAACTCAAGGTGATATATGTCATTGAGTTCTCGGCACCTGCGGAGAAAAACATCACCTTGAAGGAGGAGGAGAAACGGATCAAATACCGCGATCTCCGGCACGAGCTCCAAATGCTGTGCCCAGGCTACTCAGTCAAAATGGTCGTTCTAATAATCGATGTACTCGGAGGGATAAAGCCTACGCTGCTCTCGGAACTGAAGATCATACCAGCCTGCCAAGAATCAGCCGAGTGGCTGGCAGACCAAATGCAGAAGGCAGACATTCTGGGTTCTGCTTAGGGCACACGATTCTGGTATCTACAGTCGCTAACACTGCGGGATGTGGGGAGTGGCTGTAGTTAATGCGTCGGCGTGACTCTCGTGAGGCATCGAAGGCTACGGGAGGACTGTCGGGCATCGGATAATCCGAAAAAAAAAATTATTCACCTAATCGACCAATTACATATGGTATCGGAAAAGTCAACAAGAAAAAAAAGGAGAGCAAAAAATGAAAAAATACAATAAATAATATAATTATTAATAAAAATTGCAAAAAATAATAATTATTCTTCAATGTTGTAAATTTATCTATTAAATAATTTCAATGTAAATTAACTGGACAAAAAAGTTTATATTTTTTATATTACTTGTAATTTATTAAATTCTGTTTGACAAATAATAGTGTTTCTAAAATATAACTTGATGGTAACGTTAATAGTCTGACTTTTTGAAAACTTCTCTACACCACGTAATTCTGGAAACACCTATAATAATTCCCACTGTTTTTTTTTGGAAACGAAAAGATCTTAGAGCGCGATGGGAACATCCCCAAAACAAAATGCCATACCTTATCCTGGAATAAATTAATGCATAGTAGTATGATAACATAACTTTTTCTAAAGTGATTTGACGTAATCTGTATGGAGCAAAGCAAGCCGATGAAATTTTTTTTGCAAATAACATCTATCTGTGTTTCTCAACTTAAGCTGTTATCTATGTATAAATCTAAAGATTTTGTTTCTGTAATCTGTTCTATGGTTTTGCCAGTTTTTTTTATAAGGTGGCTTTCAGATATGGTTTTTAACCTTGGTATGAAATTCATAAATACTGTTTCGCTTGTATTTAGAAAAAGCTTGTGTTGATTAAATCACCTTATAAATTCGTCCAACATAAATTGTGTATCTGATATTGTATCCAAAAATTTTTGAAGGAACTATTATCATCAGCAAACATAACTAATTGGCTACTACTGTCAATATTTGGGAGATCATTAACAAACGAAAAAAATAGCAACGGGCCCAAAACAGATCCTTGTGGAACATCGTAATCAATTTTTTATTTCTTCTGATCTAACTCCATCGATTTTTACTAATTGTGTTCTATCCGAAAGATCCTTATTAGGCTTTTTACTAATCCCCTTAAGCCATAAGCGTCTAACTTTTATTGAGAGTAAGGCATGATTAACCAGATCAAAAGCCTTAGGTAGATCCAAGAATAAACCTACACATTTTTTATTACTATCCATACCCTCGTATAACGTATTTAGGATCTTATAAATTCCTCAAGTTATAGATTTTCCTTTCCTAAATCCATGCTGAGCTTCATTTAAAATATTATTCTCTGATATAAAGCTGAAAATGCTGTTAAATATTATCTTTTCTATTATTTTAGAAACTGTGGAAACAACGAGACCGGCCTCTAATTTCAACAATAACAGTATCTTCTTTTTTTATACAGTGGAACAATGTTAAGGGAGAAAAAATATATACAATAAACGATTTTAAAATATTTCCACTAATCCCATTTATTGCAGACGAATTTGATTTTTTTAATTATTTCACTACGTTAGGAACTATTTGTTTGCTAACATAACCAAGAGTCAATGTAGGATAGATACTCCTTGTCTGCATCGAAATAGATAGGATTTGAATTTTTGTTAACCAGTTTATCATTTAATACTTTTGGACCATTTATAATAAAATCATTAAAACTATATGCCATTCCTTTTTTATTATTTATCACTCTTTTATCTGTATGTAGTTCTTTTATTTGTTTTTTGGAAGAATCACAGTAAGCTTGCCCAAATGACAGAGGAAAAGTTTAGCTGAAATTACACTAGAAAATATTGTGTAAACATGGTTTGCTGAGGATTCTGAAGCAAAATTTGTTTCCGATTTTTCTTCTGTCCATATAATATATAATCAATCATTACAGATAGTAAGATTTATGAGAAATTTCTAAACCTCCCATCAATCCTAAATTTTAGTATATAACCAAAATCTGAAAATAAAATTATTTTCATAGTGTATTGCGTGGACTTCATCTCTTTACTCCTGACACTATTTTTTATTTCCATTACTGATATTTTTATCTTATCAAAGATGATTTTTAAATATAGGAAATAAGTTCATTATATGTCAAGATATATTATTTAAAACCATCCCTTGCATTCCCATATTTTCTAAAGTTTCTTTATATTATATTTTTCAAAGATGCATGACAAACAACGTACAGTTAAGAATTTAATCCTGGTCTTATTAGTACAAAATAAGTGAGTCCTTCTAGTCCAAGTATATGAAGTAGTGCTTTATTAGGTTATTTTTTACTTATTTAAATATAAGTGTTAGCACATAAATTTTTTATACTAGTGTATAACATCCTAATCTAAAAAAATCAATATATTTATTTCTTCACTTATCTCAATTAAATTTTAATAGTGTATCTTGAAATGTTTCATTAAAATTTTTAAATAATTGTCAGCGTCATTCGGTACTGTCGATAATACTTCATGTTATATATTTTAATAATTTCTTCTTATCGACATTGAAATTTTTGTAATTAAATTAGACATTTCAAATGCTAAACTGTTAAATTTATCCTAAGCTGATTTTATGAGGTCAAATGTGTAAAAAATTTCAGTTTACATTAGCTTTGTTTAAGTACCTACTTGGAAAATATATTTTATAGGCTTGATATGGTAGACATGATTTATAATCTTTCATCAAGAATATATTTTCTTGTAAAGGCAAATACAAAAATGTTTGGGTCCCATGGACCTCCTTTCAGATAACCAATTTTGCTCATCACCGAATTTATCATTGCCTTTGGACTTTAGAACATGTGTATCAAATTTGAAAGCTTTGTCTCAAAAACTGTGGCTGATATTGCTATACTACAGACATGTCGACAGATTTTTTCCATAAAGTTATATTTTATCATTGTAATTCGTCGAGATTCGAAATTTTTATTTTTTTTCCCGAAATTGTACATTATTTTTTTCTTCTTCCAATTTATTATGTCTCTTCTGCCAAATTTCGGAAGGCTCCCATTAGTTTTTTTGAGTTATCGAGGAAACACACATACACACATCCATACATACGCACATACACAGGCACTCGCACACGCACATGCACACCCATACGCACACCCACACGCACACCCACACGCTCCCCCATACGCTCCCCCTCACGCACCGACAGACATCATTCGAAAAGCAGAGAATGGATTCAGGGAGGGTTCAAGACGTATATATCAATCAAAATCTCGAGGTCTAAAAAAACCACGATTACTATATTTCCTTATATTATGTATAAGAAAGTAAAAAGACAAGTTATATTTAATTTTATTTCAAATTTCTAATTTAAACTTTTTTAATTAATTTTATAAAATTAAGTAATAATTCATCAATAAATATTAGTGTGATAAATTTATTTGTGTGTGTTTGATTTATTATTTACCTAAAATTTTATACTAGCATCAAATAAGAATAACAGTACAAAATCTAAGAAAATATAGGTATCATTATATATTAGGTTTGAAAGGATGCTTATATGTAATACCAATAATTACTTTCTTTCTAGAAATGCCTAATACGAAGAAACAAAATGTCAATTTTTTAAATTTGTAAAATGGGCTTATATAGGTTATGTTAAATGTCATTGTTGTTATCAAAGTTACAATCAATTCAGCAATTTAAAATGTCAAAATAAAAAAATGACAAATGTTCATAATTTGAATTAAGAGATTAAAATATATTTTTTAAATAATATGTTTCTGTTTACCAGTCCCCCCAGAAGTTCCGAAAAATGAAAAACATTATATAGTGACCTATTTCGTTTTGTGTTGTAACTGGAGGGAATCATTTCCTAAATATAAAAATTTTACTTCTTGGTGTCAATATTCTTTTACTCAAAAATATTATTTTTGCTTTTAATACTAAGAATACTGTTATTTAATCCAGTGTAATCTTGCTCCTAGATTAAGTAGTTGTTTTAAGAGTTTCTGTGATAAAGTGCATTTGAAGTGTCGTGATTGATTTATTATCTACCTACAATTTTTAACGGACGTATTCAGATATGAACAGCACAAAATATAAGAAACTATGGGTATTTATTATTGTTATCATATTAGGTTTGAGAGGATGCTTGCGTAGTACTCAATATTTTTTTTCTAGATATGCATAAATACGAAGCAAATAAAATATTAGACCTTTCAAAATACGTTTTAACACAGAAACTATTAAAACAACTACTTAACCTGGATGTAAGATGACATTGTATTAAACAAAAAGTAATCATAGTGTTAGAAGCAAGAAATATTGATAAAAAAATGTGGACTCATCAAAAACAAAATTTACATTTAAAACATTTCCTAAATGCAAATTTTTCAAATTTTTTTAATCACAATATTTTTTTTGCTTCTAATACTATGAATACTATTATTTAATCCAATGTCGATCTAGGTGAAATAGTTGTTTTAATACTTTCTGCGATAAAATGTATTTGAAGCGTCGTGTTTAATTTATTATCTACCTAAAACTTCTATACTAGCGCATTCAGATAAGAGTGATGGTATAAAATGTAAGAAACTGTAGGTATTTTATTAATTATACTAAGTTTGAAAGAATGCTTATGTAATACCCAATAACTAATTAATTATTTATATTAGAAAAAGATTATAGTTTACTAAGTGTATCAACTATTCAAGAAAATTTTTGCTAGATCTATTTTTCTACGTGTACTTAGCGAATTTTGTTCTCTAATAAGCTAGGATCATTAATTAACACACGGTACAAGATGTCATCCATAAAATGGGTTTAAGAGCCAACATCAACATCGTTATCAAAGTCAACAATAGTTAATAGAAACACAGCAAATACCTATGTTCTCAATTATCACATAAGCACGTCGACGTTAGACTAATAAGGCAATTCGAGTGCAAGTACGGTCCTCCGACGTCCTGGAGTCATTTTGCCCGGGCAAAACACGTGCATTCCCCGGTCAGTCCGTTGCAGACAGCTCGAAGCGGAACTTAATGGAAATGGCGAAGTCGACGTCGCCATACTAGCTGGGGTGTGGCGGAACGGAGTCCGACGGATAAATATATTCAATTCCAGTTCCAAGTAGGTAGCTCCAATATTACTACCTTGATGTGGCTGTCTACGTTGTAGTAGGGTTGAAGTCAATTTCCACGTTTCACCTCTACGACCTCGAATGACTCAATTACTGGAAAAGATAAATTTACTTAATTATTTAACCTAGAATTCACAATAAAAATAGTCAGTTCAGTCATCAACCAAATACACTAAATTAAACTGTAAAATAGACCCCATCGAGTTTGTTTGTGGAATTAATTTATTTTATAAAATGCTTATTTTCTGGTTATATCTTCATTTCCTCGCGTCAGTTATGTTTTATTTGTTTAGCAAAATTAACCAAGTTAACGCTTCAACATAAACTTTTAAATTTGGTTTATATTTTAGTTTTATTACAGAATTATTACCTCTGACAATTATACTGCACACGTAAATTGGAATTTAGTGGTTTCTTAAGGGCCTTGACTCCGAAATAATAGACATAAAAAACTTGGACTCAACGTAAAAAGTATAAATGTTCTGTACCTACTTGTACATACAGTGCCCTCTAAAAATTTTGGAACACTGGATTACTTAGTAGGTATTGTTTTGTCAAAAAATTATATTCTTTATAAAAGTTCGTGATTCCATTTTAAAGAGACAATATTTATTTGATGAGTTATAAAGCTGAAAATTGAATTATAATAAATTATTATTCTCAAGAATAAAGTCCCATTATTTTTTACAGTAGAGCAAAAGATTACTAAAATAATTAATTCGAGATATGAAAACACAATAATTATTTAAACGATAATTAAAGACTATACTAACAGTGATCAGTTATAATCTTTTCCAGTGGAAAAGACACAATGAGAAAATAAAAAAGTTTGGCTAGTAAAAAACTACTTCATCAATCATCAATAATTTTTTTTTCACAAAGAAAAAAGAAATTTGATCATTAGTATTTCTACTAATTAAATAAAAAAATGTGTATATACAATATGTGAACAGTTTTTGATGTATAATATTGCTTAAAAATTTGTCAAGTTTGTTCCAAAATTCAGTTTTACTAAATATCCTTTACCTAGAATGAACATGTATAACAGTGTACTCAAATACCTTAAAACAATCAAAAATTTCATAATATCCATATTTTATGCTATTTCATTTTTATATTACATATTCCATAATAAAAAAACGTCATTTTTTAAAGATCACCTCCCAGCGCATATTATACAGACGACCATTTTTAATATATTGCTTAAAATAGAATTCACAACATTTCTGCTAAATTTCATTTGATAAGAACTTGTTTGATATTTCATTCAATAATGTCGAATTTCTCAGAACTAAACATTGTCCCCCTTAAGTGGTGTGCCAAACTGAAAGGGGTGATAGGAAAGTCATTTGAGTTTTTTTAAATAAACGTTACTCACATTTTGACTTGTTTCGCTAAGAAAAATAAAGGGTTAATAGTAACCAAGCTCTGGTGCCATATAGCTAAAAATAATCTTGAACTTATCATACTTTAGTTCATATAACATGGCAAATTACACTGAGAAATATTAATTGCCTGTATTTCTGACCGAATTAATAAATGTTTTTAATTGCAATTATGGCTATATATTCGATTTAACTGAAAATGAAATGGTAGAAGGAAAAATCATAAATACCTTAAATAATCTACTATCTTTAAGTATAAATAGTACCGACATCGACATCGCATTTCGGATGGGAAGAAAGTAGCGAATAAAAATCGACCAGTTTTGGTCAAACTGATAGCAGAGAAACTGAAGCATGACATATTTAAAAATGTTCGCAATCTGAAGAACTCAGGAATAGCCATAGGCCATGATATGTCACCAGAGGACAGAGCTAACAAAAAGCTTTTATTGTTCCATAAAAAAAGAAGCTACCAGGCAAGGGTATACAGTAGTCCTCAATAAAAATAGCTTAACCATAGACGACACCACGTATACACCAAATGACCTAAAGAGGCTTGAATCAAAACTTGGAACAGAACCCGTCCTAGAATGTAAAATAAACACACCTACAGCTCATCCTGAAGCCAATCAGCCAGTAATACTAATATCCCAACTAGCCACAAATACATCATCTGATGAGGAACTTCGATCACCAAATTACAAAAGCAAACCGCAAGAAATCCAGGGCCCAGTAACACAACGTCCGCAACTAGCCGAAAGGAGTTATCTCACCTATAGACCAGCTGACTCATTCAAATCGACTACTTCACCCTCTCCCACCACTATACTCACTACAGGATCGCAAGCTAAGCCACATTCTAATACAGGAACTAAACCTAAAACTAGTCAGTATAATTTTCGAAACTCCGGTAAAAAATAATTTTAAAATTTTACATCAAAACATACAATGCTTGAAAAATAAGACCTTAGAATTAGATTTATATTTAGAAAACCGTAGATTAGAAATAGATGTAATGTGCTTAACAGAACACTTCCTGAAAAACGACGAAGTTCAATGCTATAATCTAAACAATTACAGTATAACCTCCTCCTTTTTGTAGGTCAATAAACCAGAGGGGAGGTACTTGTATTTACGTTAAAAATAATATCCTTGAACATACAAAATCCATTAATACATATAAGTCGTTAGTGAGTGAAATCGATTTTGAATTTAGCATAGTGAAAATTATGAATATCATAATAATCTGCATATATAGATCTCCCCTGGGAAAATTTGCTGTATTTATTAAAAACTTAGAAGAACTTTTAAATAATATTGTCAGAGATATAAAAAGTAAAATTGTTATCTGCGGGGATATTAATATAGACTTTCTAAAACCATCAAACGAAAAAAACAGTGTTAACTTCCTTGCTACTGTCGTTTAATATAAACCCAACAATATTTGAGCCGACCCGTGTACATACATCGAGCACTTGTATTGATAATGTGTTTGTAACTGATAATCTTTCAAATTACACCACTATAGTTGACGATAATGGCTTGTCAGACCATTTCTCACAAGAAATAAGTATAGATATACCCCTAAATAAACTCGATGATAACAGCTTTAATTACCATAGGTTTTTCTCTGAAAAAAAATGTAATAAAATTTCAAACAAAAATAGCGAACGACTTGAGCTCTCTACCATATGCAAGCATTCCATATAATGATTTAGAAAACAAATTCACTTCCTTCATAGATATTCTCCAGAATAACTATGAATACTGCTTTCCTCTAAAAAAAGTTAAAGTGCGATGCAAAAAATATTGGGTCACAAAAGGAATAAAAATTTCTTGTTTACATAAAAGGCAATTAATAAAACTAACCCGCAATTATAAAAACGACATACTTGAAAATTATAAAAAACATTATTGTACGATTCTCAAAAAAGTTATTATCCAAGCAAAAAATATTGACTTGGAGAAAGACATAGCTAGTAGCGACAACAAAACAAAAAAATTATGGGAAATTATAAATAGAGAAAAAAATAAACAACATGTACCGAGTGAGTTAAAAATAGAGGATAATGACGGGCAAATACAATCAAATACAGATATTTTGGCAGAAATGTTCAATGACTATTTTTTGAATATCATTGATGCTTCAACACTACAAGACAATGAAGCAAACACGGTAACCACTTATTTACAAAATTGCACTAAAATGGATAACAGGTCATTTTTCATTAAACCAACGGATAGAGTCGAGATACTGTCCGTCACAAAATCATTATTAAATAAAAAGTCTTCAGGATATGACAATATCTCTCCAATTTTATTTAAGAAAATTATAAACCTGTTAGCTGATGAACTTGAAAATTTATTTAATGAATCTTTTATACAGGGTATTTTCCCGAAAGCTCTGAAGAGGTCACATGTTGTGCCACTATTTAAAAAAAGGAAATTCACAATCTCTTTCAAATTATCGACCCATTTCCTTATTAATTACAATATCAAAAATTTTTGAGAAACTTATGAACAAAAGATTATTGGAATTTTTAAGTAGCTCTAACATAATAACTCCAAGTCAGCATGGATTTCTAAGTGGCAAATCAACAACTACTGCAGCATATGACATAACTAAAACAATTGTGGAAAATTTGGATTCAAATTATCAAACAGTGGGTATAGCATGCGACTTCTCCAAGGCTTTCGACAGCGTAAATCTTGAAATAATTCTACTAAAACTAGAATTTTATGGTATACGTGGTGTAGCATTAAAATGGTTTCAGAGCTACTTAGTGGACAGGGAACAGCGAATAATTCTAAGGAAACCTTCCGAACCATCAGAATATTCGTACTCGGAATGGGGTAGAATAGAAAGCGGGGTACCGCAGGGATCAGTCCTAGGACCACTTCTATTTTTACTCTATATAAACGATCTGCCATTTGGTGTACCAAACTCATTGGCAACACTTTTCGCCGATGATTCACTTTTTTTGGTAAAATGCGGCAGATCAAGTAACATTTTACCTAGTGTAAATGATTGTTTGAATCATATTTGCAATTGGTGTGAAGCAAATAAAATTAAAATTAATTTTGACAAAACATATTGCATAAACTTTAACCAAAGGAAAAGAATGGATCTTACAATTACTGCAAACTTTAATATCAAATTTACGGATGAAATAAATTCCCTTGGGTTTACGTTAGACAGTCAAATGAACTGGAAGAAACATATTCAAACACTGAATAAGAAACTAAACAGTGCGTGTTATTGTTTGAGAGCTATGGCAAACAAGGGCCTAAATAAATACATCCTGAAAATACTTTATCATGCAGTATTCGGTGCTCTCATTTCATATGGCATAATCTTCTGGGGTATCTCTACCGACTGGGCAACTATATTTATCACACAAAAACGAGCCATCAGAATTATTGCCGGATTGAAAAGTCAGCGTGAATCATGCAAGTCGTACTTTATCAGTCTAAACATTTTAACACTACCATCCTTGTATATATTAAAAGCATTACTACTTGTACATAAAAATAAGTCAGCTTACTCCCTCAGCAGTTCAGATACGCGGCAAAACAGTAGCTTAATATTACTACCACGTCATAAAACCACTCTCTATGAAAAACATTGTTACTATAAAGGTGCTGTTCTGTACAATAAGTTACCCAAAGAACTGAAAATTCTGCCTGCAAAAAAAATTTGAAAAACAAATAAAGAACATGTTGTTAAAAAAAGCATATTATTCTGTAGACGATTTTATCAACGATAACATAATATGGGACCAACGAATAACAGAAAGTGAACATATATGAATGCTTGTATAAGTAGAAGACGGTTAATCATAAAAATAAATTAGAAAACCTTTAATGTAAAAAAATAAATTAGACCTATAGTTGTAAAAATAAAATAAAAACAATAAATAAATGCACTTATCTAGGAAAGGAATAAATTTTTACATAAAATAGTCCAAAAGCAAACGTAAGTTAGCATAATTTTATTAATATGTTAAATAACCATTAAGTATATTGTAAATAGAAAATTAGGTGCATGAACTCATAAGTTGATCTTTTTTTATCTTTAATTTTATTTTTAGTTATACCTTATTTAGTTAATTTTTGTATATAATAATGAGCCTTGCTCAACATATTTCTACACATGTAAACATGTTTTCGAAATAAAATGTTCTATTCTATTCTATTCTATTCTATTAGTAAGATATGTTGTTTTTAATATAAGATGTTAAGATTTGTTCAATAAAAATCATCTGTTTATTTATCGATATTTTTTTACTTCCGCATACTAAATAGACGTATTATACTTACCACGGAAAATTTGCTAGTTATTATATCCGAAAGAAGGAATAATTTGACTAGTTCTGCTTAGCTTTGCTTAAGTCTTACTTAATTTTGTTTAACTTTGCCTAGCTTTGCCAAACTTTGTCTAGCTTAAGATTTGCCTAACTTTTCCTAGCTGTGCCTAGCTTTATCTAGCTTTGCTTGGCTGTGCGTAGTAATGCAGTTGGCTAGAGTGTGCTATATGACAAGCCCGACTAGTCATACTTTCTATCGCTCCTGAGTTCGAGTCTTAGCTCTGACAGAACAGTAATGTTGAAGGGAATAGTTGTGTGTCCATGGGACTGCACTATTTTGATATTTGCATAAATAGCGATATGTTTATGAGCACTTTATAAGTAAAAAGTTGAAATATGTGTGAAAATGGGAATTTCAGATAACATAATAAATAAACAGAAAAAAATGCATTGACACAAATAATTACATATAAATATAGAATAAGATCAGATGAAAAATAAAATGAGAAAACTGCTTAAATCTGAAACTAAAATTTTTTTGCGATAGGTACTCTTATACATATAAAAATTCATGTGACAGTGTCCCAAAACAAGGAAAAAGATGTAAAAATATGTGTAAAATTAAATTAGTCAGTGTGTCGGTGTCAATAACATTTTCTTTTCTTAGTTCACTATTCTCTATTTTTTATATTTATTTGTCTTTATATAGCGTACCCCTGACGTAGTTTTTCCCGAACACCAAAACACAAGATACTGCACTCGACGCGCGTTTCGTAAACTAAGTTGGCATCATCTGGAATAGTTTTTTCATCTCCAGATGATGCCAGCTTGGTTGGCGAAACGTCTGTCGAGTGCAGTATATGGTGATTTAGTGTTTCGTGGAAAACTACGTCAATGTTATCTTTATATCAAAGGTTCCAACCCACTCCAGGATTATGTTAGCCTATTACAACGTTCATGATTATCTAATAGTACTTTCACTATATTAAAATGCCACATCCATATATAACAGTAGTTTCAGATAAATTTAAATTAAAAGTAATACAAGTAATTTATATAAATTTTTCACTAATTCTGATGTTTTATTAGATGTTTATAATTCAATTTGTTCTGATTATGGAAATATTTTATTTTTATTTTATTATTTTACTAAATATTATTCAGCCACTAATTCATAATGTTCTTTTGGCTAGGCAATATCCAGACCACATGGAATGTGAAATATCGTCTAGACAGTAACATTATAATCTGTTAGCATGGCTGTGGACGACAATGAACTGACTTTGTTTATCAGGTCATATTCATCATATCTAGTATTTACAAGCTGCAAGTATTACTATGAATTCTATACAAGTACTACGAGTAAATGTGGTTAACCAATTAAAGCTGACATATCAGTTTTATTTTCATAGATTGTGATAAAATTTGGGTTCATGGTCACAAACTGAGAAGAATTTCAATATTATTAATGTTATTGACAAACAACGGGTTACTTTTGTAAATGACACATGACACAAATTAGTATAAACTATTTAATTTTATACACCATTATTATGAATATTTATAAATAAAATTTTAGAGTTAGTTGACCTTAAGAATAATATTTTTTAATTTATGCGGCAATAATCAAAAACCGAAAAAAACATAAACTCGTGTAATATACATATACAGGGTGTGCCATAATTATTACTCCCCTCAGATTCCCTAGATAGAACTAAATATTGATCATTTTTCAATGCCTGTTTCAATTTAATGAGAAATGCAGAAAAGACTATCCCACATACGTTCAAGTGAGCTTATAATTTTTTTCAGTATAGATTTATAGATTTAGGATACATTTTTTACTCCATACTTTTTTACCTCTTATAATGTTTTGACATAAAAAAAAATTCTAATCCAATTACTTCCAAAACGTACTTTTGTTTTTAACTTTAATATTCTAATATATTATTCTCAAAAAATACTTTATTTGGGAACATTAAATAAATATATTTAATTAAAAATATTACAACTTTTATGATTATGTTAGCGTTGTTAAATAAGCCCACCGGTTACATTTAAACAAAGTTGAATCTTATTAAAAAAAATGTACTCGTCATAACATTTCTGCATTCTGAAAACCGTCACAGCGTTTTACATCCTTGTCGAGAGCTGCGCTTCAGAGTCGATTTTGACCTCATAAACTTTTTCTTCGATGACTTCGCAAATAAATAAATCACAAAAGTTCATATCTGGTAAATGTGGTGGCCACTTAACCTGAGCCTATTGTCCTCTGTTAATGATTTCGGTCGGGTATTCCCCATTGAAAAATTGTCTCACGTTGCGAGCAAAATGGCGATGGTGCAACATAATGCATGAACCACATCTCTCGGCGTACGATATACGAAAAATCTTCATTTAAACCCAGGAAATTTGTTCAATGAAATTGAAAAACTCGTACCGTCAAGATCATCTGTCGAGCTAAATTGTCCTATCAAAAACTTATCAACAATTCTAAACGACATTTAAATATTGAATTCCTTCTGGTAATTCTGGTAATGCCTCTCTATAATTGCATACAGATTTTTATACAGGGTGATCTACCACGAGTGTGCCAAACTTCAGAAGCTGGTAATTTATCAAAAAAATAAATGAACTTTCATTAATCAACATATGTCCTAAATCGCATAATAAGGGAGCTACAACCCCTTGAAGGTGGTTGATGAATACCAATTTTTCGATTATAAGTCCGATATGGTGGTGACTAAAAAAATGAAATTTTCATGCATTACGACCCCGATGTAGGCGCATAAAAGTACAAATTTCGTAATTAACAGCTGGCTTTATTGAGGTCGTTTTGAGGGGTGAGGGGTAGTTTTTTACCCTAAACTTTTTTGACATCACTTCCGAAGCAAAACTTTTAAATAACATTATTTCCCATGCAATGACTCAGAAGAAAGTATTTTTCAAAATTTCTGTCACTCCAGCCGTTTTTGAATAATTTGCGTTGAACGGCAATAAGGTTCTTCATGTGAAATATTCAAAACTTAATTCGATCAATCTTCAAATCAAGTGGCTTGAAGTCACCTATATTTAAAAACAATTGATATTTTTGATTTGTAGTATTATGTCATTTACATTGCTTAAGTGTCATTTCTGATTCTAAATTATTTAAAAATAAAAAATAATAACAATGAATCAGTTTACTACTTATGAATATGTAAACCTTATTGCCGTTCAACCCAAATTATTCAAAAACGGCTGGTGTGACAGAAATTTTGAAAAATACTTTTTTTCTGAGTCATTGCATAGGAAATAATTTTATTTAAAAGTTTTGCTTCGGAAGTGATGTCAAAAAAAAGTTTAGGGTAAAAAACTACCCCTCACCCCTCAAAACTACCTCAGTAAAGCAAGCTGTTAATTACGAAATTTGTACTTTTATGCACCTACATCGGGGCCGTAATGCATGAGAATTTCATTTCTTTAATCACCACCATATCGGACTTATAATCGAAAAATTGATATTCATCAACCCCCTTCAAGGGGTTGTAGCTCCCTTATTATGCGTTTTAGGACATATGTTGATTAATGAAAGTTCATTTATTTTTTGATAAATTACCAGCCTCTGAAGTTTGGCACACTCGTGGTAGATCACCCTGTATAATTAGACATGTTTAAAATATTTGCTATGTCATGTTTTGTAAAAGATATTACTCATCCATGAAAGGAACTTACTTCTAGAAATTAACATTGTTTGGTTTTCATTCTCGAATGTTCATGTACTGATGTAGTAGAGATGAAGAAACTATTCCATAATTGTTCTCTTTGCTCTACTGTTGTGAATCCCTGATCGGTGTTCTAATAATTTGTTACTGATGCCCAGATTGTCATCTATTTTATCTACCACATTGCATAAGCAGACTCCGCGGATATGATCAGCATTATTATTCTGGATTTTAGCCGCCACTTCCCAAGGTCGCCTTTTAACATTACCAAATGTTTGTCGGTTTGTTGTTTGACGATTAGGAAACCTTTCCTGATACACATATGGACACTTTCGCTGCATGTACCTTCACAAAATCCCAGGATTACCACGCAAAACTACATTGGAAATCCATTTTAAAATTAGCTTAACAGTTATACAGGGAATGTTAGCAATGATAGTCGTCAACGTCAAAAAAATAGCAAAAATTCATTCTTGAATAAACTATTTTTTCAAGAATGATCCAAAATATTATATTCAAAGCTAGCACTGACGTTTGGAGGAAATTTAGTTGGAAAAAAAAATTTTTTTGCAAAATTTCAAAATAATACAATAAAAAATGTTCGGAAATAATACCTTCTTCAAAAAAAAAATCATGAATCTGTAAATCTACACCGAGAAAATGATTGGCCAATTTGTTCAAATGAGGGAAGTAGTTTTGCTTTTCTGCGTTGTTAATGAAATTGAAACGGGCATTGGAGATTGGTCATGATAAAGTTCTATCACCACATCAAATTTTATCCAGATCATTTTAAACGTTTCCCAGACCCATGTATAAACCTAGAAGATACTAAAAAGGAGAATTTGTCAAAAAAGTGATTTTCAGCGGCATTTTGCTATGGTGACACAGGCAGAAGTGCTACGAAGTCGCAAACCTCGTCGCAAACTTGCTGATTGGCAAATTTTAAAACACCTCAACCCTTTTCAAAGCAGGCAGGTTGACACTAGGTGATCTATCACGCGTAAATATGTTTATGCGTATACCACACAATATCGTACCTTATGGTTATTTTGGCGAGTTCGGTAACATCCAAAGCTATGACGAGGACTGAAAGTATAGGTGAATATAATACTAACACACATGTATTTTGAACTAGCGATTACAAGTAGGGGATTATTTCGATTAATCGATTATAATCGATTAATCGATTAATCAAATAATCGACTAATCGATTAATCAAATAATCGATTAATAAAATGATCGATTAATCGATTATTTGATTAATCAATTAGTCAAATAATCGTATAATCGAAAATCGGTTATAATCTATTAATCGTAAAAGCGATTAATCGATTATAGTCGATTTTAACCAGCCTTAATCGATTATTCGATTCTCTTGCCCATCCCTAATTTACGGAGCTGTAGGATTCATCTTAGGGTTATTTTCAATTCTATTTACATACTGTTTATTTATATGACTATACTACTATAATAATTATATTAAGTAAAAAAATAGATAATGAGGATAGGATAAATAAAGGACAGTTGTTATTTTAATATTTTGATTGATATCTATTACTATTTTATTATTACATTATTTCTTAATATATTTTCTATTCATAGATAGCAAAATCAATTATGAGGCATGTTCGCTTGTTAATGAAGCTCTCAGGTCATTAACTATTAAACCTCCCCTACTAAAGACTCTTTCTGATGCTACACTAGTAGCCTGAATACTTAAATACTTTCTTGTCAATACAGAAAGAACTGGATATAGTGATATGTTTGCTTTCCACCATATGAGTTGTTCATCGTCTATATCTATGGGTGGCGTCTGAAGATAACGATCAAAATCTTTTTCCACATCATTTTTATTCTGTTGGTGGCCATTTGAACTTACTGATTGCTAGGGCTGGGTGATGGTCAAAAGTCATAATCGATTATCGATTATTGAAAAATAATCGATTATTTCGATTAATCGATTATAATCGATTAATCGATTAATCAAATAATAGAATAATCGATTTATCAAATAATCGATTAATCAAATGATCGATTAGTCGATTAATCAAATGATTGATTAATCGATTATATAAAAAGAAATAATCAAATGATCGATTAATCGATTATTTTTCGATTATACGATTATTTTTCCCAGCCCTAATTACAAGAGTAAAAGTATATTACTAATATTAATGCACCCACTGAAACATTTGCCATCTTCTAGCCGCAAGCGTTGGTAGTTTCATCCACGCTAACCCAAACGTATTTGTCATTCAGTTCAGTTTTGTTTAATACTCTCACACCTCTGTAATAAATATTTTTTGTTATTGTCGTTTCTGATGGCACATTGCTATACTGCCCATTAATACCTACTAACTTATCTAAGTAGTGGATTATCTACTGTATCCACGGTATATCGCATCCAACGATTATTGCAACTAAATTTAAGTTGACTTTTATTTGCCTGTTACTATCAGTAATACTACCACTACTAACACACTTTTTAGGACTATCTGAGGAAATGTGTCTCTTAATGTTTGCTCTGGCATTGCATGAATACGATTTTTTTATAGCTTGTGCAATATAATTCTGTGCTGTTAGATTGCAACTACGGGAAAACATTAAATCCTCAAGTTCACTATATCCTCTATAAAAATTGACATTTTAAAATAGTTAACTTCCGTTGGTTTTAAATTCGCACTGTGTATGTTTGTACGTGTTATTCACAAAGACATTTTATAAATATTAAGTATTTAGAGTGTGTATTTATTCTCAATATGGGGCAGTGAACATAAACCTGATAGTCAAGCCGCATGATCCACTCATATGCATTGCTATTGGACTCTCGACAATAACGAGCATTTCCCCGTCGATCGCTGGTCAGTAAGTAATTGATTTTTATAGCTGCAAGCCCTCCAATTACCTGATAAGAACCTTTAATTTTTTGTTCCCATTTTTATAAAGAAAGCAGATTTATTGCATAGTATATAAGAATATATTATCATTTCATATTGTTTGGAAGTGTTTCATTAGACGTTTACCAGATATAATATTATATATTAATATTACGTAAAAGTCGTCTCTGGAATTTATTGCTACCTTCCGATTACTAATTATTACGAAAAATAGATGTTTCTAATAAATCATGACGTTTAGAACCATTAAAAATAAGAAAATCTTCCTCTGGTGACAATCAAAGCAGTAGCTATTGAAGACTTTTTGAAACCTTACTTTCTATCTCAATCATGAGTCTCGTTCGAGGTGGGGTTGACATTTCTTTGAATTTTTTTTTAGGGTTGAAGTTTTGAAATTATTATTGCATTTAGTAATTTTTTATAAATTTTTACATAAAACACGTATTCTTGTAGAATTAACATTTTTCTACATATTTTAATTATCATTTTCAATAATATTTAGTCTAATTAATTTGAAGACATCTTGATTTTATTCAAACTTTAAGAGACATGTATTTTTTTCAGGAAGTATTTTCGGACCTAGGTACATTAGATTTCTTTTTTCTTAGTACTCAAAAATTGGATAGCAATTTTTTCTCACTCCGTATATACCACCTTGGCGTATCAATAAAATGCTGTCAGCTAACGAATTATATCTAAAAAATTGATTCCTCATTGAATAATATTAGGAAAGATACTCTTCATACTGTTTATGTATTTTTAATTACACTTTTTGAATAACTGGAACATCTAGTATTCATTCCATATTTATTTTTATGTTATAATCTTCTGCGGTGCTGAAATGGACGGGAGTAAGTGCATAAATAACTTACAAGATAAATGCAATTCATATGCAAAATGCAAATGGTTTTATGCAATTTAGAGAACACACGCTAGAGATACGACCATTTCTAGTTTCAGCATTTAACCCAATTAAATAAATAATTCATGCTTTTATATATACCAGCTATACATACACACAGTAATATATGTTCTGCATGTATATCTAATATAGATTTGAAATTTGTGTAGATGTATAAATACTGGGTGTGCCGCGCCACTTTGATTAAAACACTTTTAACCAATTTATGTTCGATCCAGTTTTACTGCTTCCAGTAGTAAACTTCGACCGCTAGCCAAGTTTGATTGGATTATTTTCCCTGAGAAATATAAGACACCTACCCTCACTTTCTATAAAAAGCTGCAAATCGATATGATAATTTAAGAAATTTTAGGGTTATTGCCAACCAATGTGTAAAGTTGAGCTGAATATAATTTCGAATAATTTCTTCCTCCAGTTATTTATTAGGTTCATACTACTGAAATTTATTTTTATAATAATAATTGTTATTCTACTTAACCTTAGAGTTAACGACACTTATTTAAATAGTTCTTTTTCATTTTATTTTTTATTGCCAATGTGACTAAATAATTTGGAATTAAGCAACTGAAGATAAATATCAACCTGAGATTAAGGTAATTATCCAAAACGTATATACCGGGTGGATCGAAAAAAAAATGTAGTTCTACTTTTTCTTTGAAAAATTTTTGTTCCTCAGCCGATTTTAATGAACTTGATGTCAATATTTATTAGTTTTGGGGTGTGAAGTTGGCGCCAAAATTATAAACTATTAATTTTGTTAAAAAAATTAGCATCTCTGTTTTCTTTACATTGCTAAATGATAGGTATAGGTTTCGCAATTAGCACTGATGGTATTGGTGCCAAGTTCATAGACTTTAATTGATGTTAATATGTAAAATGAAAGAATGGTATCAAAAATAAATTTTGTGTAAAGCAATGTTTGTTTATATGTTTGATTATTGCAATTATAGTTAGTTTCAAATCATAGGCATAGTCGAGAACAATTCTCCATCATTGATCACACGTATGGTTAATGTAGCCTAATAATAGACATTTTCTGAATGCTCACTTCAATATTGCATTTCAACTCATGCAGCGTTAGGGAAAAATTAAAGGATGTCAAATCTGGGAAAAAGATATACCACATTTTGCAGAAAGTCAGCAGTTACTTGCTTACTGATTAGTAATTATTTCTGTAAGTTCCGTCGTGACTATCATGAATTTTGCTTTTCTATTATCAACATATGTATGAACTGTCTAACGATTGCTTAGTGGGCTTCTGTATTATTGATTTATTTGTTCCAAATTCCTGATTTTCGAACTATTAGAACGTCATGGAAATTCTCATGAAATTGTTCTTGACCTGTTTCAAACGCTTCTCTATGCACAAAAATAGAAACAAATTTTATGTTTGATATATCTGACGATTACAATCTAGAATTAGATATTTCAAAGAGCAATTAGCTAATTGATGTAGGTTAAGTCGTAAATAAATTACTATAGTCTTGTTTAATTAGAAATTGTGTAGGATTTTACAGAAATTAAATAGAAGGGGGGTTTTCAGAAATTACAGAATATTTTACTAAATAATTCTACATACAATGTATAGCATAAATTCTTCTAATTTGTCTTGTTAAAGTTAAGATTAGGCGTTTTCAATCAGTGTGTAGAGGCCTTCATTTTGTGTTTATTATAAATATTTAAAATACCAGACGAGGTATGATACTTAAAACAGTTGTAGTTATTAGCTATTATTCTAATGTCTCTATTAAACTGTTTGAAAACTGCATAATTTAGCCTAACGATGTAAAGTTGTTTTTACTGTTGAAGGGCTGTAGCTTCCTTCCAAACACCCTGTATATTATATTATACACCCTGAATATTTTATACGTCTTCAATCTCCCTTACATAATGTGTATCTCTTCTTATTTTCGCACAAAGATTAATGTTTGTTATGAATATATTCCCAATCGCAACATGTGTATCACGAGTATTACATAAATAGAATGAGTTATTTTATTTGTTTTTTTAAGGAGGAACGATTTCCTCTTTGTGATTATCTGATTACTGGTTAGTGATTATTCAAAACTGGTAAAAGAAGGAGTAACCATTATCAACGTACCAACGTACGCATTAACTACTAAACTTGTTTCCTCACGATATTCATGGAATTATAATGAGAAATCCTGTAGAAACATAAATTTACATTTTAATGAGTGTACAATCAATGCATGAGTATTGAGTTTCGTAAGTAGATTCCGTTGTACGTTTCAAGTTTTTTTTAATTAGTCACACCAAGACCTTTTTTATAAACAGTTTATATTATTATGCATTGTACATAACATAAATCATAGAAAAATCACGTCTGTATGTTTTCATTCCAATAAATTAATAATGTAAACACGTACAGATGCATTAAATCTGCAGATCGAAAATCCATTTACACAACTTATTTACTGAACTCATTATGGCTACAAGACTAAAGGTCCTGAAGTTCTTGGAATTGCCTAGCGATCGACTGCAATAAAACTTGAACAATAGTATTCTTTGACCTGGGATATCGTTTACCAGAATAGTTTAACCAAAGAACCAATGTCAAATGCTCGACTGAAAATGTGGGCGGTTATTACTATAACTTGGTTTCTAACCTTGTATTGTATGTAAAATTATTCAAAAGGAAAACATTTAACAACAATTACATGAATAGTGCATAATATTATTATTAATTTAAACCTGACTGATGTAGTGATACCTATGACAATTACATGGTATATGTTAGGAATAATTTTTATCATCAGATCGATAATTTTTATCATATATAGGTACAAACATAAGAACTTTAGTGCTGTTGATCATGACGAATGAGATTCGTTCTTAACTCCAAAGTATACAAAAAAACACTTAAGAGGGGATAAAAACCATCATATTATATAAAAAAGAAAAATTTTTTTTTATAAATAATACATTTTAAATTATAGTTATTGTTTACCTAATCTATTAATAAAATTAAAATAACATGAGTTTAAGTTCTAAAAATGTCATTCTTGAATTAATTGACTTAATCTTCTTTATATTGACAATTTCATGAAATTAGATTATGCTGTTTACCTACTATTGTTGTTTCTTCAATATTAAATTGATGAAACAACAATAGTATATTTAAATATTTCTAATTATTGTTCATATATTGTTGTTTTTAATATCTGTTTATTTGATACGAATGTGTATTGTGCATATATTATGTAGGTGCATATATCCGTTTACTTATTTATTTTTTTATAGTTTTTTCCTCATGTTACATACATACATATTTTTTAATTTATATCTTTTATATTTCTATACTTACATCATAAGTTTATATCTTGTAGTGCCCTGAGGATCGTAATAAAATTTACCGATACGTCGGCAAGTTGATGAAGTAGTTTTTCTCAAAAAAGGACCCTTACCCAACAAAACTTTTTCCAACTATTAATTAGCCATTCTAAAAATTATTAAAGTATTAATGTTTCATCCTTTTATGTGAAGAATTGGATTGAATGTTATCTAAATATCAGTTTGCCGCACTTACCTTTTTATACTAAAATATTTTAATTAAAACTACACTATAACTAAACGTATTAAAGGACTATTTGCTATTTAACTTCAATTTTGGATAAAATGCCACAAAAACAATTGTTAAGGTAGTTGTTCCTATGGCATGAGATTCATGCTTACAGTTAAATAGCTTTGCAAATGGCCATAAAAAAATCATTTTATTTTTTTCTAATTTACTTTAGTCTTACTTAAATCTGTTTAGTTTTACTTGAATGCTGATACCTCACTTTAGCGGCACACAAAAAAATAAAAAAAATTGTATTCAACCTAACAGTTATAAACCACTCACTAATATGTTATTGACTTACTTTGGATAGTTTCGAATATTTGATAAGTTATATTCTAAAATGTAGGTACCAATTTTTAAAGATATTTTCATCATATCAACTTTGAATCTGTTATTTCTCGAAAAGTATGAATATTATATAGAAAAAGCAAAAAAATATTGAGATTGAAAAAAATACTGATTCACCAAAAAAATTAATTTTACATTTAAGAAATGATTCCCTCCAGATAACTTACAAAAACGAACAGCCCTAGGTAGTTTTATTTTTTTTTTGGCGAGTAAATTTTTTTGTTAATATCAATATTTTTTTTGCTTCTAATACTAAGAATACTGTTATTTAATCCATTGTCATCTTGCTTCTAGGTGAAGTAGTTGTTTTAATTGTTTCTGCCATAAAATATATTTGAAGGGTCGTGTTTTTATCTACCTAAAACTTTTATGGTGTTTACGTTTAATGGGAATAGGTCAAGTTTTATAGAGAAACCAATTTATATATAGTCGACGTTTCGATTTTAATTAAATCATCCTCAGGACAATTTTTAACATATTCTAAAACAAATAAACACACTACTATAAAATAACTAATAGTTGATATTTAAAAAGAATTTGTAGATTCTTAAAATTAGAATTTTTTTAAATTATTATCAAAAGTATAAAAATGTATGCATAAAACACAAAAAAAAACACACGAAAATAACAGACTCAGTACAAATGATTAAATTAAAATAAACAATTACAAAAGGTATAAGGTATTCACATTTAAAGTAGGTTCCCCCGTATTGTTATTATATAACTAACAGTTTGAACAATCCTTAGGTGTATAAAAAAAATTGGAAAATCCAGTCACAAAATATAATTTTTAATTATTTGTCTAGAGATTTAACCTTTGTCTTAATCATCTCACAATTCAGACAACAATAAATTTGTTCATGTCATTGTAGTAAGAAATACCAATACAATAAAAAAGGATGTAGGTAAAAATGTATTATTTACAGTTTTTATTTTATCAGTTAAATTAAAATATGCTGTGTGGAGATGTTCAATATCTGATCTCTTATTTACAGTATAATTGTCGTTTCTTATACATATCATTTCATTTTTCTTTATACACTATGATTGTTCAAACTGTTAGTTATATAACAACAAGGAGAACCTACTTTAAATGTGAGTACCTTATAAGTTATAACTCTTGTAATTGTTTATTTTAATTTAGTCATTTGTACTGAGTCTGCCATTTTGTGTGTTTTATTTTTGTGTTTTATACATACATTTTTATATTTTTTATAATTAAATTTTATTTTAATTTTATGAACCTTCAAATTCTTTTACATATCACCTATTAGTTACTTTATTAGTATGTTTGTTTGTTTTAGACCATTTAAAAATTGTCATTTTACCCTTTTTTGTATACAGAGTCTTAAACGTAAGTATCATATCAATACAAGGCTATTATCTCTATAGATAAGCTAAAACTTTTATACTAACGCATTCAGATAAGATTAACAGTATAAAATATGTATATATTTTTTTGTTTCTTGACCGTTAATATCAAATAATATCATATAGTTTTTTGGGGATTTCGGTCACATATAACTAATTTTTCTTTCTAACATTTCGGTTTATTACACCATCATCAGGGAACTACAGTTAATATGATATTTTAAAACACAGTTTTGGTTATTTTACATTACATTATTTACATACACTATTAATTATTAGGTGTTTGTTTTAAATTTTGTTACATGTTTGGTGTTCTTTGACTGTCTGTTTTAACGCAGCTGAGACATTTTAACATGGTGTTGTTGTAAAACAGACAATCAAATAACACGGAACAAGTAACAAAATTTAAAACAAACACCTAATAATTATTAAGTGTAAGTAAATAATGTAATGTAAAATAACCATAAATGTGTTTTTAAAATATCATATTAATTATAGTTCTCTGATGATCGTGTAATAAACCGAAACGTTAGAAAAAAGAATTAAATTAGTTATATCTGACCGAAATCCCCCAAAAAACTATATCAGATATTATCATATTATATAAAATGTATGAAACTATAGGTACTTATTACTGTTATCATATTAGGGTTGAGAGGATGCTTATGTAATACCCCATAATTATTTTATTATTTTTTTCTAGAAAATGCGTAAGTTTCTATAGCCCACTATCTTTTAAAAGTGTAATTATTTATTGAAGAATCAACGTATGAAATATTGAAACCTTAAAGACGGATACTCGAAAACTTTTAAAAATAATCACTTACAGGTCACGCATCGTAGAGTGGCCCCCGAATTGCGCACAAGTTAGAAAGAAGTGGCCCGTATGCGGTAGTGACTAAGGCTGGGAATCGAATACGAATAATTCGAGTATTCGAATATTTGAGTATTCGAATACGAATTATTCTAATGGGAAATTATTCGAATAATCGAATACTAGAATATATTCGAATATTCGAATACTCGAATATTCGAAAACTCGAATATTCGAATACTCGAATATATTCGAGTATTCGATTATTCGATTATATTAGAGTAAATTTGAATATTAAAATATATTATTAAATTATGTACGAATAGTTATGCAGTATGCATCCCCAACCACAATAGGTAGATAATAGGTATAGGTAGATACCTATTCTAAAATCCAAATATATAAATAGACCACATTAGTGGCATGTTTTACTCCCAGTCAAACTATTCCATCTCTTTCTCACCTCGACCTTATTCTTACTGTACTAAGGCAGGGGATAAAATTAAATTTTAAATTTTAGAAAATCTGTAAATATTTAACTATTGACTTTTCATGTATTTGTTTTACCTTCACAATCTGCGTCTTTTTTTAAAAACATTCTAATTTTAGAGCACTTTTATTTTTTTCGAAAAGGAAAAATAGTTATGACATAGAAGTATAATAAACTAGCTCTGTTTTCGTTTTATTTAAGCTTCAATACTTAAATGTGAACAATAGCGCCTCAATCCTAAAATAAAATACTAACTAAATAATTCTAACCCTTAAAGGACATGTACACATGTACAATTATTCGAATATCCGAATACTAGAATGATTCGAATATCCTAATATTCGAATATCCGAATAATTCGAATACCTATTCGAATCATTCGAATAATCCAAATATTCGAATATCCGAATAGTTCGAATATTTGAATATTTTTTCGAACGATTATGCGAATACTAAAATCTGGAAAATTCCCAGCCTATTCTAAAATCCAAATATATAAATAGACCACATTAGTGACACGTTTTACTCCCAGTCAAACTATTCCATCTCTTTCTTGCCTCGATCTTATTCTTACTGTATTAAGGCAGGGGTTAAAATTTAATTTTAAATTTTAGAAAACCTGTAAATATTTAACTATTGACTTTTCATGTATTTGTTTTACCTTCACAATCTGCGTCTTTTTTAAAAACATTATAATTTTAGAGCACTTTTATTTTTTTCGAAAAGAAAAAATAGTTATGACAGAAGTATAATAAACTAGCTCTGTTTTCGTTTTTATTTAAGCTGTAATAGTTAAATGTGAACAATAGCGCCTCAATCCTGAAACAAAATATTAACTAAATAATTCTGACCCTTAAAGCAATGTACAGGAGACATACTCCTATTGTGGGTATGGAAAGCAAATCAAATTGCCTGCTTAGTGGATTACGTCACGACTATTATTGTGGTCTATCCAACCAAATACTCTAATAGAGTATTCACTGTTCACTAATATTCAGTGTTATACCTATTAATAATGAATATTCGAGGATCCGGATTATTCGGATACCTATTCGAATAATTTGGATTATTCGAGTATTCGAATATCCGAATAATTCGAATACCTATTCGAATAATTCGAATAATCCGAATATTCGAATATAAGAATAGTTCGAATAATCGAATATTCTTTCGAACGAATATTCGAATACTAAAATCTGGAAAATTCCCAGCCTTAGTAGAGACAGTAGATGCCAAATCCATTGCGCATTTAAATCTAAGGGGCCAAGCTACGATGCGTAAGTTGTACATTACTGTATTCAGGACAAAGAGAAGAATATTAAAAAAAGAAATGGGGCGTTCCGTTAAAAAAATATGATTGTAGCACTGTATATCTAGTTACGTATTTAAAAAATAAAGAAAAAAATTGTTTTCGTTCGTTTCCAAAGTTTTCTAAAAAAATGCCTCAAAGAGGAAACACCCTGTACACACTGTTAGATATTTTGGTTACTATATACATTCAGTTTGCATAATCTATTTGACATTTATTGCCATAATAAACCACCACAGTTTTACATTAAAAATTTCTAAGTAATTTATATTATACTCTTTTATAAATAGTTTTATAAATAGCCTGTGGTTAAATTATTTTTGTGCAGAAATGTCTTTATAGTAAGATGCAAAAATTAAAAATTCTGTAATACGCAGAATATTTGATAAACTAAAACTTGTTTTATACATACAATTCTTAAATTGTATTCTTTTTTATGTTTTTCTCTCACATGTTTACCACTAAGTTGGTTAATAAAGAATTAAATATATATCTGAATGCATTTGCATTAGCTGACAAACATAACATTACTACATTATAGATGTCTGCGAGGTTGGTCATGTAAATAAATAAGTATTTAATAGGAATTTATCGCCAATGGTCGTCGTTTAACTAAGTAGCTTATTTTAATTCCCAAGCGACCATGTGTTAATGTTGGCAAGCCTTTTTTGATACCGACCACCCAGCTTATAATGTCAAGCACTTGTCATTGGCTGTCCTTGCTTTAGATACTGTCATGGCTGTCATGTTTTAATAAATTTATACATTCGGCCTGTTTGAATATCTCTTAATTACTCTAAAGAAACATAATTATGATTATTCCATTAAATGCAGCTACTTTGTATTTAACATTTTATTCAAATTTATTTTAAACATAGGCTTCCACATTTCGTCCGTATAAAAACCGTTCATATTGTGAATTTCTATAAAAAATAGTAAATTAATTATTTGGGTATTACATAAGCATCCTATCAAACATAATATAATAAGAATGACTGTAAAATATTGGATATTATAAATGTTTTATATTTATCATATTAGGTTTGAGAGGATGCTCATATAATACCCAAATAGTAACTTACTATTTTTTTCTAGAAATGCATAATACAAAGCAAATGAAATACAGATTTTTAAAATATATAAACGAATGGTATTCTGTAGATTAGGTTAGACGTCATGAATGTCATTGTGGTTACCAAAGTTACAATCAATCTATCAATTTAAAATGTCAAAATAGAAATGACAAACATTTATATTTTGAATTACGTAGGTAATTAAAATATTGTTTTAAACAACATGGTGTTTTTGAACCACCCGATGAGTGTCGATAAAAATGAAAAACGTTGTGCAGCGGTCTAGGGAATTTTGTTTTTGTATTGCAACTGGAGGGAATCATTCTATAAATGTAAATTTCCTTTTTGGTGTCATTTTTTTTCATCTATTACTGCTAGTATGAATACTATTATTAAATTCAACATCTTCTTGCATGTAGTTAGGAGAAGTGGTCGTTTCAATAGTGTCTGCAATAAAATGTATTTGTTGTGTTTAATTTATTTTCTACCTAAAACATTTGTACTAGCTGTTTCAGATAAGATTGACAGTGTAAAATATAGGAAACTCGTGGTAGTTTATTGTTATTATATTAGGTTTGAAAGGATGCTTATTTCCATCCATCCATATCCAACTAATTAATTTATTGTTTTTCTACAAATGTGTAAATATAACTAAACCGTTTTTCTTAAGTTTACCAACTTCAATAAATTTGAATAAAATTCCTTGATAAATATCCACATTTAAAAGAAAACTGTTGTAATTATGTAAAAATATTAAAATGTATATGTTACAATAATTGTAATGAAGTATAATCAGTATCTTGAAGTAATCACTAATCAGTTGCTTATCCACTTTATCCTGTTAGTTATTTGATTTAATTATAATTTGTTCTACCTCTTATTTTTCCGTAAAATTAAATAAATAAATTTTGTGGGTGTTTAATTATTTTTATCTCGCATCTTACTGATTGGTATGAATTTATTATTATGTTACCTAATATTAGCTAATAAATCAAAGTAAATATCTCTAAAATGTGTAAAACGTTTAAGAACATACAGCTTGGCTCATAATAATACAACTTATTTTAAAACGTATTTTATAAACAACATAAAATTAATTATTAATATATGCCTACATGTGTTATATGATATACGAGGTTTGGGGTGATAAACACTATTATTTATATACATATATAATCATTTATAAAATAAACAAACGTTTTTACAGAATCAATATTTTATATTCTTCATCATATATATTGCAGCTTTAATCTTAGAAAAGATTTTATCAAGATTTATATCAAATTATTACAGAATACTAATTATTATTTTTTAAGACGTGTGAAAATTTATTTCATAATGTAATGGTATTTGGCTTGGTACTGATTATTAGAAACCACAAATCAGTACATTATGCTCTATGTCCTGGTGGGTGCTATGAGCCACACGCAATATAAAACTTCGTTATGTTAATTAAAATATGGAACCACCGGTTATGTTGAAGATTGCTTTCCCCATAGATGTGTCTTAGTTTTTGGGTCTATTAACAAAATTGCACTTTTAGAAAAATGGTAATGAATTTACTACTAACTGTGTTTATTGTTTTGATAACAAATATTTTTATGCCCGCCTTCCAAAAAAAGGTAATTATGTATCGACGCACGCAAATAACAACATGGTAACTCGGTTTTTGGGCAAATGTATATTCTTGTGTGAAGAATTCGTCATTCCATTGGAGCTATTTTTTTATTTTTATTTGCAAAAATTAATTTATTATTAACCATCACTGTAACTATATCTTTAGAATAGTGTCATCGTAACTTAAAATACGATAACCATTTTGTCCATTTCCCTTAATATTCAGAATAGCAACATCGTTTTTTAAGTTATGATAATATCGTTGTAGTTTGGCTAGTGATTTTCAGAATAAATAAATAAGTAATAAATGAACACCATATATAGTACAATCCCCTGTATCCCTAAACTAACGTTGTGCGGGAGGGGTACACATTTAGAGACAACGGACACACACCCAGTATTCGTGTATAATGGAAGTAAATTCTCTTACATTTAATTCCTCTGCCACGAACGAGAATCGAACCCGGAACTTTTGGGCGAGAGCCCAACTAGTCATATAAAGAAGAATAGCAACATCATAACGTAAACTCAATTATTATTGCATCCATTCTTCTTAATATTCAAAATAGCAACATCGTATGTCAGATTGAAATAAAATCTTTGAGATCTATCAGTAAGTTGGAAAACAAAATACCCGATTTCAGGTGCACGTCAATTTATCCATTTCGGACGTGTCGGTCGGACTGTATTTTATTCTTATTAAGGGCCCTTTAAACAATGGCCCATCATCGGCCATAGTGATGATGGTCCATCGTGTAGAGAGCAATAACCTAGTATGGTGTATGGGAGCCGATCATCGCCGACGATGGTCCCTGTGTCAGTTTTTTGAACACACATCAAAGGAACAAGGCGCATAGTGGCCGACGCAGACTGTGTCCACATAGTGGTCCATCATTCTGTGCATAGTTAAAAGTTGAAATCTCGTCGAGAGAACATCGAAAATGGCTCGAATAGTGATCGACCATCACGGTTTATAAACTAAACGGTTACCGCATTTACGCTCTAACCTATCAGATCGCGAAACGTCACCAAGGGCTCTCTCGTTAAAATGTAATAATCGCTTATCTTATATCTTAGTGAAACTAGTAAAAGTCCAAACAAAGCAGAAATCGAAATTTAAACAAAAAAAACTCTTTTCCCCCACCTAATTTTATTAAATAATTTTTTTCCATGATGAGGGCCCAGGGCCTGAGGTTTTCATTAAAGAATTGATGGTTTTTGAAACAAAAAAGGAAGAGGACTTCTTTATAAATTGTATTGATTATTATTTTATTATGTAAAAATCTACTCTATTTAAATATTGAGATAACGAATTGATTTGAAATTGTAAATTAATAAAATCGCGGTTTTTTAGTCATTTTGTAAGAATTGGCATTTTATGACAACATTTTAACCATAGTCGTTAAATATTTTTGATCGCAGTCAAAAAAATATTATATATTCTCTTAAAAATAATTAATTACTTTACTGTACTTTAATGGGTGTCGAATTTTATTGTACGTCTAACTTGCAGTAAAAAATGTAATTGAAAAACTTGTTTTTTTAAGAAATGTGTTATACTATCAATAGAGGAGTGGCGTAGGCAATTGTTACTCTTGTTTTCAAAAATATTTTCCACTGCTAGCTGTGGTTTGTTTGTGTTACTGAAATATTAGTTGATAAATCATCAGTGTCGTAGGTTATCTTTTATTCTAATTTTCTTTTATTTGTTTCGGATGTTTATTTTTTTAGCCAAATTTTATTTTTGTCACTAACAAATTGAATTATGTCTGCTTTCTGTTTGTAAAGCACTAGGTGCTTGCCTTTTTTTATTAATTTTTAAATTCACATAAAATAACTATGTATTTCTTCCATTTATATGCCCATACCCCGCCCATGGTTTTACCAGAATTAAGAAGTTACTTTTGTAGTTACGATATTGATATGCGCACGTCAAATAGATAGTATTAACTACTTCTTACATTGTATCATATTATAAATTATCAGTGTTACCATTAAAGTCAATATTTATAAATGTAAAGCCCCTATAGAACCTTTATATCTTTGCGCCCATGTCTTCAAAAGCTATTCTGTAAAATTGCAGCGAGTATTGTTGTTATTCTCGTGGCCGTATCAAATTTACAGTGGGAACAATTTGCTTGGGAATGTCTCATTTTCTCCAGACAAATACTTGCATCAAAGTTTTATATCTGATATATCTTAGCTAGTTTGTACTTTTGCAGGTTTTAACTTTTTGGTCGCATATCTGTCTGAACCAGTTATGCACGTTGACGAAAACAAAGTTACTTTATGTTATCACCGTCACCAAGTTTTTAATGTGTTGTACTCATTTATTTTCTTTATTTTTATATGGCCCATTGTGATTACAAAGAAACTGAAAAGGCAAGAAATGCATTTTTAAAATTAAAGCTTAATTATGAATTGTCATTTAAAATAGATGTCAAATATAACTTACTGAAATGAAGTGAAATATAAAATGTATTTTCATTATGTTTAATAGACTATAAGTTTCTATGAAATATCCTTCATTAATCATTGGTCATTGGTTAATCAATAAATCTTGTGTTAAACAACAACACAACGTTTAATAAAACAAATGATGTCATAGAATATTTGAACAAAAATTGAAAATGTTCTCATACATTTAGTTAATTATATTCGTTTTTAAATTTAACTCTCTGTCTCATTATGTTGAAATAAATAATAAATACATATTAATGAATTATACTGGAATTAATACAGAGCGTTCCAAATAAGCATGGCACCAATTCAGAAGCAGAAACTAAAGGAATTTATTAAAAACAAAAAACTTATCATTAACGGACTAAAATATACCGCACAAAGTGTTAGTGACAGAAGAAGATGATTCAGATACAGAAGAAAATATATACCCAGAAACAGTGAAAAAGAGAAAGAAATAAGAGTGCTCCGCCAACACCAGTACTAAATCGAAAGGAAACAAATGCTTGAGGAGAAGAAAGAAGAAGTGTTCAAGACTAATGAAATAAAAGACTCTAAAGAAAGAAAATTGGGAAACGTGAACAAATCAGTATAGAAAGTGGTGGTGCGGTCTATTTTAATAAACAGTGCAAAAGACAAGGGTGATCAAACCTAAATCCTTCTGATATACGTATTCTATATTCTATAAGTTATATGTTTTGTTGATATAGTATATGTATGGTGTTAAATAATTGTAATTCCTACTCAGTTAAATTTAATTCACTTATACACTGTGTGATTTATACATTATCCGTTTTTATTCTTTGCTTATCTGTAAATTTTACTCACACATTTTATATGTGATTAAAAAATAACAATTTTTAATTTAATTGTATTGTTGTGAATGGGAAATTAATAAATAGAAGACATTAACTAAAATGGATACCTATACGTATAAGAAATTATAAAAATGAACAAATAAAAATACATAATATTAACGATATAGGAGATTTTAATGAAACTTTGTGTAAAACGAATTTATATACATAATTTTTTTTATTTCATAGCAACATTAGAAGTAGGTACTAATAAGCATTTTCATGAATTTTAGGTGTATATTTCGCAGTTCTCGGATTTTATCAGTTGCATGATCCTCACCGAAATATGGAAAACAAGATATATAAATTTGTTTCAGATATTATTAAGGGATACACATATATCTCCTATGAGGGGAGGGTAAATCAGAGTATGATGGTGTCTTAATTTATATAAAAGAAAATATTACTTTTGAATATGAATTCACAAAAATTGGCTCTACAAATTGGATATCAGTGGTATAAAAAATAAATAAAGAAATAGTAATAAATATTATTGCGAATATAATGATGCTTATGATTTTAACAAAATATAAATGCATTCCTAAATAATTAAGACTTTAACATATACGACCATACTTTACTTCTAGGTGACATTAGTATTGATATTAATGCACTGGATATGGAAATTAGGCAGGAGTATTTGAATATATTGTCAGAAAAAGGTTTTATCCAATTAATTAACACTGAAGCAAGATCAAAATCAGGCACGTGTATTGACTATATTTTTAAATGAAGCAATCAGAAAACTATGAAAATCACATAGCGGCTGTTATTAATACTAATATCACCGATCACTATTCACAAGCGGTCAGTACAATAAAGTCGTAAAATTAAATAACAAAAAATAAATCCCATGAAAAAATATTGTAATGAAATAAATGAAAGAAAACGTTTACAATTACTGCATGAAGAAACTTGGCATGAAGTTTATGAAAGCTTGGAGGTGAAAAAAGTTTGCGATATATTAATAACAAAAATCAGCGGTTGCATGCAACAGGCAACAAAAGTTATCATTTCATAACCCGTCGTGTTTAAAGGAAAAAGCCATGGATAGCAAACGGTTTGGTAATATCAATAAAAAAAAACCGCTGCTAATTATTTGGGGGATCAGAACTTCCTCACCGTAGTAAAATTCGATGTGTGGTGGAGTTTGTAATAAAAGTAATTTTTGACGTTTCTAAAAAGTCACATTGGTGGAATGTCACTAATATTTTTTTTCAGACATTTAAAATTTTAAGAAGTTCATCAAAATTCAATTTTTATGGTGTTGCCAAAATGTTTACTCAATTTTAATTTATATCTTTATTCAAACATTTGAACACAGAATTACTAATACAAATAATAAGGAGAATAGAAACACGTTATTTTACAATTAAAAGACAAAAAAGTCTACAGGGTCAGATGGAATCACTAACAAAATTCTAAAACTATCATCTTTGTAAATTTTTTAGAATCAATATAATCTAATAAACCTCACAACAAACAATGGTACTTTCCCGTTAAAATTAAAATAGTTTACTATAAAACCACTGTTCAAGGGAGGTTATAAATATAAACTTACCAGTTAGCGACCAATATCCCTTACATATACAAAAGCTGAAGTTTTTGAAAAAATCTTAAAAGTTGGATTATTAAGTTATCTGGAAAAAAAAATATTATGTGAAATGCAATTTGGTTTTCAGCAAAAAAATATCTAGCCAAGATATAATTGCTAAACTATTGCTATTGCTAATAGAAAGCAACGTATAGAACTTCAAGATATACTGAGAGACAAGGAAATGGTGACTTGTGGAGTTCCTCAAGGCACTGTTCTGGGACCATTGTTATATATACATTAATCATTTACTTAGCTTAGACTCTTCTGGAACAATACTATATTTTGTAGATGACATCATTGTAGTGTATGTAGCAAATACTTGGAGTGATGTCTTCAATATCGCCAAGGATGACCTCAACATTTTTTAAAATATTTTCAATCTAATATATTAATTTTGAACATAGCAAAAACCAAAATTGTACTATTTACAACTTATAATAAATACTTATCCCATGATGACGGTATAGAAATTGAAAACAATATAAAAATAAATCTATCAAGGTCGGTAAAATATCTAGGCATATCTAGGATTCTTTTTTGAGGTGTGATGTACATATACGCTCGGTGGCTAATAACCTCAAAATTTTAAATTGATTCAAATTAAATCGGTTCAAGATTTTCTCTCCATTTCTTAGTTAAAAACCTTATATCACGCACTTATTGAATCGATACTTCAGTATGGGATTATTGGAAGGGGTGATATTGGGAAAACACATTTAATGCCATTAGATATTTTGCCAAAAAGGTTTTTAAAAATAATTTTTAAAAAACATTCTAATTCGTTAGACCAATTAGATATTTTAAGTTGGGAAAATATACGGCTTCTTGAAAATGTTGGGATAATGTTCTTATTTCGATAAGTGGTACTTATTCTTGAATTCAGATAATCTAATTGTTACTGTTGCATGTCCAACTGGTGTCAAAAACACTGTCAATTTTCCCGAAAAATGTTAAGTTTCTGATAACGTTTCATCACCCTGTATCTCGGAAACGAAGTGTTATTTGGCCCATCTTCATAGTACTTTTTTTCTTATTTTGACGTAAGAAATGAGCTCCTGAATTTGTTTCGTGTATCTTTGACGCCCTGTATGCATAAGTAAACTATTAAGGTATATTTACAACCAATTCACTACAGGCACAATTTACTAATAGATTCTGAATTATGGTGAGATAAAATTTAGGTCATTTATGATGAGTTAGGAGCTGCCATCTGTTGAGAGTTTTTGATATTACGTGTGTGCAAATTCAGTGATTAAATAATTACAATTATTTAATACAACTTCTGAAACCTCATATTTTCTAATACAAAAAGATCCAATCATCAAATTTTAAATCACAAACTGACTTTAAATACTAACAATAAATTTGTGTCGTAGTACGCATGCGCAATTTGAAATTCGTGTCGCAATTGAAGTGAATATTTGCTATTTGCAAGCATCGAATTCAAAGCTGACCTGCAATTCAAGGTCGTGCCGACTTAAATTTTTATTATAAACCAATGTAATCAACCAAATATGCTTAAAACCCAATTTGCAATCGACTAGCAGAATATGTCCGTACCAAATTGGTTGTAAATGAACTTTTATTCTCTATAAAAATTTTACTTATGAAATAATGTAATAATGATCGATACAAGGCATTTTATACATACATTTTTCAGTCGATTGGTTTGTAAAATCGAATTAAAATGGGTAAAATATTGCTTTATTTTCCGTAATTAATATATGCATAAATTTATAAATATTCTATGCAAATAAATGGGTACACTGTAACAGGACATTAATTTTCACAGTACTTAAACAAAAATCAACCAATTTTTCATGATTAAATAATCCGTCCACTTTCCCTACAGACAACTTTAATTGTATACAAATTTATTTCAATATTGATGTCAATTTTATGCAAACGTTTACGTATTGAAAAATTTACCAGAAAATTTACCTTACTACATTTTAGCATTTAAATAAACGCGCGTTCTCTAGATGTGTGTAAATACGGTGTTAATTACATTGAAATATTCCAGTTAGAATGGAATTATTACAAACGGTTTATAGGTACATGTTTTTTTCATACATAAAATGTACCGTTTTGTTGATGGAAAATCTTAATAAGATGCAATTTACAGAGAATTTACTATTGGGCTTTAAATACTAATGTTATTTTACAACTTTAGAGCAAAATATGTTTTTAGTTAAAAACGGCAAAAAAGTAAATATAGTCAGACAAGATATAAGAAGCAAAAATCGAGCTATATTAAATATATAGCTCGGTTTTGATTATTAGCATCGAAGCACAATTGATTTGCGGCAATTATAACAAAGGTGCTATTTATCAATTTCCTTTCGATATCGCATAACGCAAGAAAATAGATAAATAGTCTGACACGTGTTTGTTACAATTGCTGCAAGCCTTCGATGTCAACAAGCAATTAAAAGTGATAACTCAATTTTTCGGTTTGAGGCTAGTTCTCTCAGAAACCATGAGAGGGAATCTGTCGCTGCAAATGATAACGAAATGACAGAAATAATGATTTTGGCTTCCGTTAATAAAAATTTTAGTATTTCTTCCAGAGAAATTGCTAAACTGGTAGATTCCAATGACGAGACAAGAAAATTAATTAAACACCACAGGTAATACAACTTCCCGTATCCCTAAATGTACCTCAAGGTACCTTGTGTGGGAGAGGGCTACAGATTTAGAGATTATGAACACACACCAAATGTTCGAGTATGCTAGGAATAATTTCTGGTTTAGAAAAAATCCTAGTTCCTCGACCGGAGATCGAACGCTGGACTCCAGGGTGAGAGGCAAGTGTTCTTACCACTTGACCACGAAGCCACAACCATTCATATTAAGAAGAACTCATGAAATTTTTCCCAAGGGCAATTTCAAACAAATGAAGTTTGTGAACATGTATTGGAAATGCCGAAAAAAAGGTGAAAAGTTCATTAGAAATATTATTTTTAAGATGACTATCCATTAGCATTGCGTGGTCGATGTAACCCTTCAATCATTCATTACTATTGGTCTTGGGAAAATCTTCATAAACTTTTTGAGTAACGAACTCATTATGGTATACTGGGGAAAAATTTGTACAGAGTTATTCATTATAAATTACCCACCCGTTATCATCGTTATTATTGCCTATAGAAAAAAAGGTTTTAAATAAAAGTTGTGTGGTTATGTATGTATTTTATTAAAATGCTATCAAAAGTACAGTAGCGTACAGATTTCAGGGGATGCAAAAAAATAATATTTTTTAAAATGGGATATCCTGTATATTATTAAATTTTTGGAATGAGCCTTTGTTCCTGATTTCAAAAATATACAATATGTTACCCTACGATATACCAGTTATTAAACGGCGAATATAGTTAAACTAGTTACTGTAAATATGGAAAAGTTAACATTATTAAAGTGAGCTATGAAAATGACAACTATTATGTTTGATAAGTGACATTTCCTTAATGAAATGATCAAAATGGTTTACAGTGAGGAAGAAAAAAACCAAATATTTATCCAAAATAGATAACAAAGATTTATTTAGGAAATTTAAATATAAATAAATGATAACTCATAAAAGATGTTCGATGTGTCCACCATTATTGTCAATGCATAATTGATAACATCTTCTTATATTTATAATTGTACTGGAAATGGCTTCATTATTTATATTCAGATCGTTTATATCAAGTCGAATCCTGTCTTTAATGACTTGCATACTATTATTATTGTTATTATTATTATTGACAATATCTTTTAGAAATCCCCAAAGAAATGAATCCATAGGGTTCAAATCCGAACTGTTAGGTGACCATTTAATAGGTCCATTATTCCCTATCCATATTGGGAATACATTATTCAAATGATCTCGAACGGGTAGGAAGCTCTGCGAAGTTGCCCCATCCTGCATCCAAATCATGTCATCAAGTTCGGCTTCCGAAACATTATGCAAAAGAATATTTTCTGCTTCTGGGATAATTATTTCCAGATAGGTAACTCCAGTTAAAGTATAATCATAAAATATAGGTCCAACAATTTTGTTTCTGAAAATTCCACACCAAACGCTAACAGTTTTTCTTCCTGATTTTTTTTATTTGTTTTAGCAATCTTTTTCGACCTTCGATATTTCCTATTAAAAACTCCTGCCGTAGAAGAGGATGATTCATTAGTCCATAATATTTTAGTAAAAGAATTGGCATCTTCATCCAACTTTTGAATCATCTGGCGGCAAAAGTCCAGCCTTTTCCTTTTATGAGCCTCTGTTAAAACTTGTAAGGGTAAAATTTTATATGATCTGTAGTAGCTATTTTTTAACTTACGTTGGATTTTGGAATAACTTTTACCTAATTGATCGATTGCATTATTTATACTACCTTCAGAATTTTCTAAAAAATAATACAATGTTTAAAAAAAGTCTATTCGCAAATAAATATGAATGGACTTACCTTCGAAATGAAGCAGTATGTCTAGCTGTTCATCCTGGTTTGCTTGAACTCCACCTTTTTTTTACTAAAAGTGGAGGTATTATTCACCTTTTGGTAAATATTTTTGAACGTATTTTCTGATGTTGTTGGACAATTTGGATACAACACTCTATATGCTCTTTTTGCTGTACGTTTATTTTTGTTATTTTGTATATAACAAGTAAATATTTGGACTTTTTCTTCCTCACTGTAAACCATTTTGATTATTTCATTAAAGAAATGTCACTTATCAAACATAATAGTTGTCATTTTCAGCTCACTTTAATAGTGTTTACTTTTCCATATTTAGAGTAACTAGTTTAACTACGATATTCCACGTTTAATAACTCAAAAACAGTATATTGTAGAGGTAACATATGGTATATTTTTGAAATCAGGAATAAAGGATTATTTCAAAAATTTAATAATATACAGGGTATCTCATTTAAAAAAATATTATTTTTTTGTATCCCCTAAAATCTGCACGCTACTGTACTTTTGATAGCATTTTAATAAAATGCTAGTCATAACCATACAACTTTTATTTAAAACTTTTTTTCCATAGGTAATAATAATGATGATAAGGTGTGGGTAATTTATAATGAATAACCCTGTACCAGTCATATTTCATTAATGGCACAATGGTATTTGAATTTTTTATAGCAGCAAATTGTTTCGAAAATTTGACGGATAGAGTATAGCCAATATATAACGAGATCAGGTTTCAACAAGATAGTTATTTTCCCCATAATAGCGTTTTAGTTAAGGAAAATTTGAACAATACAATTTCAAACCGTTTATTGAGTGGACGGAGAACCATCTTATTACCAGCTAGATCTGCCGACCTGGTTCCAACTTCTTTTTATGCAGCTATGTTAAATTTTAAATTTATGTCATCCTGGTGAGTAGTGCTAATTATCTTGGAGAAGTGGAATTGACAATCACAAATGCTCTCCCAAGAATTAACCCTAATTGCTGTGGTATGTTAGACGAAGTTGGTCGACTAGGTTATTGATTACCTGCCTATTAGAAGATTTATTATAGTTGATTTTAAAAATTAATTATATTGGTATTTAAAAATGTATTTTAAGTTAAGAAATGTTACTTTATGAAATTTTTTTCCAGAAAATTTTGAACAATTGGAAATGTGACTGACCCGTACTGCTACCATTATACTATTATAGTAAGTGATTGAAAGGACAATTGAAAGCTTGCAATCTTGCAGACCTGCATAATATATTGCAGTTTGACCGTCGTTCTATGTCAGTTAGTTGGGTGGATCACGAGTAAATTCATCATATAATGATGCAAACTCCTAGTTCCTTGCCACAATTTGTATACCTATTATTTTTTTTTATTGTCGTCCAATATAGTATTTTCGTGTTTGTTAACTGACTTGAAAGTCACAGAAATAACTCTCTGAAACATAGAAAATTCAGAGTAGTTTTGTTAAAGCTAACTGATAAATGAAACTGCAAATACCAACCTGAACCATCCAGTTTATAACGGAGAGTTATACTCTAATAAAATACATTAAATTATGATTTTTTTTTTACTGGGTATTTTGAGATAAGTTTTATAAAGTAGTTAGTCCACTGGGAAGGTCCTCTACCATATTTATTATGACTCTCGACTGAATTTGGAAATGCTTTATTTTGTTGAAAGTAAACAAGTTCCATAAAACAGAAATATACAAAATTATTTCTCTACCAATTTGTTGTGTGGTTTTATAAAAAGATTTGGATATAATGATTAAGAAAATAATGTAGATATAAATTAATATCAACTATTTGTGAACCCAACAATATTAAAGAAATTGAAATGTGGCTTCTATTTCACAAATGATCCAATTAGTAATTTCAGCCTATTCAGGTGATTTATAAAAATTAAAATGAATTAAGAATCTGATTTGAAACTACACTGTACACATTTAATATTTAATAAATTGAAAAGTGAAGGATAATCCGATATTTCCGACATTTGCAATTAACTAAACATCTTGTATCCTCTGAAAAATTAGTTAATGTAAAGGCTGCTTTATTTGCCCCATATACGAAACGAGGAAAAACTGGGTAAAACTTTTTATCTCTCATTTCGACAAAAAAAGATAATTTCGACGAAAATGTATATTGCATGAAATCTGTGATAGCCTAGCGCACACGTGAAGTAACAAAACAAATACTGTTTTATGTATACTTGCGCAACCTAGAATATTTACTTGGAACAAGAAGCAGGAGCTTTTTTACGAGGATAATGTATTATTGAGCCTCAGAGAGCCTCGAATCATAGCATTCTTTCCCACTATGAAATTTTTAAAACAAAACTTTTTCCTTCTGCTTTCTGCATTTGTACTTTTTAAAACGTGTTGTACCTCACGTTTAATAATATTTGACGCATATAGTATATATTAAATTTAGCAAGTCTTTCCATGTTATTACCGTCACACAAATTATACCTTAGTAGTTTTGCTGATATTTAAGTCCTTGACTATAATCATTATAATTATTATAATTACTTTACTCTGTTGTACAGGGTATGTAAGTATTCTGTAATTTAAAGATATTATTTACGATCGCAGTTAAAGCACCTATGTACTAATTAATAATTATAGCTCATAGATAAACGTAATATACTCAAGAAGTCATATGTCCAGAAGTAATATTTCTATGATTAATTGCATTTATATGGAAACCTATCTGCCTTTTTCAATATTCTGTTTAAGAAATCATCCCAACTAGATCATTACTCTTGATATTGATTATGTTGTTGATTGTTATTTATCAGTATGATACAAATTTTAGCAGAAGAGATGGATATCAGAAAAAGAAAAATTAAAGAATTTGCGATAATGGTACGAATAATACTGTCTGTAGGGGATTTGAATATGACAAAATTCCCAAAAAGATGAAAATTTGCATATTTCCAGAATTTTAGTAGTTCTCAAAATTATTCATTGTATTTTTTCTAACGCCGTTATCTCTACAACTGTTTTTCTTCTTTTTGGCTCTATACTTTACTGACCCAGCAGAGATATTTACAAAAAGGTAAATTCTCGATTATATTTCAGAGGATGTATTGTATCAGCTGTTGTTTCAATTTTTTGGAACTCGAAATTGATATGGTCATTGATCAATGCAAATTGTGAAGAGTTAGAAATGCCTAAGAGTCCTAATCAGAACTTTTAGTTCTAAAAGAATGTCAAAGCTGGAAGCAGTAGGAAGAAGGGACAGGTTTGATTATAAGCTGATGCAAGACGGAATTCAAAATTTCACCTATGTAATTTAGTCAACAAGACTGTTGAAAAAGCTGTTTTCATTATACGTTAGGTTATCCGTGTTTAGATTTTGAAAAAAAAAAGACAGAATAAAACGTCGCGCAGTTGCTAAAATAAATGTTCAAAACAAACACGATCTTCAACGAATTATTCATGAGCAACTGAGAATTTTCAATTTGAGTAATGAGAAGCCGCAATAAGCAGTTAACAAATAAAAAAATGTAACTGTGTCGAAACGTCGTTTAAACAACTAATAGAGGAACCTCTTAAGGCCTTATCAGCATCAGCTACCCCATTACATCCTTGCAATTAGAATTATATTTATCAAAGTTACTTAGTTGACATGGGCCATATCAGATCCGACATTTTGAATTTCTCAGTTTATGATCTTAGATTTGTGATCAGTGATCCCATCGATCATTTCTACTATCATTGTTTATAGTGACTCTTATTTATATATACGTATTTTTAAATTAGTGGAGATAAAAGAAGCCCTACTAGATATGCAATACATATTGCGTAATATTTATTGTCAATAATATTGAATAGAGTAGATATTTCAATATTATTGACAATATTATTTATGAAATAATGTTTTGCAGTGGCAAGTACTACATGTGGGGTGTATGTTTATTTAAAATAAAATGTCCTCCTTGGCAATTGTACTATAGTTTGTTCGCAAAATATGAAGTTTTTTTGTAATCATTTCTCGGTCGGCTTTCGGGTTACGTATTCCTTATATTTTTCTGTTTATATGCCTCATGTTTTTGTCGCTATATTCTCTTACATTTTTTACCATAATACGGAATGTTGCGCCAAAGCAATTTTGCCAGCTCGCAACAAATTGCAAGCAAAAAATGCCATCATGTGCATTCACCAATACACTCTTGCAATATTGCGCAATATTTACTTGCCGAATCAAAGTTGCAATTAATTGCCAGATCAACGAAGTTCTTTGTTTGTTAAACGGATTAAAATTAATTGCAAACATGCACAAATTTTTATGCCATCATTGTGCAATGTCATCAATACTAGGCCTTAATGTTCAATAATTATTGCGCAGTATGAAATATTGTCAGTTAAATTGACAACATCATTGCACGTCTAGGGGGCCTTATGGTCCACAGAAAAAATACCAAATTTTGATTAGTCAACGTTTCGTGTATTTTGACACATCCTCAGGACTATTTAAATTAGGTTTTCTTTGTTAAAATATGTATTTTCTAAATACTTGAACATAAACATTAACAAAAAATAAATACGATTAAGGACAGTCTTACGTGCAAACACCACTGGATTAGACTAGTCAATGGTGTTTGTTCGTATGGAATAAAAAAATATTTACCGAATGCTGGCGTCGCAGTTCTTTCTGATGTCTGATTGTTATTTTGTTTGTTTGGGTGAATAAATCTAACTACATATAGCTGAAATAAATTCAGAGAATCACTCTACTGCTCATCTAATTATGTGGAAATATTTCCTCAGCAGAATTAAGATCGGCCGATTTCCGATATGATCAAAAACAGAGATATCTTATACGACTATGAGACATCGATTTCATAGTAATTCTGATTGTCATAAATGATCAATATTCTTAAAGAGATTGGCCAGATTGACAAAGTATTATTATGCAAAATTGTTCTTGGGTTAATTTTAATACTATAATTATTGCAATAAGTAATTATTATAGTTAAAAAAGTATATATATTATTTCATATTTTATTTTGATAATTATTAATACATTTCTTCTTTGTTATGCATAATTGAGCTGGTCATATTTTGGGACATTTTATAAGAAAATCTAAGCCAACGTTACGTTTTATTTATTATTAAGAATTGGCCATAGTTAAAATGTTTCTGTATATTCCCTCGCCTGTTTAATTTTCTTTATTTATAAAATAGTGTAAAACTGTATTTTATTTGTAATGAAACAATTATATAGGGTGGCCCAGTTTCCGAGGCACAAACATCAGGAATGTGTAGAGTATGTAAAAATAATAGGAACTTCTTCTGTAAACTTAATTCGAAAAATGCCTCATAAATTGGATACAGGGTATTGAAGTTTCGAGAGAAAAAAATTTACCATTTAATATCTAAGAGAAGATAAAATTGGTACACCGCCTTCTATGTAAAGCTGTATTTACATTTCAAGTCAAAAATAGTAACAAAAAGCCATCGACGTAGATACGAGGGTCACATACCACTTTTATAGAAATAAGTAGTAAGCCACTGGACACTTTTGAACAAATTTTAAACTGCAAAATTTTCCATGGTGTTCTGATTATAATATTTTGACAGAACAAGCCGTTTCCGATTTAAATGTAGCTAAAATCTTTTGTGCAGATGTTTAAGATCATCATCTTAAAAAAAAATACTCATTTCTACACCAATATGAAAGAGGTAGAGTATACTACACTTTTTTTTAAAAAAATAGTCCCTTTAGGCCTAATCCACATCAAGAAAAAATAAAAACTAAAACTATTCAGAGAAACTG
>JANEYF010001749.1:695000-968282 GCA_029963845.1 Rhamnusium bicolor
ATAACCATAAACACATTCGAATAAAAAATATTGTATGACACACGGACGAAAAACAGTTTTTCGTCCTTGTGACATAAACTACTATTTCGTTAGTTATTAGTATAATGAGTAATGATTATATTTTAGGTCTTGAAAATGTAATCAATTTAAAAGAAAAAAAAACAAACGTAAATAACACAGATCTGCAAGGTTTTGTTGTTGGGCACCTGAGGGTCATTTCCGAAGTAATTGGCCCATCACGTCAGGATTTTTAGATATTGGAAGTTATGTACACGAAAAATGACTATTTTGGCTATTTTTGAGGTTAGATATAAAATTTTTGTAATTTTTTTTGTACCTATTCCATCACTCTTCCCCTTCAAAATGAGCTCTCGAATGGTGCCGTACGATGTTTCTTTCAAATTTTATGGCCATTTTAAGATGACGTGATGGGATGAAAAGCATATGCTGCTGGGCTAAACAAACCCTTTTTTGTCATACAATTTTCATATCAAATATTTAACTAGGGGATATTCGGAGTCGCTGATCATGAATCTGAGGTCAGATTTCAAAAATTTAAGATGGCGGATCCAAGATGGTAGACGAGATTTTTTAAAATAGACCGATTTACGCCAAATGTGGTATATGGGGGTTTTCGAGGTCTCTGATCACGAATTTGAGGTCAGGTTTCAAAAATTCAAGATGGCGGATCCGATATGGCGGACGAGATTTTCGACAATCGACCGATTTATGCGAAATTTAGTATATGGGGGTTTTTGGAGTTGTTGATCACGAATCTGGAGGTAGATTTGCAAAATTCAAGATGGCCGATCCAATATGGCGTCAAAATACAAAATGGCGGGGAAAATTTTTTTTAGTTTCACTCTAATATTGATGAAAAAATTCATGCATGGGTTTTTGGGGTCGCTGATTACGAATCTAGAGTCAGATTTGCAAAATTTAAGATGGCGGATCCAATATGACTGACGAGATTTCCAAAATCGACCGGTTTATGCGAAATTTAGTATATGGGGATTTTTGGAGTCGCTGATCATGAATCTGGAGGTAGATTTGCAAAATCGAGATGGCCGATCCAATATGGCAGACGAGCACATCTACAATTTGAATTATTAAATTCTATATATTCAAAAACCGTAACCTGAGGAACTCGTTTTTTGCCAGGTTCAAGAGTTTAGAGTAACTGATCTAACATCTACAGTTTTGGGGTGATGGATCTCGCTTTCACTCACACTTTTAAGATACGATAAGATTTACTTTCCCTTAACTTTTAGTTTTAGGGTTACTTCTCTACGGTTTAGGAGTGATGGAATTTGCTCTCCCTTCGGGATTTTGGCTTTAGAGTTACCTGTCTACGATTTGGGGATAATGAAATTTGCTATCCCACGGGCTTTTAGCTTTAGTTACCTGTCTGTGGTTCGGGAGTGAAGGAATTTGTTCTACTCTGGACTATAGGTCAAGGGCTACCTGTCTACGGTTAGAAGGCAATAAAATTTACTTACCCCGGGCTCTTGGAGCTACTTATCTGCTATTTGAGTATATAGAATTGAAGAATTTAAATTGCAGATATACTAGTCTGCCATATTGGCTCGGTCATCTTGATTTTTGAAATCTGACCTCAGATTCGTTCAGCGACTTCGAAAAGCTCCGTATACGTATTAGCGACAATCGGTTGATTTTCGAAAATCTCGTCTGCTATATTGAATCCGCCATCTTGAATTTTTTAAATCTAACCTCAGATTCGTGATCAGCGCCCTCGAAAACCCCCTTATACTAAATTTGGTGTAAATCGGTTGATTTTCGAAAATCTCGTCCGCCATGCTGGATTCGCCATCTTGAATTTTCAAAATCCGACTTCAGATTCGTGATCAGCGACCTCGAAAACCCTCTTATACCAAATTTAGCGTAAATCGGTTGATTATCGAAAATCTCGTTTGTCATAATGGATCCGCCATTTTTAATTTTTTAAATCTAACCTAAGATTCATGATCAGCGACCTCGAAAACACTCTTATACCAAATTTGGTGTAAATCGGTTGATTTTCGAAAATCCCGTCCGCCATGTTTTATCCGTCATCTTCAATTTTTGAATTGCGACCTCAAAAACCCCCGCATTCCGCCATGTTGGATCCGCTATCTTGAATTTTTGAATTATGACCTTAGAATCGTGATCAGCGACCTCGAAAACTCCCGTATACCAAATTTGGCGTGAATCTATTTATTTTCGAAAATCTTGTCCGCCATATTGGATCCGCCATTTTGATTTTTTTAAATTCAACCTCAGATTCGTGATAAGTGCCCTTGAATCCCCCCCTTACACCAAGTTTGGCGTAAATCGGCTAATTTTCGAAAATCTGGTTCCCATATTGGATCCCATATTGAATTCTTTAAATCTAACCTCAAATTCGTGATTAGCGATCTCGAAAATCTGCGTATACCAAATTTGGCGTGAATCGGTAGATTTTCGAAAACCTCGTCCGCCATATTGGGCCCGCAATCTTGAATTCTTTAAATCTAACCTCAGATTAGTGATCAGTGACCTGGAAAACCACTGTATTCCAAGTTTGGCGTGAATCGGTTTGAAATCTCATTCGCCATCTTGAATTCTTGAAATCCGACCTCAGATTCGTGATCAGCGACCTTGAAAACCCCCCGTATACCAAATTTGGCGTGAATCAGTTGATTTTCGAAAACGTCGTCGACGACGAATAAAATATGGTCATCTTAAAATAGCCATAACTTTTGAAACATCGTACGGCACCATTCGAGAGCTCATTTTAAAAATGGAATAGGTAGAAAAAATTACAAAAATTTTGTGCAGCCTGTATCTAACTTCAAATTTTTCGTGTATATTATCTCAAATATTCTGACGTAATGTGCCAATTCTGAGCTCGGATTCGGATTCTACACAAAAAGTTACCTACGTCAGAAATGACCCTCAGCTGCCCAACAACAATCACAACCCCATTATTTGCAGATCTGTGGTATTAGAGGAGTAATGTATATTTGAGGTGCCCATTACTTTTATTTATGTTGTTCTGAATGTAAGCAGAGACAAAATTATTCAATTTTACTATTAATTCAAACTTTTTTCATTCGATCTTAATTATTATAACACTATAATTGACCGAAAAACCAAAGGATAATCATTACTTTTCAAATAATAAGTAATATATTTTGGATATTGTTGTAGGATCAGACTGCTCTCGAGCCTGCCTCGCTATATTCACCAATGTATGATAGCGATGCTGATCCCGAGTACTTTCCAGATTCGGATTATAGTGATGTTGAAAGTGATGAATCGAGTAAAATGGCGGTCAAAGAGGTAAATTGAAATATATTAAAGAACTAATGCATCTGGACGCTGTAGTCGGACGCTGCGGCCGGACGCAATTAAAAGACGCTGTATACATTCTCTGCCTTTAGAAGATTTTGTTTACTTTTATTATTTGTATTATTATTTACTGTATTCAAATAAAAAAATAAAGCATGTATTACAAGAAATCCGGTTACTTTTATTACATTATTATATTATTGTAGCTACACTACTGGTGTAAATCTTATACAGGGTGTTTCCTCTTTTTTGACTGTATATAGAATTCATTGAAGTAAACACATTCTTCAAATAACTTTATTACTGTCTTCATTATTAAAACTTGTGTCACGTCATCTTTATGTCAGTTTAATTTTAATCATTTGCACTAGTTTTTTTTCCAACATATTAACTAGTTCAATATTTTCATAAACGTGAGCGATCATTGTAGCTTTTAATACAATTGCAAATTATTAATAAAATGATTACGTAAAAAACCAGTGCGAATGATTAAAAATAAACTGACATAAAGATGACGTGACACAAGTTTAATAAATAAGTTTTAATAATGAAGACAGGACCGCATTAAAACAAAGAAATAATAAACTTTAGAAGGGTATATCTTTCTTATTTTAGGGTTATTTAAATAAAATTATTTGAAAAATGTGTTCACTTTAATGAGTTCCATATACAATCAAAAAAAAGTATCAACTTAAGAAACACTCTGTATATTACATAGTGCCACAGGCCAAGTGTATTCCTAGAGATACACCATGCAGTGACTATATTTTCAACGGTGTATCGGTAACGCACACCATGCTATACTTTAACATTACAGTTTGATAGTATTGGCCTGTACAAATACATTGTCGTATGGAACTTTGGCCTGAGGGTAACACATGGGTCATATTTACCAGTAAAAGGAAAATGTTGTTGTCTTCCTACAGGATCAGTCCAAACAATATTTTGAAAGTCTCTTGTTGTAGAAGCGGTTTGTATCGACGCGTCCTGCGTAGTTGTTGGTATGGGCTCAGTCTGAATTGCCATTGGTATCGGTGTAAGTGTTGGTATAGGCGTAGTCTGAATTGTAGCAACGACGGGTGCAGGTTTTGAATTTTTACTATTGGACCATGACCTATCATTCTCACAATCACTATCAGTTTCAGAGGGATCATAATTGGGATCGTCCCCTGAATCTATATCCTCATCACTCATGTCCATCATAACATCATTATCGTCTTCAAAAGCTGCAGCTAACTCAGCATCACTAAGATATCTCTCATTTACTATTTTATAAAGTAGGCCACTGATAGCCGGGTAAAATCATTTGAGCATGGCAATAACCATCTTCTAAACTCGTGAAGTTAATTCTAGCAGTACCGCCCCCGGGGGCTGTACGATAATGTAGACTTAAAAAGTATAATTCTCTACTACTAAAAATTGTACCGTGTGAAGTTCAATGAAATTTTTTTACAGGAGAGCCAATAGAGGAATTATTGCCAAATATTGCTAAAGTAACTAGGCTTATTTTTTGTAATGTTCTACCCATTTTCGATTCTAAAAAAATTATTCTATGAAATAGCATTTTGTAGATTCTACCAAAAAAATATTGTAGGTGTGCCAGAACCATATAATGACTAAACAAATGTAGAAAAGTATATCAATTTTTTTCGATATTTCCATCATCAAATGTCTTGCTCAATTTTTTACAAGTGTGCTCCAATTGTGTATCTAACACATATTTCTTTATTTAAATCAGCCAAGCGGTTCATAAGATATTTTTAGTTTATTTTTAATATTTCTATTATTTTTATTACACCTAAAGGGTTAGATATTAAGAGCTATCTGGTAAAATTATCAATCAAGTTAAAAAATTAATATCATTCGCGCGGGGGGGGCGATGTTTGGTCAATCTTATTATGCTACACTACGTTTCCTGAAAAAATTCTATACTTATAACCTAGCAAATTTTTTTGAAATCAAATGCTTTTTGTGTTTATAGTTGGTAAACAATTACGAAATAGCGGTCTTTGCAAAAAAGATTTTTAGCCATAACTTAATTCTTTCATCGTAGAGTAACAACTAATAACTCAATTTAGTGCTTATTTAATTTCATTTTTATTACCATTTTTGAAGCAGGTGTCATTGGTTTGCCGCTTTTTACTATTTTAACTTTAACTTCATAATCAAAATGGCAGGGTGCTATTTTGCGTCCACTATTTCTGCGAAACTACCAATATCCTGCAGAAATAATATAGAGCTGTTCCCCTCCCCTCCATAAAAACTTATTTCGAACTGTGTGCCCACTTGGCAACACAGCCGGGCGAAAAATAGATAGTAAAATAAGAAATATATACACACATGGACGTAATATAGCGCTAAATACGTATGTAAAAATATACAACTGGACTCAATATAGATGGTCAAATAAAATGACGCATAATGCCCTGAAAGTGTCAAAACCGTATAAAATTTTTTAAACGATACAGACAGACAAAGTACATTTTGGTTCGTGAAATTTTTAGTAGATTCAATATACGCAATCAGATTTACTCTAAATACGTTGTTTCTGGGAGACGCAAAATAACCGCTCTTTGAAAGGACGCAATTTAGGCGCGGGATGTAAATATATATATATATATATATATATATATATATATATATATATATATATATATATATATATATATATATATATATATATATATATATATATATATATATATATATATATATATATATATATATATATATATATATATATATATATATATATATATATATATATATATATATATATATATATATATATATATATATATATATATAACGAAACGAATAAATTGGAATTTACGATTGATGAGGCGCAAAGTTAGAAAGATTATTAATCGTTTAAAGTACAAATAGCTAGGAATGATACCGAAAGTAACAGTAGTTAAACGAATTTCTTGAGCAGAATCGTGATATCGAAAACTTTAGGAAGTGATTCCTTGAACAAGAAAAAAATTTCAATTTGGTCCATATAAAAAAGGGTGTTAGAATAAACTTTGGGGATTATCTGTAAATCCACCTTTAAAATAAAGCTATTGTGTAAAAATTAAATAGAGTTGTAACTCCAGCGGCTACTAGTCACATGCAAAATATGACCGATATAAATCGTCATTTTAAAAATATGCAAAAGAATCTCTCATTTTTCTTTAACTTTGATGGGCCATAACCGTGTAAGAATATCCCATGTTCACAGGAACTTCTTAAAGTCGTCCAAGTAATCACCCATTGAAGTTTTCGACATTACTTAAGAAACACCCTGTATAATTTAACAATAGAATAATCTATAAAAAAGGAATAGCAGAATTATACTTATTTTAATATAAATGAAATTTCCTCTATTTATTTATTGTAAACATAGAAAAGAAGGTAATCCTGTGCATAGTCTTCGCCGCAACATCTTGGACAGCTCTCTTAAGTGTGAAACAACAAGATGCATTCTCTTTGTACAATCCGACCCTGGTAAAACTATTCGAACAGAACTGAACTCATTGCAGCTAAAGCTAATACGTCACTCTGAGTAAATTAAATAAAGTCTGACCACGCCATACCACTATGGTATATGTTCGTTAGCCATCCAATTTTCAGGATCGATCACGTCGGACTATATCCTTGTCTCTGAGGCCGCATGAAATATTTAGAGGGTGTATTGCAATCTGTAGATGAGCACTTAGTTGGTATTAGTTACCAAGCGTTTCAAAAGTATTCTAGTTAGATGCCTTCTTAATTAAATAGAAAATAAATATTCAAGTCTTTATTTCTACACAGAAACCAATAAGACGAAAATAATAAAAGATAAATTAACCAAGTTGCTAATAAACAAAATTATATTCATTTAAGCAATATAGGATAATATATAGGACAAAACATCTTGCCTTGTGTTTATTTTGGAGTTCGCTAACTTCCAAAGAGGGCTGAAAGTATCAGTAAATGCAACACCAATACACACAAACAAGTATATTTAACTAGCGGACACAAGGCTAAAAGTATATTACTAATATTAATGCACCCACTAAAATATTTTCTACATTCCAGCCAAGTATTGGTGGTTTCATCTACGCTAATCCAGACCTATTTGTCATTCAGTTCAGAATCAACTTTTTGCTCAATACTGTCACATTTCTGTGATAAATATTTTTTCCTTGGTGTCGTTTCCGATTGCACCTGAACATTACTATACTGTCCACTTACACACTAACTCTATATGTTTGCTTTTACAGTGCACGAAAGCACTTGTTTACAGCTTATGCAGTATAATTCTGTGCTGTTAAATTGAAACTCCGGAAAATCACTAATCTTGTGGATGTAGTTCAGTTTTCTTTGTCCTCTGAAGGAATTGAACAAGAAATTTTAAAAAAGTTAACCTCCAGTCTCTAATTTCGCACAGTTTACGTATCTACGTGTTATTCACATAGACGTTTTATAAATACTACGTACTTAAAGTGTATTCAACAAGGAGCAGTGGAGATAGCCAAGGCGAATCCGCCTATACCTATCTATGCATTCGCATTGCTATTGGATACTCGACAATAATGAGTATCCCTGTCAAGACGACCATCAGTAAGTAATTGTTTTTATAGATGCAAGTTGTCCAATTACCTGATAAAAATCATTAATTTTTGTTCCCATTTTTATAAAGAAAACAGATTTATTGCATAGTACAGATTGAAGTGGATTGGAACATTTGATGTAAACCACAAATGTGGTTTTCTACAAAGCATCAACACCATAGAAAACTGTTTTAATAATGTCCAGATGATGCCAACTTAATTTGCGAAACACGCGTCGAGTGCAAATATATGGGGTTTTGGTGTTCAGTGGAGACCACGTCAGTGTTTGCATAATACATAAGAATATTTTATCATTTCGTATTGTTTGGGAACATTTCATTAGGTGTTTGAGACCACTTGGAAGTTTATGAATATAAAGGTAAATACAAATAAAAACTGCAGCATACCTGAAAATATAACATAAAAAAAACATAAAACACACTACATAAATTAGACAACCCCCAAACCAAAGATGAAGTTGCACGGACAGGGGTTACATAGTTGAAAAAAACGCGGGGACACACAACCAAAACCTTCGACTTTGTCAGAATCGAAACCAGGATTTGAACCCGGGAGTCGATAGGCAGTAAACGTACGTACGTACGTTTGTCACTTAACGCTCTGGCACACTGCACTACTGAGCTCGGTACATATACACATTACATATAAATAATAAACCAATTCTAGATACTAATGAGATAGAAGAAATATTTAAAGACTTTTTTTATTGGGGTTGCACAAGAGTTAACAAAGATACTTCAGGTATGTGCACAGCAAAGGAATATTTCAGAGTTGAGTAATTGTGTCTTTATTGTCTCGGTGATTCTAATTTATATACTTTTGTGAAAATTATAATAAGTACAATTTAATTAATTTATTATATATTAATTTAATTTATTATTGGTTATATAACCCATATATTATATATAATCCATTTAAAGCAAAGTTGGCTATTACTGTGCAACAAAAAGAAGACATAAAAACAATATCTAAAGAAGTGTTTAATAATTTTCTGAATAATAAAGTTTCTATGGAATCGTTGGCTCAAAAACTGGCCGATATTGTTGTTTCTAAATTATCCAAGAAGATTGATTTTATTAACAACAAAATTGAAGCCATAAACAGCAAACTTGAAATTGTTATTAATGATAATAACATCTTTAAGGAACAAACTGATAACCTGGAACAACAATTTCAATTAAAAACCAGGTAATATGTTATCAAGGAAGAAAAAAATGAAAGCTTCATGGACGTTACTGGATCTGTTTTTATAAATAAATTAAAAGTTAAATAAAGTGATTTTTTGATTGAAAAGTGTTATCGTATTGGTGCTGTAAAACATGATTCAAGTAAATCGTGGAATTTCTGTCCGTTGGTCATCGTAACGCCATATTCTTTAACAAAAAAACGCCCTAAAGGTTCTGATGTCATCATAACGGAAGACTTAACGATTTCAAGATATAAATTATTACTAGCTGGTAAAGAAAAATTTGGAAAAACGAATGTCTGGACGCAAAATGGGAAAATGTTTTATAAAAAAGTATGCATGATTTAGAAATGTTGCAGAATTAAGTCGGTACAATGTAACCGAAAATTGGGCAATTAACGTTAATTCATTTTTTTTGTTTACTGTAATGTAATTAAACCCGCGTCTAACTCCTTTTTTGTTCGTAATCATTTTCCTGGGTCCGGAATCTCACGCAGGTTACTATAGTTGCCCACGTGTGTGATGCTTGGGCGACGATCTCATACCAGAGCCATCCAAGTGGAAGCCACAAAGGTGTGACTGGCTCCCTGTCAGTGGTTTTCCTTTAGTGTCTTTTTTGAGGTTTGTCCATCATTTTAACTCAGCTACACCGTGGTGATGAAGACCAATTAGTCATAAACACGTGTCCACGCTGTGCATCTTTCTGCCATCTGCAATTTTTGCATTTTCCATCGTGCAATTTTCTTTATGCGGGCGGCGTACCCGTTAATTCATTGTGTTTTTTTTTACTGTAATGTAATTAAACCCGCGTCTAACTCCTTTCTTTGTTTAATATATATATATATATATATATATATATATATATATATATATATATATATATATATATATATATATATATATATGTGTATATGTATGTATGTATGTATGTATATTCAGAGAGGGAAATTAGATGACTGTCTATGTTGAAAACAAATATTTTTAATTTTTAAACGGGGATTGCAGTCATGTAACAGGTAATAAAAGAAAAACTCTTTTTTTCTGTTCAAGCTTTCGAAATCTTTATTGTTTCTTCATCAGGAACTCTACAATAAATTATAATTAATTAAACTAAGTTATGAAAAAAAGTAAAAAGTACTTACGAAAGTGAGGTTAAAGTTAAAGTTGTATTCATTGAAAACTACAAATTTTTGATGAATTGTAGAAAAAATTCTAATAATTGATTGTTGGTAATGTACTACCACTACTGTGTAAAATTAACAATATTATGAAAATTGCTACTATTATTGAGATTACAGTGGATCTTAAGTGCAGCACAGAATTTCCGACCGAAACTAAAGTTAGAGTAGAAGGAAAAGGCGTCAATTTGATTACGAAGCTGTCGATAACCACTTAACAGAAAAGAATAAATTCAAAATAAACTTTTTTAATTGTGTTCTTGACATTACTCTTAATTCTCTGAATGAACAATTCTAACTTCTGAAACCCACAGTAACAACTTTCTGTTTTTATATGACATTTTAAATCTAAGAAACATAGACAACAAAACGTTAGAAAACTATTGTACGAATCTCCAGTCGATACTTTCTGTGTTCTTTCTATCACCGATCTCAGCTAATCTAAAGTTGTATTACGGTTAAAATGCATAAATCAAAGCATAATTTCATTTTATGTAGCCTTCATAACCGTAAAACTACTAAGAGACAGAGCACACCTACTGATTCAGATTTAAATGCAACTGATCTTCAAGAAGGATTACCTGATGTGTCACGAATGCTACCTTCATCTATGATATCGTTTGATATTTTAAACTGTTTATGTGAAAATAACTTTGTATCCAAATATAATTATAGCGCTGAGGATCTTATTAACACATCCTGTCTTTGTAGCCAGCGGGGAAAGCAACTTTTATAAATTAAAATTAATCAAAAATTATCTAAGAAATTTATTGAGCCAAACAACACTTAAAAATTTAGCATTATCTCAATTGAAACTACATTGACCACCACTTTAGATTACACAGCCTTAATTGACGATTTTGACAAACTTAAAGTTAGAAGATTAAAACTGTAGTAGATATGAGTTTCTGATGTTAATTATTTTTAAATTGTCATTATTTTAAAAAAATAAAAGTACCTAGATATTTTGTAATGTAGTTTTCTTAAATCACAATTACAGGTTGCTTTCTTTTTTTTTTCAATTTTCACAGAAGGGGTGGCATTTCGAAGACTCGCATCATATTGAAAAAATTTACCACACGGCCCTGGATAGGATAGAATGGTAAACAATCTAAAACTAAAGAAATCTGCAGGATACGATGATATAATAATAATATTAATAAAACATAATACTGATGTTTTGAAAAAACCCTTTACATACTTACAATTAGTAAAAACTGCGTCAAGTGCAGAAAAATTTCTCCATGAGGTATTTTCCCATTTTTTTTTTTTTTTGAAAATCGAAAACTAGAGATAAAATAAGACACGTGTTTTTTTCTTTATTTTTTCTTTTCATTTAAAGTGAAAAAAAAAGGTAAATTTTCGTGACGTCACTAACCGTGAATTCAAATAGAGCACCAAATACTGTTATTTTTAGGATATTTCAAAAAGCTTGTTCGTTAATGTTGATTCCAGCAAGTTTTAGTTAAGAAAAGAGAGATTATTGTGAAAATAAACAGATTATTTCCCTCACCATAAATCTAACCAATAAGAAACATGAAATTTGTACCACGTGTCTTGTTATATAAAGTAAATTTTGGCCTGTCGTTGCTATGCGATACTCACCGGTTTAACAATTCTGATAGTTTGAATTGTCAGTGTTATTTATTCTTACCTACACCCTTAAATGGAAGTAAATAAAAAAAGTACTCTTTCGGAAATGTTTCACTTTCCGAAGTTGACAAAGAAATCCTAAGAGGCGTTCCTATTAACACAACAAAAACGCACAAATCGGTATGGGGCCAATTTACTGATTTTTGTAATAAAACAGGATACCAGTTTGAAGCCACTACAACCATAGATTATATTGCGTTGATACTTAAAGAGTGGGCTTTCAATATGAGAGGGAGAGATGGTAAAGATTATGAGGAAAATGTGGAACATAACTGCAAAAATGCTTCAGGAAGTGTATAACATCTTCACCTCAGTGAGGAAGTTATGTATTCGCGAACAAATTTTGAAAATTTTTATTGCATTTCTGGATGAACCTCGTTGAATTATGATGATACACCAAATTTCAGACAGAAAAAATTTTCTGTCTGTGTCTGTGTGGGTCGCGATAGCAGTTACAGTTTTTGAGATAAAGCTTTCTTTGGTATACACATTCTATAGGTCAAGGAGGAGACTGAGTTTGTTGATAAGCAAAATCGGTCCCAATGTCTAAAAAAAAATAAGTGAAATTCCACCAATGTGACTTTCTTGAAACGTCAAAATGTGACTTTTTTGAAACGTCAAAAATTGTGACTTTTTTAAAACGTTAAAAATTACCTTTATTATAAACTCCACTACACATCGAGTTTAACTACGTTAAGGAAGTTCTCATCCCCAATTAATAATTGACAGCGGTTTTTTTTTAAATACAACGTCATTTTCGATCCATTTAAAGATATTCAATTTAAATGCGCTAGGGATGCTAGTAATACTAAAACAAGATATTTACAGAAAAATATCACGAAAAGAAAAGCCTCTTCAGTTGCGTTAGATTCAGAAGATTATAAAATAATTATAATGCTTTGGAGTGAAAACACTCCTGTAGGACTGCAAAAAAAAAACTTTTCCATATTATCGTAGTTTTAGCTCACTTGGAAAGGCGGAGAAGCCGCAAATTGCGTAATAAATCATTTTAAAGAAGAAATTGATAACAGGTAAAAAACGGCTCACGTTTTTGCCATTTTAGGATGATTAGAATATAACTCTGTGATCAGTAAGACCACACAAGCAGGTGACAAGAAATACGCCGATATTAAATGGTTAACGTCTAATGAAATGAATGCCGATCTATGTCCTGTAAGGCTATATAAACAACTATTATCCAAGAGGGGTTCCAATATTGCAACAAATTGTTTATTTCTGAAATGCAATAGGTACTGGAATAAATACGAAAATCCTATTGGTACAAAAATTCACCGATTGGAAGAAGTGAACTGTCCAAATGGACAAAGGAATTAGCTGCAAAAGTTGGTTTAGATACGACAACTGTAAAAATAACTAATCATTCCAATTGAGCCACAGCTGTCAGTAACTTAATAAAGAATGGAATAAGAAATAAAAATTAATAAAATAAAAACCATGCACTTTATTGTCTATAACGATTTCTATTCTGGAAATAATCTTTACATATGTCCCTCGTGCATCAATTTTAATCACTTAAACTGTGTACGTCACACATTTTTAAAATTTTGCTTTTGAGCTTTCGTGTATAATATTTTAGATAAAATCCCTCGACGTACGGTGTCAGGATTTTATCAAATTATTATACACTCAAGTCATTTGCTAAGCAAAGTTTTTAAAATTATGTGACGTACACAGTTTAACCGATTACACTTAATGCACTCGGGATATAACCCTTGATAAACTATCTGATATACCTTCTACATATATTTTTTTTCATATTTGTGTGCTTTTAGAATGTTTTTAAAACAAATACACAAACAAAAACACTAAAATAGGAATCGCAACAGATTAATAGAAGTACCAATCTTGCCAGTGTTCCAATGAATTTTTAGTGATTTCCCTAGTTTACGCTTAGTGACGTAATTATGAAAATTTTTAACTTTAAATTGGAACAACTATTTTATAATGCTATGCAATATATTTTTTTCGGTACCAAAAATATAAAAAAAAATAATTTCAAAATATAAGCATTTCTACTTTCATCTCAGATCAATGAAAATACCACATTGTCTAAAATCTGCTATATTGAAACCTTTATATAAAAAAAGGAGATAAATGTTTATTACAAAACTATCGTCCAATCTCGTTGCTTCTCTCTTTCAAAAATATTAGAACTTTCAGTTAAAGAACAACTAGTTCAATATATAGAGAAGACGAATATTCTTACATCACAAAATGGATTTCGCAAAAAAAGTAACATATTTGATGCTACATTTAATTTGATTAACAATTCAAATATTATTATCGAAAACAAATAAATTCTACTCGGAATTTTTTGTAACCTCTCTAAAGCATTTGACTGTGTAGATCATAAAATACTACTATACTATACTAACTGGAATTTTATGGAATACCAGTCATTAGTTACACCTCTAGGTGTAACTAATGACTGGTATTGGTCAAATTTGTATGGAAATCACTTGCTTTGAAAAACAATAATTTCAAAAAGATCACTCGTCATCTGATTTAGTCAAATGTGGGATACCTCAAGGTTCAATATTAAGGCCATTATTATTTTTATTATACTTTACATAACAGCTCCTCACTGTTTCACCGTCTTTGTTTGTCTCAGCCAATTAACGTTTAGTGTTTCTTCGACGTCATATATTTCATCACAGCGGGTAGCGTCTTTATGCGTATGGCCTCCTATGACAGTCTAACTCTCATATTTTATATAAGAACGTAGTATGCTTCGCCACTTTGTACGTCCACGAACACACTTCACTAAACAGAAAATATCGAATAAACAAAAAAAAATTCTTCATACTCGCTGTACACACAACAAATATTGAAAGCTCTCAAACTAAACGAAATTGCTAAATGATGTAAATAAAATACCCCCTCCTACTAAATAGAGGGTCAAATCAATCCAGCAGGTAGTCGGCGACCAATGTGATTTGTTTAGAAAATATAATTCATTACACTTATTATTAGTGTATCACGCGTTTTTAGGAATATAGAATTGGGTTTAAAAATCCGTCTCTGGGGTAACATGTAAACACCCAATATCAAGTTATTAAGTTGTTTATGTGGTTCAATTTGCGATTTACTGTTTATTTTGTCGGTATATCCCAGTTTGGTAATTTTTTTTTCAAAATACTCGTAATTGTACTTTAATCGATACATTTAGTAGAATATTGCGGACACAACATCTAAATATAAAGTCACATACAAATGTGGCATTCGGAAATTCGTTTTTTTTTATTTCGTAGGGGTTCTACATATTTTAAATTTACTTTAGAGTGGAAAATGTGGGTCGAGAATAGATTTATATTGCATCAACACCGAATCGGTATATCGTCATATTTTAAGTCACGAAATTTGTCTATATGTTTACGAACGTAAATAGTTCTAGTTATTATATTGCCAAATATATTGGTAATGGGTTTTACTTGTCTAAGGCGAACTGTTAGCATAAACAGTATAAGCAATACAAAGTACAAATTTTAAATTGTGCACAATTAAATTAAATGTTTAAAATATATTTCCGTTGACAATCTGGAAATAATGAATATGACACTCCTGGATTTTTGTGGGATACATTAAGAATAAAGTAATATCTGTTTACAGCTGAGAAGCAAATTTTCAAAGGGATACTATTCCATTAAACAAAATTTGGGTAAATTCGAAAATAACTGATAAGCGTTATGTCATAACAGATAAAACAAACTAAAAATTATTGTAAACTTTTAAACATGTAAAGTGAACAGGTTTATTCAAAGAACCTTGCACTTCTTTTACTTAGTAGCGGAATGGAATAGTTTTAGTTTCCTTCTGAATTTGCTCCTTATTTTTTCTCTTCAATACAACTTTCATTAATAGTTCCTAATAAAATTCCTACTGTTAAAAAATGTTTTCTTTGATCGTTAGGAATTGTCTCATATTTTCACAAATGTTTTTTATGCTGGAGTAAAATTATTCAATTAGTCCATTTGAATAAATGACGATGATTGGATAACCTCTATGTATTAGACGTTTATTTTGATATTTCATGACTCACTAGTTTATTATTTAATATACTAATATTTTTATTTTCTATACAAAATTTAAAAGTATACTTGTGAATTCGGTATTATATTTTTTATATTATATATGTTTATATATATTTTGTATCTGTCCTCACAGGCACAATTTTTTTATTATTTAGTGAGCGTTTAGTTAATGTGGGTAATTATACTAATTAATAAATTAATTTATATACAACCCAGCGTTGGGAGATGTATATGCTACAATAACAACATACGACAATAAGAACAGACTGTGGTAATTAAGGTAATGCTGCAAAATGTTCTATATAAATATTTTAGCAGTTCTCATAAACGGAAACCATGTTACAATTATTAATTATGTTATGAAGTAAGTATGCAGCAAATTCAACTATTTATAGCATCCACATTTTGTTTCATTATATTAATAAACACGATAATTTTAATATTAACGGCGTTTTGGAAGATTTATTCAGATTCTCAGTTTTATTTATTTCCGTAATTAATGAGTAATAGTCCAGACGCTAAAGAAATAAATTCGTACCCACATTGCATTTATAGATGCAAGCAAATAGTTTGGTATATGCATTGCTGTGACCATTCCTTTTCCATTGAGACTTGTAGCCCTCCCCAAGGCCCCGTTTTACACAAGTCGTCGTAGGGTGGTGAACGAACTAACTTACAGGATTGATTTTTTCATTCTATTTTGTTCTTAAAGACAAAGCCTTTGAATCCAATCCATGACTGAAGCACTTTCGTTGTATTGCAGTTGGCCATCGGCCCTTGAATGTAATATTTTGATGTTTTTTTAGATCAAAGCAACAATTTCTCTCGATATAAAAGTATTTCTCCAACCACCGCTTCTTTACTCCTTAGGTCAAACAGGACCTTGTCTATGAACGAGTGTCGGAAAAAAGGACCGGCAAATCGAAAAAGGTCCTCCAATGCTTTAGAGCCGCATACAGCACTCCATGTACAAGGGGGACAGACAATCCCTCGAACCGCAGCAAGATCTTGCCTGTTGCTCCAGCTCTGGGTGATATAATATTGAAGAGGGATACGCACCAGCCGTGGTCTACACTTTTACAGTAATCAAGGCATGTTTGGAGTTGGTCCGTTGCAAGTGCAAGAAAAGATGCAGGCGATGATGTAACTGCATTAAAATATACATGTAGTGCACCGACTTATGTTTATGCGGTGGTGATTGTGCAAAATAGAATAAATTCCGTTCGTAATTTTGCTGACGATAAAAACGCTACCTGTCCCCGAACCAACGTCGACCAGCGCGGTCTATCGTTGCGCCCAATTTGCGTGCTTCTGTTATTACGGCCATGTTGTTTGGGATCTAATTATTCATACACGTCGAAGTATACCTGATCGATGGTAAATTTAATGCTCTATAACTTTCATTTGAAACTTTTTCCTCTATTAGGTACTGTGAAAACAAACATGGGATTGGAACTTGAACTTTGTTCTAAAATAGCAAAATGCTCTGATCAACGGCCGATGGCCACGTAAAATACAACCAAAGTGCCTCGTCTTTTAACAACAAAATATATAAAAAATCATACTGTAGGTTCATTAGGTCATGCCCTACGATGACTTGCATAAAACGGAGCTTTGCGGGCGCAATATATGGACCCTGCATCGTATTTGTTGGTGACTACAGGGTGACTACAGGCTCAATGAGAAGGGAATAGTCCCAGCATCGTATGTACCAAACCAGTTGCATGTAAGTTAATCAACCTTAACGACTGGTCTATAACATGCATATTAGTATTGAATAATTAATGTGTTAATTATTTCTTATGGCTTAAAGATGCCAACTAATTTGAAACAGTAATTAACAGCTTATATTCGTGGCACTACATAGTTAATAATATATGTGGCATATAAAAATTATTCACATGCTTCCATTTAATTTCAAATCAGGAAATGCAGTTTCGGTTATTATTTCAAGACATGCAGTTGTATACATATGTTGTATGTGAATTAAATCTGGGCGATTCAGTGGCTAAGAAATTATATTGGAACTAAACTTATTTACAGCCATGTTTACTTTAAATGGCCGGCAGGCGCTAGTATCCAGGTGTTGTTTGTGTTATTTTAGCGATGGGAGGACTAAGTTTATTATGAAAACAGACATGCATATCAGTGTTCTCTGGTCATTTAAAATAGATGGGTGTGTACAGAAATATCAACAAAATGCCCTTGCGTCTTTTTTTCTTTAGACCAAGACTTGAAATGAAACCAAAGTAACTCAAACCAACATAAGAAAGACAACATTTCAATTATTAGTAAATAAAGTATTCCTTTCAAAAACATTTATTATCAACATTAATTCAAAAAATATTTTTGAAGACATAATCTGATTTAATATGTATTCAACATTGAAATAAAAATGCAAAAAAAACTGGAAAATTGAAAAAAGATATATGATTAACTTCCAACTATTCCCCGTCGACGACTATGGATTACTTATGGAAAATACGATTTAAAAACCTGCACACTATTTTTAACAACAATTAACAGAACATCCCATTAATTTTAATCTTTCAGAATAATGAGTACATCCAAATATTAATCAAAATTACGAAAAATACACTTTTCCGCATTTCACTAAATGTCGTTTCATTAGAAAACCGGACGAATGTAGACGATTGTGTACGAATAATATCGGACAGTCAATAATATATTAATAATAAACACCACATAAATTACACAACCCCCGAATCCAAAGTCATACTGTCTAGAAGGGGCTACACTTAGAAAAATGTAGACAAACCACCATTCCCACCGACACTTTCAGTGCCGGTGTCGTGGCAGGATTGGAACCCATAGTTATGATTGAAAGATTTATAGTCATGCCCTCTTCACTCCCTAGTTGTTGTTGGTTACGTTTTTATAAGAATTGTCTAGTTATAAATAGTTGAATCACATGATCTATAATGATTAATAGAAAAATAATATATAATATATAATAAAAAAACTATACATTAAAACTTATGAGAATAAAACAAATACTAAAAATTTGCCTGTTCATATTTGGGATAGGTACATTATTTGTATTTCCATTAAGTAGAAGTGTAGTTGATATTTCACCAAATTATGAGAAATTAATTAGTTTCTTAATAGTTATCACTCCAGTTTTCTGTTCCAAAATAATACCTGACATTGTTCGATCCCATTATGATTCTCCGCCAATGATCTACCGTAATCTAACTGATACCTCTCTCCTCCATGTTAATTAAAATGAAGAACCAGACACCCGCATGTTGTCCAACAAATCATCAGACTTGATTCTAGAATTAATTACTAGTTTAATTGAAAATTAATTGATGATAATGCAAATAATTAAAATTTTAATTAATTCCTTAATTATAAAATAGATTATAAAATACTAACTTCTAGGTAATTAATTAAAATATCATGTAAAATATCTCACGGAACGACAGTTTGGAATAGTTAATTAAGTTTGTTCAATATTGTGCTATATTACAGTAGCAACATGTTATTTTGAAATTAGCTTTAGAATTGTCAAAAGAATTCAATAAAAATCGGTCGCGGCTAAGTGCTCCTAGACAGATTATATTCAATTTTACACGAAAGAAATAAATTACTTTAATTGAAAATATCGCAATAAAATAAGTACTTACGATAAATAAAATATAAAAGCTAAGTGAGAAAAATTAAGCAAATGAGACAAGTGAGACAAATAAGACAAATAAGACAAATGAGGCAAATGAGTCAAATAAGACAAATGAGATAAACGAGACCAACTCTCTGGTACTCCAATTTCACTGATATTCAATAGATTTCGTCTTTGTATGTTACATATATTATACACAAAATTTCACATTTCCACGTTGAGACATGTTTGAGAAAATGCGGTCACAACACATGACCAGCGATACATAGACACAGACACACAGACGGCATGCCAATTTGGATAAATTCTCTATTTTCCTGTCTCAAGACGTTCGTTTTCATCATAATCTGGAATTTGTTTTTTTTTTCACGACGCACGCCAATAATCTAGCAAATATGATCTACACCACAAATAAGTCTAAGTAAACTTTAAAATGCATTCATTTCTAATTTATAAGTGTGCAAACTAGTATAGATGTAACTAAAAAGTATATTAAATTTCCTTATAAAACTTTTAATATACATATTATTTATATGATATCAAGAGTATCTTCGAAAAAAATACATGCTGAAAAGGTTTCCTGAAACAAACGATCCTTTAAATGATTTCAGTACACAATGCTATGGGCGGTGATATGCAGCCATTCAATTTTAAACTATCCAATTTTTCATTTCGGATTTAATAACGTCAGGTCTTGGCAGTGGCGCAATTCGCTCGTTCTCTACTTTGGCTCTTCTCCGTCGGTCACGAGCTCAATATAATATTAAAGAAATGAAATTGATTTGAACGTCTATTGCGTCCTGATGTTAGATAAAACTTTATGATTACTTTTGTGGGCTCCCTATATAATTTCGGAAATTCACTTTCATATCATAAGTAACTGCTTATTAAATCTTCCCCAATAACAGAATATTGTATCCTAGCATACAAGGAATTTCTAAAAGGGATTTTTGTGAGGCGTAACTTTCCTTGTGTTATTTACTTCTTGTTCGTAATCTGAATATTTTAGACAATAACAATACGAAGTGATGAGAATTTGCTGTTCGTGAAAATATGATTAAATAAAGTTTATTTACTAGAGTGTATAATAATAATAATAATAACAATAATAATAACATGTTGTCGAGAATCCGCCGACTGTAGAAGATGTCGAAAGCTTCTGGAAGGGAACCTACGAAACGACGCGTCCATTCAATACCGACACTCCAGCAATTGCACACTTCGAAGCTCTATGCCACAGACATCTTGAAGAGCCAGAAGAAGTGTGCCCGGCAATCAGTACGGAGGAAGTCCAACAAGCACTTGTTGGTACCAAGAACTTCGCTGCCCCGGGCCCAGACGGCATTAACAACTGGTGGTGGAAGAAATTTCCTTCCACTCACCGCCGTCTGGCGCGAGTTTTCAACTCATGGTTGAACGAGGGGCAGCAGATTCCGGACTGGTTCGTCGAGGGACGTACTGTGCTTATCCCCAAAAAGGGGGATCTTTCCGACCCGAGGAATTATAGGCCGATCACTTGCCTTAACTCCTGCTACAAGATATTTACACGTATCTTGTATGCTAGGACACTGAGGTCTGTTGATCCGGTCTTCCAGCAGATACACGAACAGCGTGGTGCCAAGAAGGGCATGGCAGGTTGCAACGACAGCCTGCTGATAGACCGCTGTATTACACAGGATTCTATGCAATACAAGCGGAATCTATCGATGGCCTGGATTGATTACCGCAAGGCATTTGATACATCACATGAGCTATTGTTGTACTTGCTCGAATGTCTTGCGGTACCAGCACCACTAGTGAGATGCATAGAACAGCTGCTGCCGCTCTGGAAGACCCGCTTCACCATAACATCAGGTGCACAGCGGGTCACGACAGAGCAGGTGGCATTTAGGAGAGGAGTTTTCCAGGGTGACTCCCTGAGTCCTCTCCTCTTCTGCATCTCACTGCTGCCGTTGTCTGTTGGGCTCCGCCAAACCCGCGGCTATCAATGTGGGCCACCCAGCGACCGGAGGCATAAGGTCACCCATTTATTTTATATGGATGACCTTAAACTTTATGCCTCCGGAGAGCGTGAACTACAAAACGCTCTTAGGGTGGTCGAAGAATATACGCGGGCAATTGGTATGGAGTTCGGGTTGGACAAATGTGCAGTCGTCCACCTCAAGAGAGGACGATGCGGAGAATTCCCTGAAGATGTGCAGCTCGCAAACGGAAGCATCCTAAGACATCTGGATGCCGGAGAGACCTATACATATCTGGGTGTGCAACAAAGGCACATCCAAGATGTAACACAAATAAAGGATTCTCTCCGCGACAAGTACAGACACCGCCTCCGAAAGATTTGGTCTTCCGAACTTTCGGGGAAGAACAAGGTGTCTGCAACTAATATGCTTGCCGTTCCGATTCTACTCTACTCCTTCGGAGTAGTAAAGTGGAGGGTAGATGAGCTGCGCCAATTAGACAGAGATACCCGCAAGATGATGAATATTCACAGAAGTATTCATCCTAGATCGTCCGTTCCTCGTGTGTACCTCCCACGTCAACGGGGGGGCCGAGGACTCTTGAGCCTGGAGTGTACGCATGGCAGAGTAGTACTGAGTATGGCATGTAACATCCTCAGGAGCTCAGATCCCCTCTTGTAATTTGTGAAACATCACGAAACTGTAGGAGTGGGAGCAGGATTGTTCAAGGCAGCAAAAAGAGCCGCAGATGAACTCGGTCTCACATTTGACATCGGGCGAGGAGGCCGGCGAGGTGCTGATGCTGAGTCAGTCACCGAACTTCAGACAAATCGTCTGAAAGCCCGAATCAGAGCTGCCGAACAGGAAAGTCTGTTTCGGCAGCATGTCGATAAACCCCAGCATGGTGTCTTCTATAAGAACATAGAAACACTGGGTTTATCGACCAGGCTGACCTTCGCCTTTCTAAGGTCAGCCGGGCTTAAGTCAGAGACCGAGGGATTCATTATGGCCTGCCAGGATGGTGTTATCAACACCTTGGTCTACCGCAGCCGCATGTGGCGTGTAGAGGTCCCTGATATCAACTGCAGGACCTGCCATCAGGCGCCGGAATCGCTCATGCACTTACTTTCTGCATGCCCCATATATGCGATTTCGGCCTACATCCACCGAAATAACGCAGCTTTACGAGTGCTATACTACCATCTAAGGCACTCGTACGGGGTAGACCAGACACCAGTGCTGCCTTACGTCCCCGGAGATATTGAGTCCGTTGTCGAGAACGAGAAATGCCGGATTTACTGGAACTACTCGTTCCCGACTGTCAGGCTAATCCAAGCCAACAAGCCTGACATAGTCCTCCTCGACCATCAACTCAAGGTGATGTATGTCATCGAGTTCTCGGCACCTGCAGAGAAACATATCACCTTGAAGGAGGAGGAGAAACGGACCAAATATCGCGATCCCCTGTACGAGCTCCAAGTGCTGTATCCAGGCTACTCAGTAAAAATGGTCGTCCTTATAATCGGTGTACTCGGAGGGATAAAGCCTACGCTGCTCTCGGAACTGAAGATCATACCGGCCTGCCAAAAATCAGCCGAGTGGCTGGCAGGCCAAATGCAGAAGGCGGTCATTCTTGGTTCTCTCCGTCTGCTTAGGGCACACGATTCCGGAACCTACAGTCACTAACCCTGCGGGATGTGGGGAGTGGCTGAGGTTAATGTGCTGGCGCGACTCCCGTGAGGCGTCGGAGGCCACGGGAGGACTGTCCAGCGTCGGGCAACCGAAAAAAAAAAAATAATAATAATAATAATAAAGTAAATAAAACGTTGAAGAGGCGGGTGAGGAGTATGGAACAAAACAGTTTGTCTGCACGAATCCTTCCCGCCTCTTTCAAGAGCCACAGCGTGTTGTAGATAATCCGCCGACTGTAGAAGATGTCGAAACCTTCTGGAAAGGAATCTACGAAACGACGCGTCCATTCAATAGCGACATTCCAGCATTGCACACTTCGAGCCTCTGTGCCACAGACATCTTGAAGAGCCAGAAAAAGTGTGCCCAGCAATCAGTACGGAAGAAGTCCAACAAGCGCTTATTGGTACCAAAGAATTTTCTGCCCCGGGCCCAGACGGCATTAACAACTGGTGGTGGAAGAAATGTCTTTCCACCCACCGACGTCTGGCGCGAGTTTTCAACTCATGGTTGAACGAGGGGCAGCAGATTCCGGAGTGGTTCGTCGAGGGTCGTACTGTGCTTATCCCCAAAAAGGGGGATCTTTCCGACCCGAAGAATTATAGGCCGATAACTTGCCTCAACTCCCGCTACAAGATATTCACACGTATCTTGCACACTAGAACACTGACGTCTGTTGATCTGGTCTTCCAGCAGATACACGAACAGCGTGGTACCGAGAAGGGCGTGGCAGGTTGCAAGGACAGCCTGCTGATAGACCGCTGTATTACACAGGATTCTGTGCAATACAAGCGAAATCTATCGATGGCCTGGATTCATTACCGCAAGGCATTTGATACAATATCGCATGAGATATTGTTGCACTTGCTTGAATGTCTTGCGGTACCAGCACCACTAGTGAGATGCATAGAACAGCTGCTGCCGCTCTGGAAGACTCACTTCACCATAACATTAGGTGCACAGCGGGTCACGACAGATCAGGTGGCATTTAGGAAAGGAGTTTTCCTGGGCGACTCCCTGAGTCCTCTCCTCTTCTGAATCTTACTGCCACCGTTGTCTGATGGGCTCCGCCAAACCCACGGATATCAATGTGGACCACCCAGCGACTGGAGGCATAAAGGTCACCCATCTATTTTATATGGATGATCTTAAACTTTATGCCTCCGGAAAGCGCGAACTACAAAACGCGCTTATTATGGTCGAAGAATACACGCGTGCCATTGGTATGGAGTTCGGGTTGGACAAATGTGCAGTCCTCCACCTCAAGAGAGGACGATGCACGGAATTCTCTGAACATGCGCAGCTCGCAGACGGAAGCATCCTAAAACATCTAGATGCCGGAGAGACCTATACATATCTGGGTGTGCAAGAAAGGCACATCCAGGATGTAACACAAATAAAAGATTATCTCCGTGACAAGTACAGACACCTCCTCCGAAAGATTTGGTCTTCCGAATTTTCGGGAAAGAACAAGGTGTCTGCAACTAATATGTTTAACGTTCCGGTTCTGCTCTACTCTTTCGGAGTAGTAAAGTGGACGGTAGGGCTGCGCCAATTAGATAGAGATATCCGCAAGATGATGAATATTCACAAAAGTATTCATCCTAGATCGTCCGTTCCTTGTGTGTATCTCCCACGTCAGCGGGAGGGGGGTCGAGGACTCTTGAGCCTGGAGTCTACGCATGGGAGAGTAGTACTGAGTATAGCACGTAACATCCTCAGGAGCTCAGATGCCCTCTTGCGGTTTGTAAAACATCACGAAACTGTAGGAGTGGGGAGCAGGATTATTCAAGGCAGCAAAAAGAGCAGCAGATGAACTCGGTCTCCCATTAGACACCAGGCGAAGTGGCCGGCGAGGTGCTGATGTAGAGTCAGTCACTGAACTTCAGCCAAATCGACTGATAGCCCGAATTAGAGCTGCCGAACAGGAACATCTGTTTTGGCAGTACGTCGATAAACCCCAGCATGGTGTCTTCTATAAGAACATGGAAACACTGGATTTATCGACCAAGCTGACATTCGCCTTTATAAGGTCAGCCGGGCTTAAGTCGGAGACCGAGGGATTCATTATGGCCTGCCAAGATGGTGTTTTCAACACTTTCGTCTACCGCAGACGCGTGTGGTGTGTAGAGGTAACATCCTCAAGTGCTCAGATCCCCTCTTACGGTTTGTAAAACATCACGAAGCTGTAGGAGTAGGAGCTGGATTGTTCAAGGCAGCAAAAAGAGCCTCAGATGAACTCGGTTTCGCATTTGACATCAGATGAGGACGCCGGCGAGATGCTGATGTAGAGTTACTCACCGAACTTCAGCCCTGCGGGATGTGGGGAGTGGCTGTGGATAATGCGTCGGCGCGACTCCGGTGAGGCATCAGAGGCCACGGGAGGACTATCCGCTGCTGTTTCGGCAGCACGTCGATAAACCCCAGCATGGTTTCTTCTATAAGAACATAGAAACACTGGGTTTATCGACCAGGCTGACATTCGCTTTTCTAAGGTCAGTCGGGCTTAAGTCGGATAACGAGGGATTTAATATGGCCTGCCAAGATGGTGTTATCACCACCTTGGTCTTTGTTCTCTATTATATATACATTATTTAACATTTATTGATTTCTAGCAGTTAGTTTAATATTTGTAGTGTAAATTCTAAAATATAATTGTTTTTATCTTCCCCGTAACTAAGAATAAATATAGTTAGGTATATTTTTTCGCAGTTCATTTTCTAATAGTTTATGTTTGGCTTTTAGTTTTTTGAAATTTTCTTCTAATTCCTTTCTCTTTGCAACTTCTCCATCAACACTTCCATTTATTTCCTCAACTTCAGTTTTAATGTAGCTTTTTATGTCCTCCGCTTGTTTATTATTTGTTTCCTCAACAAATTTAATTAGTTTTTTGTAAAGGTCATTGTTTTTGTTAATTTCTGTTTGGCTCAGTCTATAAGTCTATGTATATTTAAATACTATTTATTTCTTTATCGACCAAGGTTTTATAGAACTTTTTTGATGTAACTTTTCTTGGATATTTGGAATTCTGTTATTAAATGATTGTCTTACTGATTTGATTATTTAATTATATTGTTAGCTAGCTACCTTATTTATGATTGTAATAAATTATGTAGGTGTGCTATTAACTGGCTGTTATCGTGATGTAAAATAATTTAATAATGTTGTTTTACTCACTATTAACAGATTTTGTCGAGTACACTACAGAAGCATGTCACTCTTGTTCAGAATTATTTTATATACAGTCATAGTATCACTATAACTCTAAAAGGGTATTAATAAATAAATAGTGTACCAAAATTCGCTTATTTATTTGTTATTGAAATATTTTTGTTATTAAAAATGATACCGACATTTTACAAACAACAAGAAGTACATTTCTTGGAAATTCATTTTTGAAAAATAATGTCCTTTAAGTGTCCACCTTCTTCTTCTTCACAGAGTCTTGCTCGGACCACATTTTCCATAACTGACGTCAAAATTTCCCTTGGCAAACAATAATAACATATGGTTTCAACAAGATGGGCCCACATGTCATACTGCCAGGTTGACTATTACTCTTTTGAGCACTATTTTTCGCAATAAAATAATTTAAACTCGCAAGAACCCGATTTAACTGCACCAGATTTCCTTCTCTGTGAATATCTGAAGGAGTAGGTATTCAAAAAAAAAGCCACAGACCCTCGAGCACTCAAGACTAACATCAAGAATGAAATTTAGGCATTGCCAATGGAAATTTTGACGTCAGTTACGGAAAAGGTAGTTTTCAGAGTAGGACTATGTGAAGAGGAAGAAGGTGAACACTTAAAGAGCATTACTTTTTATGCATAAATTTCCAAGGAATATGCTTCTTGTTGTTGATGGTAAACTTTCAGTATCATTTGCATTAACACAAATATTTCAATAACAAATGGGTCCCAATTTTGGTCCACCCAGATAATTTTCATAGAATTTTGGAATAGGTAGTTTATGTAGGACTATGATATATGATGTAGATTATTGTTCAACATTCTTTACTTTTATTCGCAGATACCTAATATGTTTGAGTATTTTATTATTTAATATATCCATCATTTCAGCTGAACACTAACTACTTTGCGCCATGACCGAGGACCAACATTAGGCGATAACTTTTTCCAGAAGCATGGTTTATAATAATATGTTCTAGTCTTTGACTAGGACAACAAGGAACTATTTAATTGTAACTAGTGTTATGCAAATGGATATTAAACAACTAATTCACTGAGAAATCTGGGAATAGAAACTTTTTTCACTTCCCTCATTTAATAAAAAATATGTAAAATAGATATAAAATAAAGTAAAATATAATATCCTTTAGTAAATTAAATAAAACTTATAGAGGAAATTGGCAGACGACCGAGTCACAACGTATATAGATAAATGAAAGTGTTTATGAATTAATAAAGTCTAGAAAAATTATATTAAGGTCATAAAATTTAGTAGAAGCCCATACATGGTAAAATAAAATTAAATCGTGTTTATTTTATTGCTCCAGTTACGTACCATCGTATTAATGTTATTTTAATGATCAAACAATATACGTCTACGCTAGTTTCCTTAGTTGTGTATAATTAATTATTATAATAAGTAGGTACAGCACGTAAAGTTCTTAATTTAAGAAATAATCTACATTTACAGCTTACGTCTAAATTGTAAATAGTGTTACAGTGCGTTCACAATGAAAGGAATAAATTCAATATAATCTGAACAACGTGGTTTTGCCAAAAACGCTCGACAACATTTGCCATTTTGAATTTTCACGATTTGAGTCATATGGCAAGTCAGTGTCACTTCCGATTTTTCCAAAAGGGAAAGGGATTTTAAACACTCTATATTTTTGTACAAATTTATATAGACAATAAAAAGACGTTTCCAAAGATGTAGTAAACATGTTTTTATTATGAATGCTTTTTGTATCATTTACAAAAAACATGTGATATTTACTGCACTAACATAGTAAGCATTCAACAGATTTTTAAGTTGTCAAAAAGTAATTGAAGTTTCCAATATCAAGTGTCTGTAAGTTCAAGTGACATTTATTTACCGAAAATTGAATTTAACGGAAAAATCGAACTAAGGTGCTTATGATGATTGGTTTTAGTGATAGAGTTCGTACTCACCAGCAGGTATGTAACTTATTTAATGACAATCATCCTGACCGTTGACCGATTAGCCAATCTATTGTGAGCAAAATTGCGAAATAAATTTAGAGAGTTTGGTCACGTTAGAAATTTACCTAAAAGCCGACCAAAAAAGGTACCTGAAGATGTTAACGTAAATGTCCAGTTATACGTTCAAGAGAATCCCCATGTGACGGTTAGAGAACTCTCAAAAAACTATGATTTGGCATCAAGATCAATATCAAAAATTCTTCGAGCAGCTAAGTACTATCCTTATAAAGTACACCTGTTGCATTAATTGTCGGAAGACGACTTTGATCATAGAATGCAATTCTGGGAAGTAAATACATGGAATGCACAATGAAAATTTAAATTTAATAGAACACATTTTTTTCTAATGAGGCCACTTTCTGTTTAAGTGGTCATGTAAACAGATAAAATTGCAGATACTGGACGACAGAAAATGCTCATTGGATGCAAGAGGTTCACACACAATATCCTCAGAAAATGAATGCATGGGGAGGAATTGTCGGCAATCAAATTAATGGGCCTTATTTCTTTAAGGGAACACTAAACGGAGAAAGATATTTAAAGTTTCTTCAATTCGAACTTATTTGTACTTTAGCTGTTCTGTCTCCGAACCTACAGGACCTTGACGTACCAAATGATATAATTTGGTTTCAAAAAGTAGGGCACCTCCACGTTCGCTGTTCGTCAATTTCTAGATGCAAGCTTCCCCATTAGATGGATTGATAGTAGGGACCTATTGAGTGGCCGCCGAGATCACCTGATCTAACCCCTTTATGTTTTTTCTTATGGGGTTATTTAAAATCCAAAGACTATGTGAACTGACCTAACAACCTTCATGACTTAAAAGAAAGAATACGCCAGGAAATCCGATTAATCTCACCAGAAATGATTCACAATGTCCAACGAGAAATAATTATTCGAATTAAAAAAATACATTGAAGTAAACGGGCAACACATTGAACATGTATTAACTTAGAAAAATTTTTTAGGCAGTTAGTGCAATAAGTTCGTAAATAATACAAAAAGTATTCATAATAAAAACGTGTTTACTGCATCTTTGGAAACGTCTTTTTATCGTCTATACAAATCCGTACAAAAATACAGGGTGTTATATTTTAAATAACAAAGTTGATGGCACTTCCAGAAAATACCGGAAGTGATACTGACTTGCCCTATGACTCAAAATGTGTCAATTCAAAATTTCAAATCGACGTGTCCGAGCGTTTTTGCAAAACCACGTTGGTCAGATTATATTGAATTTATTCCTTTCATTGTGAACACACAGTATAGTAATCCGCTGGTATTCTTGATTTTTCATTGATCAGTGTTAATGACACGTTTGGTATTCAAGAATACTCTTGTATTCATAAGTACTCAATGTACTCAAGAATACTAATCATGAGCATTCTAGTATAAGTGTTGAGTGAAGGATTTATCCAGAGGCGCAACCTAGCGGACCTGAGATTATAGTAGGTATTGTATTTCTTTGCCAATAGCTTGAATATTGTCAGCAAGCTTTCGTGCTACGCAGCCAAATTACAAACATCTTTCCATTATACCAACAACATCCTCAAGCTATTGGCAAAGAAATATAATACCTACTAAAATCTTAGATCCACGCTAGATTTCGTCTTCTGTTAAATCCTTCACTCAATGGTATTAGTAAGTAAATCATAACTGACAGGTACAAAGTCGTAATCCTTTCACTTTATTTAACTAAAAATTAAACAAAGTGGACACACAGCTACTACTTTTGTAGTAGACTATATATTTCTTGTTGATTTAAAAACTTGTGTCAAAATGTATGCTCTATGGGCCACTAGTGATGGATTTTTACCTAATGAAAATCCTGTATCGAACACCATTCGTAGGATCGTTTCTGGTTGTTGCCTTCATCAATGCGAAGTAGGTGCAGGCAACGTCAGCAATAATGATCTCGGTATTATACGTCTCTATGTGATAGTCGAGTATTAACGAGCTATAAGGTAACTCCATCTACCAGCAGTCAGTCGGAATAGATGTAACATTACTTTTCTCTAATTTAAAATAAATGATTCAAAAAATTAAAGCAAAACAGCATGTCCTATGTCGCAACAAAGTAATAACTCAAAAAATTTCAAAAACTGATTGATAGAATTAATAGTATTAAAGAATACACTAATAACATATATTAGCAGCACTCGTAAAAGAACATAGTAGTTGTTTATACATGACGCTTAAAAGAATAAAATATTTTCGTTATTGTTAAAAATAAATGAAAGAGTGGGGTGTACTTGGATTCGCGATTGCTCAGTATATGCGCTTCGTATTTAAGTCGAAACAATTTATTTCCACTACTTATCCACTCTCTTCTTTGCTTCGCTCATCTCTTGTCCTTCTGCGGTATGCTTTTAGCAACTTCTCTTCTTCATTTTCAATTAAACTATATCCATTTATTGTTGCAACTAAAATATGTTTAAATCAAAATACAAACAAAATCGAGTCTACTACTTAGTGTATACATATGAAAATTGGGAAACATATAAGTAATAGCAACATAGGATATAGCAATATTTTAACGCATAGTAAATAACTTGTTTTGAGATTATTAGACGAGTTTTAGATTTTAGTCAACATACCACTTGTTACAGGAGCTGGCCGAGCAGTCCCACCGTGAGTCAGTTATATCTGCGCGCATCTTGTTGACTCGGAGTCTCACCCTTTCCAAAAGGACATAACGCGAAAGAAAAATAAGTAAATGATAATATTAATTATAATAAATGCTCTAAGAAATGAAAAATGGAAAAATAATATTATTATACTGAAGTACCACTATCATTAAATTACACTTAACTAATATATACAGGTGTGGCCGTAACATATGCAGATGTTACACTGACTTAGTTACTATCTATGCGTGTTTTGTTTCCATGCCCTACATGTAGACAGCGCGGGGCTAGGATCAGACGTGGTGAAACGGTCGGTCGATTCCACTTAGCAATTATGAAAAATCGGGATGTATCACAGAATGTAAAGAGTGCTGCTAAGACCATCCTGGGAAGAAATCATTGTCTGAGGCAAGGTTAGAACAAATAAAAGCTTACTGTGCTTTTGTGATTGCAAATAAATTTTGTTCTAGTATGCAAATCTTGGAAGAAGTTAATGTGCCCGCGCAAATAGTTCGGTGTATTTTGGAAAGAAATAGATACACTTGTTACAGATTACAGGAACTCAAGAATTACTTCCCAATGATCATTACAGACGTCATGATTATTGTGCATCTATGAGGGAAAAAGCAGATGCGGATGGTAATTTTCTAAACAATATCATCTTTACCAACGAATCATCTTTTTTCCTCCATGGAGATCGCAACATGCAAAAATTATAGGAATTTTCAAATCTTCTTTTATTTAAAACTACAAGAATAATAAAGACAGAATTAGTGAATTGGAATTTACCTAAACCGCTACAACCACGAGGATGCGAACACGGCCATTGGTATGCGTAATTAGTAGCGGAAGAGATGCTCTTTTTCAAGTTAAGGAAAAATGCTAGTTTAACTTACCACACCAACGGCTGGGACGAAAATAAAGAAAATGAGACTAGAGCAACGTGATAGCAGTTCACCACGTGACCAAAAAAATTGTTTATTGCAGTGTTGCCAGATTTTGAACGTGTGATTATCAGAAAGTAACAATGAAATTACCAGATTTTAGGAAAAATTACTAGATACTTCAAACAATACACTAATATCCAAAAACTTTATTATAAAACAATAAATAAACAAAAGTAAAGCATGATGACAGACAAACAGAAAATTTCTCATAAAATTCCTTTATTGGTGTGACCGGTTTCGTGAACAAGCAAATTTACTTCACATCATCAGTTTCGGGAATTTTTATTATAAAAATTCCCATGTCTGATGATGTGAAGTAAATTTGCTTGTTCACGAAACCGGTCACACCAATAAAGGAATTTTATGAGAAATTTTCTGTTTGTCTGTCATCATGTTTTACTTTTGTTTATTTATTGTTTTATAATAAAGTTTTTGGAGAATTTTTCTGTTTACTTTACCATGAATAATTACTCATATGGGATTAACCTTCCTACGTTACAAAAGTAAAACAGTTACAAGTAAGTATATTGAATGGAATCTTTTCAAATAATAATAATTGGCTGTCAAGTTCGACTTCAGAAATTATACTATCATCTTCATTTTCATTTATATTTTTGTATATTATGTAATTTTATACATATGAAATCATCTTTTCAGTTGGTACGATGAGGCGTGCCCTCGTTACACAATAATGCAGAAAAAGACAACAGTGATGCACAGTATTTTTCTGTTGCATACATGATTTTACTACTTCTATCCTTTATGCACACACGCAAAGCAGGCTTTCTAATTAAATTTTTTCCAATGATACATAAATAGTAATAAATTGTGTATAAATAGTAATAAATAAGGGTTAAGTGGAAGAGCGCCTTATAAGCGAACTTCGCCCTAATAAAGACGTTTATTATTATTATTTATTTATTTTTTTTTTTTTTCGGTTTCCCGATGCCGGTCAGTCCTCCCGTGGCCTCCGACGCCTCACGGGAGTCGCGCCGGCGCATCAACTACAGCCACTCCCCACATCCCGCAGGGTTAGTGACTGTAGATACCAGAATCATGTGCCCTAAGCAGACGGAGAGAACCCAGAATGACCGCCTTCTGCATTTGGCCTGCCAGCCACTCGGCTGATTTTTGGCAGGCCGGTATGATCTTCAGTTCCGAGAGCAGCGTAGGCTTTATCCCTCCGAGTACACCGATAATAAGGACGACCATTTTGACCGAGTAGCCTGGGTACAGCACTTGGAGCTCGTACCGGAGATCGCGATATTTGGTCCGTTTCTCCTCCTCCTTCAAGGTGATGTTTTTCTCCGCAGGTGCCGAGAACTCGATGACATACATCACCTTGAATTGATGGTCGAGGAGGACTATGTCAGGCTTGTTGGCTTGGATTAGCCTGACAGTCGGGAACGAGTAGTTCCAGTAAATCCGGCATTTCTCGTTCTCGACAACGGACTCAATATCTCCGGGGACGTAAGGCAGCACTGGTGTCTGGTCTACCCCGTACGAGTGCCTTAGATGGTAGTATAGCACTCGTAAAGCCGCGTTATGCCGGTGGATGTAGGCCGAAATCGCATATATAGGGCATGCAGATAGTAAGTGCATGAACGATTCCGGCGCCTGATGGCAGGTCCTGCAGTTGATATCAGGAACCTCTACACGCCACACGCGGCTACGGTAGACCAAGGTGTTGATAACACCATCTTGACAGGCCATAATGAATCCCTCGGTCTCCGACTTAAGCCCTGCTGACCTTAGAAAGGCGAAGGTCAGCCTGGTCGATAAACCCAGTGTTTCTATGTTCTTATAGAAGACACCATGCTGGGGTTTATCGACGTGCTGCCGAAACAGTTTCTCCTGTTCGGCAGCTCTAATTCGGGCTTTCAGACGATTTGGCTGAAGTTCGGTGACTGACTCAACATCAGCACCTCGCCGGCCTCCTCGCCTGATGTCAAATGCGAGACCGAGTTCATCTGCGGCTCTTTTTGCTGCCTTGAACAATCCTGCTCCCACTCCTACAGTTTCGTGATGTTTTACGAACCGCAAGAGGGGATCTGAGCTCCTGAGTATGTTACATGCCATACTCAGTACTACTCTGCCATGCGTACACTCCAAGCTCAAGAGTCCTCGTCCCCCCCGTTGACGTGGGAGGTACACACGAGGAACGGACGATCTAGGATGAATACTTCTGTGAATATTCATCATCTTGCGGGTATCCCTATCTAATTGGCGCAGCTCATCTACCCTCCACTTTACTACTCCGAAGGAGTAGAGCAGAATCGGAACGGCAAGCATATTAGTTGCAGACACCTTGTTCTTCCCCGAAAGTTCGGAAGACCAATTGCCCGCGTATATTCTTCGACCACCCTAAGAGCGTTTTGTAGTTCGCGCTCTCCGGAGGCATAAAGTTTAAGGTCATCCATATAAAATAGATGGGTGACCTTATGCCTCCGGTCGCCGGGTGGCCCACATTGATATCCGCGGGTTTGGCGGAGCCCAACAGACAACGGCAGCAGTGAGATGCAGAAGAGGAGAGGACTTAGGGAGTCACCCTGGAAAACTCCTCTCCTAAATGCCACCTGCCCTGTCGTGACCCGCTGTGCACCTGATGTTATGGTGAAGCGGGTCTTCCAGAGCGGTAGCAGCTGTTCTATGCATCTCACTAGTGGTGCTGGTACCGCAAGACATTCGAGCAAGTACAACAACAGCTCATGCGATGTTGTATCAAATGCCTTGCGGTAATCAATCCAGGCCATCGATAGATTCCGCTTGTATTGCACAGAATCCTGTGTAATACAGCGGTCTATCAGCAGGCTGTCCTTGCAACCTGCCATGCCCTTCTTGGCACCACGCTGTTCGTGTATCTGCTGGAAGACCGGATCAACAGACCTCAGCGTCCTAGCATACAAGATACGTGTAAATATCTTGTAGCAGGAGTTAAGGCAGGTGATCGGCCTATAATTCCTCGGGTCGGAAAGATCCCCCTTTTTGGGGATAAGCACAGTACGTCCCTCGACGAACCAGTCCGGAATCTGCTGCCCCTCGTTCAACCATGAGTTGAAACCTCGCGCCAGACGGCGGTGAGTGGAAGGAGATTTCTTCCACCACCAGTTGTTAATGCCGTCTGGGCCCGGGGCAGCGAAGTTCTTGGTACCAACAAGTGCTTGTTGGACTTCCTCTGTACTGATTGCCGGGCACACTTCTTCGGGCTCTTCAAGATGTCTGTGACACAGAGCCTCGAAGTGTGCAATTGATGGAGTGTCGCTATTGAATGGACGCGGCGTTTCGTAGATTCCCTTCCAGAAGGTTTCGACATCTTCTACAGTCGGCGGATTCTCGATAACACGCTGTGGCTCTTGAAAGAGGCGGGAAGGATTCGTACGGAACAAATTGTTTTGTTCCATACTCCTCACCCGCCTCTTCAATGTTTTCTTTATCGCCATGAGCGCTCGGATCCTATCTAGACAGTGCTGCTTGATGGTAAGCATCACTGTCAGATTTAGAGTATGGTGTTGACGTCTTAATCCGGCAGCTATGCGCCGGATCCTGGGAGTAAAAAACTCTCCCAGTCGTCTTATATTCCACCACACTCTGGATCCGAGAAGCGTGTTGTCTGGCCGACTGTATCTTGCTTTCGATTTTTTGTACACGCCGCTTGGCTTTCTCGACCCCGTGATTGGTTGACCTCTCACGGGGGACGAGTTGCTTCGCGGCGTTGTACACGGTACAGTTGATTTGCCAGATGTCTACATCTTCTGGAATTTCCTCATCGATGACCGCGTCCATTCTAGCCAGGTCTTGTGGCTTTAGGTTAGCCCTGGTGTTAAGGCTAACCCTCGTCCTTAAGTCTACATCGGTGAACTCTAAAGGATGTTCCCCATCAGCTGATAATTGCCGCGATGGGACTGCGGCTGGCAATTCTTCCGGCTGACGGGGTGCCCTTACGTAACCTGTCCTGAGCAGAAAGGATACTTGATCTCTCAGATGTTGTTGAGAGAAGGCGCGATGCTCTGGGTGCATTTCGCACCAAAGTGCATGCATTCGCGCCATGTATCCCCTTTGCTCAGGTTCGCTACTCTCGCGGCAGGTCAGCAAGTCATCCCGAAGTTCCCTCGTCCACTTAAAGCGTCCGTTTACAATGCCAATGTCGTCGTTGTTGAGACTATCCGGTGAGGCCCCTCCCGCCTGTCTGACCCCCATCCGCTTGGGGTCGTTCGTGAGGGGCCCTTCTTCTCAGTTCATAAGGAACCCGAAGTAGAAGGGGTACCAGGTGGTTAGCCTTGGTACCCCAGGCCGACATTAGTCAGGCAGAGTAGCCTCTGCCTGTCCAGGGTGCACCAACGTGGAGGTTGCCGACCTTGCACCCTTACATTATTATTATTATTATTATTATTATTATTAAATACCTTTTATACCATTTATTTAACATCGACGTATTTCCGCTGTCAAGGCCAATCACAACGCCATGAGATGAGCTACCCTTGCCTAGCACCTTCCACTACTACGCCTAAGATTGCATAGATTCTGTGTTCTAAGCTGATATGGAAATCGCTAGAAGACTCCTGCGAGACTGTTGTGTTCTGGTGGTCTGGTTATTACTCGTCCAATTCCGAGCCGCAGTCTTTGGTTTTTATCACCCATAGAAAATGTTTAATAGCGATTATTTGTATTGATCATCTGATGAAAACACCGCTTTAAATATTTTATCAAGCACTCAGTTTCAGAGAAAATAAAAATAAATCCTTTTATGCCCACCTCAAATTATATCAAGTAAATATTAAAATTTAATCTTATCTAGACATTTTTCTTCATTTAACGAGCCGCTAATGTGTCAGGGGATGAGAAAATACGTAAACTTGCAAATAAAGAAAACTTCACTCTACGTGACGGTGTCGGAAGTCATCAGAGTAATTAGAAGCTGGCAACTACCTACTCTACTCTGTTTTGCAAAGACTACAAACTTTTTAATTGATACACATACTTCCATACCTTTTCATTAAAGAGAGCTTTGTATTTTTTTAAAAACCAAAATTAAATGTACCCGTAAAAGAATGAAAAACGTTTCCCTGAAGTCCTTTTATCTTTATTCAGCTTTTCGTAGATGACAAAGAATTTGTTTGCTTTGTTCAGTTAATTAAAAAATCAAAATACTTGTGTAATAGTGAACATTTGTGTTATCATCTTTATTTGCTCATATCAGTTTGACAAATTAACGTTTATTACTTTCTAACTTTATATTCCTTCTGTTAACAAATTTTTTTCACAAATTAATCAAAAGCATTCTCTCATAAAACTGAGAATAAGGCTTTATTCAAATTATAGGCATCAAGTCTCAAACTAAAAGATCTGTATGTATTAAACAAACACTACATACCCTGAAATCAAATCGGCTTATAAAATTGAAAAAAATAAACAAATTTTAGTTAAACCTACAAAGAAACTGTATTATCAAAATATAATAAATAGTTCTGACAATCCAGCCAGATATTCCGAAAGTTTTTCGGGAATAAATGATGGCGAATTGTCAATTGATCAAGAGAGTTTATTGTCACAATGTTACTAACAATATCATTGGCATATATTTCATTTGTCCAGTCATGGTCCTTCTACAGATGCTCTTGAAAAATAATATAGTTTTAAGTAGCTAACATGGGTTTTTGTCTTGTAAATCTACAATAACTGCCGTCGATTAATTTTATGCAGAAGTAATTTATCATATTAAGGCAGGCGGGTATCCTGTTGGGGTATTTTGTGATCTCAATAGGGCTTTCACCTGAGACGATCATGAGAAATTGCTCGCAAAACTGACAATGGTATAGGAGACATGTCGTTGGACTGGGTTAAAAGTTTTGTCTTCAAACGCAAACAATACGTTTCATTCGTCAATATTGAAGCTAGTACAGTGAGTTATATTGATACAGAATAATATATAGATATTAACAGAGGTGTGCTGCAGGACTCAATTCTAGGCCCGGTGCTTTTTTGCTTTTTATGAATAATAGTGTTGCCTTTTCAACTTCAGCACATTTTACCATATACGCTGACGATACTCAATCACTATTTCTGAAAAAAAATGTAGAATCTTTAAAATCAAGTGTAATACTATACTCTACAACTTAAACGAATTTTTTCGTCAGAACTGTCCTCTTTTTAATATTGATAAGACTTAAGCTCTAAGATTCTATAATAGACAAAAATTATGTAATCATCTGAGCATGCTAATAGAGAATAAGTCAATTCCTGATAATAATAAATGTGTCAAATGTTTAAGATTTTACATAGATGTGTGTCTAAGTTGGAAAATGTATCCCAATAAACTACGAAAGGACTTGAGCATGATCCAAATCGAAGTTTTCAGCTTTGAAGTAACAAGTAATAGAAAATAAGTCCTTATTAGCAATAAGCGCTTGAATCAGTCTAGGTAGTGCTGATTGATAGTCTGCAGCACTGTTCGATTTAGAGTATGGTGTTAGGGATTTAGCCCAATCGTTATTTTTTATTTTTTGTTTGCGACATGGGACAGTTATCACATGGTTCTAATGCACATGGATTCGCACCGGTAAAGCCACTCCCCACATAGTATGGGTAGTTGCACATTTCAGAATCATGTGCCCTAAGCAGACGGAGAGAACCTAGAATGACCGCCTTTTGCATTTGATCCGCGAAAGTAGCCTGGATACAGAACATGGAGCTCGTACCGTAGATCTTGATATTTCGTCCATTTTCTTTCTACCTCAATGCAATGTTTTTTTCTACATATACAGAGAAATTGAAAACATACATCTCTTTTGGTCTTATGGTCGATGAGAAAGGATTATGTTACACTTATTGGCTTGAACTAGTCTAAAAGTCGGGACTGACTAGTTAAAATAAACACAACATTTCACGTTCTCGACAACAGTCTCAATACCTCCGGTGACGTAAGGCAGCATTAGTGTCTGGTCTATCACGTCTATCATGTCCGATATATTGGGCATGAAAAAAATAAGTATATAAACGATTCTAGCCACTGTTCTCCTGCAGTTGATGTCTCTACACACCACACGCGGCCACGGTAGATCAGTGTGCTGATGATGTCATCCTAACAGACTACAATAAATCCCTCTGTTTCCGACTTAAACCCGACGGACGAAGACGGATGTCAGCCTTATTGAAAAATTTCAGTCATTTCTATGTTCCCATAGAAATATCATAGTGGGGTTTATTGTGCCGAAACGAGATTCCCCCGTTCGGCAGCTCTGATTCGGATTGTCAAGCGATTTGCTTGAAGATCAATGACTGACTCTATATCAGTACTTCGCTGATCTCCTCGCTTCATGTGAAATACGAGACCGAGTTCATTTGAAACTCTTTTTGTTGCATTGAATAATCCTGCGCCTACTGCAGTTTCATGATGTTTTACATACCGGAAGAGAGGATCCGACTTCTTGAGGATGTTACATGCCGTACTCAGTGCTACTCTGCTATACATGCACGGTCACAGACCTCGACCTCCGTTGAAGTGGAAGGTATATATGACGAGCTACGACTAATGCACTTCCAATTTCACTATGTAAGGACACATAATTTGGAAGGGTACCTCCTAAAAAAATTAAAAAAGGTGCGTGTATCTATGTTTTGTAGAAACTGTTTTTAAAATACGTGAAATAGCTAGCTATTCTGACGTAGTTTTATTGGCGTGGCAAATTCTTTAAAAAACAGCAGCTCTATTATGTTGAATTTTAATGAAATCAAAATATCCTTGTGCTATGTCATTGGTCGCTTCAAAAATGCACGGCAGATCTTTGATTTGTAATTAAAAATGCTATTCGCTGATTCACTGTTAAGTCACGGAGTGGTAATTTTTGCAGCAAGTGGTTAATTATTGGCACCAATTTTCAGTACCAGACTGATTATAACATGCTGATGTCCTAGGTTTCTTGTACTCCTTGATGGATGAATTTACAATTGTGGTTAATCACTACTAATTAGTTTTGTACTTTAATTACAGTAATATTATTATTTATTGTTATTAATTTGTTAGTTCTATTAGATTTTTCATCGTTGCTCTATTCAGTAGAAACAAGTACTTTGAAACATTACTACGTTGTTGTAGGTGCTTTTCATGGGATTTACGGGAATGACTGTTTCGTTTAATAGTATTCTACCGTTAAAATTATATTTTTGGCTAGTAAACTGAGGTCTATCTATTTTGGAAGCTTTGAAATAAAATTAATTAAATAACTTTTATAAAAAAGATGTAATTAAGGAAATTGTTATATAAGTGCATTAAATCAATTACTGCTTAGCTCGCTTGATTTTCAATGACAGTCAATTAAAATTTCTAATTAAAACCTTGTACGAGTATACAGTAAATAAAGGGCAGAGAAATGAAACCTATCCTTGGTCGAGCGCGAGCGCAATTATTACACTCTCACCATTTCAATTACAACTTCAAATTACTTTTCAGATTCTTTAATAGGAACTGAGAAAGCATCTGCACGATTTCTATAACTGAAAAAACTTAAATTCGCTTTACTTATCGTTGTCTTTTTATTATACAAATACAAGGTGCGTTAAGAATTTTAAGCAGGAGCTAAAATTGAAAACAAAGTATTGTACTAGTTTTGCCTGCAAGGATAGAAGTAAATAACTAATTTGTATTCAATTTAATATCAACACCATATGAATTTATATGTTTTTGCATATAGTTCCTTATTTTGACGGTTGCTGGATATTCATAATAAGGCGACATTTGGAGAAATATCGTCTGTAAAATTGAAGGAGATTGAAGACAGTTAAAACTTACACACCGACACCTCTCAAGCATAAGTTGGTTTATTTAGACTTAAAGTTAACCATACCAAATGAAAATGTGATATAAACTACTTATTACTAAAATTGAAACAATTATGTTATGAGAAAATATTTTTTACAAATCTATGTCAGCAGCGTTAAATTTTTAATTTACGATTTTAGAATCAAAATGTTATTATAAAGGCCTCGAATTATATTTCGGTCCCAACACAGAACAATTTATGTCCCCTTAGCGTTTGTCGTAAAACGTATAGGTTTACCATGAATAAATTGCTTCATGGAATGTAGTAGGGTCCATAGTTTCATCTAAAGAAAAATATTTCCCCATTGATTGAATGAACTCAAAAGAAATATTATTTATATGATTTATTAGCGATCTCATCTTATAAACCTTATAAGTTCTGTCGATTTTATCCGTCATTGAAATGCAGAAATCTATAAATAGTTTCGTATTTGTTTCTGGATATAGTATTGTTGACTAGTGGGTTAAGCGTTTCAACTTTAAAAGGCCTCAGTTATACTTCTAGGTGGCAGGCGGCGGATGACAGGTGATAGGCGACAGGCGATGTCACTTGTAGCTGTGGCGCATTGTTTTAAATGATATCGTTCATAGTATGATCAGGTGACAGGAAACAGCACGGTGACATCGCTAGGCCGCCACCCGTATCTGTGAAATGCTACAGATTCGAGTGACAACACCCGCAGTTTTAAGCGACACTTCTACTGAAAACGTGTAAAATTTATATGCAATGTCAAAATACGTAATTTCTAGAGAGTATCGTGAGGTTCTAATAAGTGAAGTGCAGACAAGACCTGCAATTTGGAATGATGCGGATCCAAACCACAAAAATTCTGATTTTATTCCATGTCTGCCACGTAGTTCGTGTACCGGGTGAATACAGTACCTTCTCCTTCTTCTTGCTGGAACCTCATCACCATCTAACATTAATAACATACGACGCGTTCTGAACGCCATCTGAATTGAGACTGAAATCGCCCTCTTGCCTTCCTGCATGCGTATCTACACCCCAATAAAGTATAAACACCTCATCAACTGACGCCTGCCGCCCATCACCCATCACCCGTCACCCACCGCCTGCCACCTAGAAGTATAACAGGCCTTTTATTTGCCAATACATGCACCTTGAAGATACGGGGAGGTAACCTCATAAAACATAATACTGGTACAATTCCTCTACAGTTGTGACAAAATCATGAAATTCTCTTGGTGAGCATTTTTATTTGTTTCTTTGCTTCATTATTACATCATTAAAGAAAAATTTGATTAAATCAGCTTGATTTTTTTTTATTCAGCTATGTGTAGTTTATCATTTTTCAAGCTTGTAAGTTTTTGACCACATGGAGCTAAAGTAATTGTTTCCCAATCTCTATTATTTTTTTATTTTCTTTGACTTTTTATAAAGTCTTAGTTTTTTACCACTTCGGCCAAGGTTGCCATATCACTGTCCCTATCCAAATTTATCTCCTCTTCAAAAGTAACTTTTCCCCCTCTTTGTTTACGGTCAAAACCTCCATATTCTGGGGAGAAAACCCCTTTGCCTATTTCTCGTACAGTTGGAAAAATCTCCCCATCGCTAGAGGCATCATCCTGTGTGATCAATGCCTTGACTATTATCTGGAGGCAGAAGTACCAAGTCTAAAAGTTGAGAATTTTTAATAAATTGATAATCTTCATCTTCTTCTGAATCTAGGGTCTCTAGATAATTTAAGAGCTCCTCAGCATCCCTAGAATTTGAAGAATTATATGGAATTTTATACCTAAAAATGAAAAAATAGGTATAATGTGTGTGCTGTGCCTTAGAGTAATATGATATAATATACACACCATATATAGCACATTTTTTTTTGTTAAAAATATAATTTTTAAACGATCATTAAGGTTTTATTTCTCATAAAATCCTCAAGCAAATTTAAACAAAGAAATCCTCTTCATCAAGGGCATTCTTGCATGCAAAGTAGTTAGTAATTAATAAAATTTGAAAAACGTTTTTCTAAAAATGACCAAATTCACACATAACTTTAAAAATTTAGTAGTCTGTGGTTTAAAACAAATAATAAGCTTTGCTGTCAGTTGACGGTTGTTCACTAAATAATAGTGACTTTATTGTAAATTGTTCAAGAATACTTATTATTACTATACAAAAGTGTGATTATTGCAAAATGGCGCACAAATTTTCAAATGAGAAAAATTTGATGTTAGAATGTTATTTAAAAGTAAATAGAAATTCGCAAAACACATCGGCTCCCTATCTAGAAACATTTCCGGAGAGAATTCAACCACATAGAACAGTTTTTGGAAGAATTATAAGTAATTTGTTAAATTACCGGAGTTTTGATAAAAAAAGAGACCATCATATCGGTTTCTTGACCGCATAAATAATAATCTCGAAGCTGTTAACAATAATCCCCGCATATCAGTGCGACAAATTGCAGGCGAAACAAATATTCCTAAGACAACTGTACACAAGACATTAAAACAAGGGATATGCCATCCGTACAAACTTACGATTGTCCAAGATGTAAACAATAATGATTATCGTAGAAAACTTGAATTTTGTCGTTTGTTCAATCAGAAATGCGAAGAACAACCAAATTTTCAATCGAATTATATGGACCGATGAAAGTCGTTTTACAAATTGTGGAGTCTTTAACAAGCACAATAATTATCACCACTGGTCCACAGAAAATTCGCATGTAACTACGCAAAGAAGGTTCCATACTAGGTTTGGATTCAATGTTTGGTGCGGCATGATAGGTATTAGCTTTTTTCTTCCTGTTCTACTCCTATGATCTACCTATAACCTTTTCCTTAATTATTATTTTTAGATCGCCATTTAACTTGTCCATTCATTTTATCTGCCTGTAACCCTTTCCTTAATTATTATTTTTATATCGCCATTTAATTAGTCCATTCATTTTTCACAACAATTTAACGGGAGCAGCCTATGGTAAACTACTAGAAAATCATGTTTTACCCCAGATAAGACAGCTTTTTATAGAATAATAAACAAATTGTAGTTCCAACAAGATGGCTGTCCTACACATAATACTAATAATGTTAGACGGATATTGCAGGAAAATTTTGGTAACTGTAAAATTTCGAATAGAGGACCAATATTGTGGCCTCCCCGCTCGCCTGATATAACCCCACCTGATTTTTATTTGTGGGGTGCGGGAAAAATGAAATGTAATATTTTAAAAGCCCAGAAACTATCGATATTTTGGAAGACATAGTTAGGGGTGTTTTCGGCACAATAAATGTCAATACTTACTCTCAGAAGAGTAATCAGCTCAGTTAGCTGTAGATGCCAAAAACGTATTCAGCTAAATGAATGAATTAAACAGTTTTATTAAAACTTCTTACTTCTTTACTATCATTTCTTCTATTATGTTAATTTGCTGTTATTAAAAAAAAATTCTCCGTATCAATTATGTTCAGTATTTTAACAGAAAATTAAAATTATTTAAACATGTAGAACTGATAACCTTAATATTACTGTTATTTTTTATAATAGTTGGTATTAGGTATATCCATGAAATCAAGATAACTTTTTGATTTCCCATAGCCTAGTATTTTGTTTTGTTAAGCAATGGATAACTTTTCTTAAATTAGTCCCTTGAAAAACAATTTTTCCTCTGCATGTGATACATCATTTGAAATCTCTTTTTAAGCGCAATCTGAAAAACGAAGAATCCAATATGGCTACCATAAGGAAAACAAAAGTTATTTCCGATATCTCGAAAACAAAAGAATATCGAGCATTCGTTACTACACCAAAATATTAGTCTTCAAAAAGTATCCTAATAATGTAAAAGTTTAAAACCTGTCTGACCAATGATTACTTGGCTACAGCCAAAAAGAGATATCATAAAATTTTTTTTTGGAAAATCCCAAAAACGGTTTCGGTTAGCAGTGATTTCTTAACGGATTTGGAATCAGTATAAAATTTGCTAAAACTTATCCCATTTAACCAACCTTGTAGTTCTTATGGTTTCCGGGATCGCAATAGTGAGCATCGAATTTGGGACACACGGTATTGCCAGGTCAATTATCAAGTAAACTGATCCAAGAAAGAAGAAAAAAGGAAAATAACCAAAATAAAATAAGTTCAAATTTTGTTTGAAGCTCAAATCGGTTCTTCAATTTCAATGAGATGTATGCCCCCATTGATAGGCATACTGTCAGTGAGATTGTTGATGTAATCTTGAGACATATTGGTCTAAATCCTGTAATGATCGTTCTCAAGTCTTATTGTCTGTGGACGAGGTTGATCGTCACGTATGTACATATCACACGTGCTCAATGGAATTGTGTTCTGAAGACCTCGATGGGAGTGGAAGTGTCGGAATTCCAATGCTTTGCAGTGCTTTGGTAACGACTATTGCACGATGAGGACGGGCATTATCATCTAAGAAAACAAGAAGTTCTCATCAATGACACCTTAAATTGAAGAATATTTTTATTATTTATCAGTATACACTTGAGTTGTCATCAACTCAACAATAAACAAGTCAGATCGTCTATTGAAGCATATATCTCCCAATACCATGATTCAATCACCGCCATGAGGATAGGTACCATAAGCTTGACAACGGTTTCTAGTTATCCCTAGCCTAGCCCATACCCTAACTCTGCGGTCATCTGAAAATCTACTCAGTCGAGTTTCATCAGTGAATAAGACAGAACGCCATTTATATCCCCATTGTAGATATTTACACGTCCATTCCAATCATACTCGTTTATGATGTATGGTCAAAGGAATTCTTAAACGTTTTCCAAAAACTATGTGTTGGTCTTTTAAACGTTCTAGAATCATTTCTATTGACACATGTACTCCACTAGCACTGTTTAGTGCATTTACGATGTTTCTTGAGGTACAGCACCTCTCTCTCTCTCTTGGCCTCTCCTTGGACGACTAATTCTAACCCTCTTTGATGCTGATCCAGTGTTTTGATAACGTGAAACAAGTCGACAACTGACACTGAGACAAATCGAATTCCGTAGCAACCTCCACTGGGTTTCGACCAACACGGATAATTTAAATGGCCATGTTTCTTTCTTCTGGAGTTAACTTTCTTCGTGGCATATTATAATTAAGAACAAACATTATTTCGAGTTCACAATCAGAAATATACTAATGGTCTGCTAATGATATCCTGATGACTAAATTCAGAGAATACCAGTCTTGCTCCAGCGATAGCAAAAACTTGCCTTTCTTGTAGTTTTTTTTTTATTGAATTATTGTATTTACCTAATGAAGCAAAAAAATATTTCTGAATACCTGTGGCATATTGCCACTTTTTATCTGATTTGATATTTGTTTTCAGAATTTTTCTATCAGGCAGGGTTTTCAAGTGACAAAGCAATTAAGTTTTGCCCAAATGTATGTTAACTTACTATTACTTTTATAACTTAGGTTGTACTAGGTTATTTCTAAAATGTGGAAATATATGATTTTCGGCTCTATTTAGCCTCAGGAGTATCCCTATTCAATGTCTAGCAATAATATGCCAACGTTAGGGCTCGCCATGCTTGTCACTGATTACTCCGAGATTGTCCGAGAAAAATTCCAGTAATTTTCTGATTTTGGATTTCCTGAATACGTGGGCGGAGATTGTTTCGAAATGCAAAGACGTGTTTCTGCAAGCTCGTGTACACTGTACTGGATCTTCTATCTAGGCTTCTTTTTTCCAAAGGAGAGATTTAGTGTGTTCTACAAGCTTTTAATTTTAAAGACCCCAGATTGTACTGATACGTATACAGATTATCATACATAATAGTATATAAATATACTGGAAACACAGAAAATCTGAACACATAGATAATTCAGGAGTGCAAAAATACACAGGAAACAGGCATTTTTTTTCTTGGGACAAAAATTGTGTTACCAGTGTTATTTTTATTTTTTAAATATATTTTCTTGGAATAATTCTTCTAAATCGTGTTTTTAAATTTTCAAAATGTAATTGTTTGCAAATTAAATCTCATAGAGGGTATAATATTTATATTGGGAGATGCAGATTTGACTCAAGAATCATGCCCTAAGGACATTTCGTGTTATTTACGGAACATCCCGTAGATAGAATCAGCAGAATATTGCTATTACCAATTGACTGGTAGATATAAGGTTAAGATCAGTTAATCGTACTATAAGGCGTATTGAGTACATTTCTGTGCCAAACAATACGTATCCAGCGTACAGCAATCTGCACTTAGTGGATATGTAAAACCAGCTTAATGTGTATTTCACTTTCATTGATCCTCTCTCTACACGTCTCTGGTAATGAACCTCAGCTGCTTTTAATCAAATTAACTTTAAAAGCATCGAGAAAAGCTTTCAATGGACATACCATGAATAAGGCATTTCATTTGAGTAATGACGGTTTGTTAGGATCAGTATGCAAGTACCTCAATCAAAATGTTTTACACGAGTGTTACACAAAAACAGCTGACACGTATGTTGCAGACTTTCTTAATCATGCAGTGGATGATTAAGAAAATTTAGGTATTACTTAATTAACTGGAATAATAAATTAAAAAGGCAGTTCACATTGTCTACTTTTGTTAAAAAATAAATTATTTGGTTAGCAGATCATTATCAGGTGGCCGAAATATTTGCCAGTTTTCAGAGCCGATAGTTATATAAAAAAAATTACATTTTCTCATATATAATTAAATCAATTACATAAAAATTGTCATCTTCTCCCAACATCATAGGACCAACTGTTTTCAAGAAAAACCGCTTTAAAAAATGTATTCCATGATTCATCAATTGAATTGAATTTGAACAAAATAGAGAAGTAGGCTTGTGTCAATTAACTCAAATACGTCATTTTTTGAATTTTCAAAAGAGAAATTGTTAGCGTTCTTAGCACAATAGTGTTTCAAAGTTCGAAATCTAATAAATGCCTGAGTAGACATTCTCAGAAATGGCCGATAGGCATTTCATGTATGGCAAAGCTGATGGAAAAGCTAGTGAGGCTCGTTGATTGTATCAAGAGTCCATTCCTGACCACCAGACTCCTTGCAGAACAACATTTACCAATGTATACCAACAAATCTAGACGAAATGATTGTGGAACAAATCGTTTAATCCGTACCCGGGAAGCTGAAGGCCGAATCTTAAATCGAGTTGCAAGTAATACGAGAACCAGTACTAGTTGAACTGAATTTGAAAGAGTACTGTTCAGGAAATTTTGCGTAAACACCTCCATCCTTATCATTTGCAAAGGATGCAATCAATCAAACCTCAGGATTCAGGGTCCAATTTTGTGAATAGTTGATAAAAAAATACAGCTACATTGAGAAGAATGGAAGACATTTTAAACACTTGCTGACAAATTAAGTAGATAATAATGAAAATTCCCTAAGGATCAATCTTTCTATCTCTTGGTATAAACTTATTAGGTAGATAGTTTCCTTGGATAATATAATTGAAACCCATTTATCGAATGAATGTATTGGGAGATGGAAAGATCGGCCTCGAATTAATTATGTAATAATAATTAATTACTAAAATTTAATAAAATGTTAGCGGTTCCATATTGACATTTACTTGAATGATTTAAATAAAAATATACAGAACTTAAAACATGTCGCATTTCATTTGAAGGCGCCGTTTTCTCTTAAGGAAAATTCTTTGACATTTCAGAAGATCAGACGATTTGACGCTTCTGACACAAGACTACTTTCCTACCTCGTTCAAATCTCTTTTACTTGCTGAGTAGGAAATCATATTCCGATGACAGAAAGTCAGAAAAGAGTAACCACAAAAAATAGAGGTGTAAAGTAGGTGGAGTCTACTCCAGTTCTACATGCTCCTGTTGAAGTTCATCTTGGTATACAGTATTAGATGGTGACCCTCATTAATAATAAGCTTTGTGCAAAAGCACGTCTCTGCAGCTTGATGGATTCCCGACATAATAAATATAAAACAGTTCTTAAAAAACTTCTTCTAGCTCCCGTAGGAAGAATTTTCGGACACATGTTCATATGAAATTTTCATCGTATTTGTCCACGTACAATCGCACCCAGAAATATGGCAATGGAATTTCCGGACGCCCTGTATAGACTGTTTCCGCAAAATCTGTAGTTATAAAATTTCATATAAGATAGTAATGAAATATAAATTATATTCAAACAAAGACCCTCTCGGCCCTTCCCCTGGGTGAAAAAGAAAATATGGGCATTATGGCACAAAATTAATGTCATTGAATTTAAATTTAATTTTCTTATCTATAAAGTAGCCATTTTCTACCTTATTTATTGTGCTTTTTCAGAAAGACTGTGAAAAATTACGAACAACCTGCATGTATTTGTAGTCAAATGTACATAAAAAATCCATTGTGTGTCTAACAGAAAATCATTATATAGCTGTGGAGCTCCCTAGCAGGAATTTTAAATCACTTCCATTAAGAAGTCTCTTCGCACAATTTAAATATACTTAGGATTGCTTTATTGTTCTTTCCTTTCTAAAAGTAGTTGAAGTGTATTGTCAAAAACGGTCAGCATACGTAAAATCGAAAGCATCTCAAAAGTTAAAACTTGTAAATCTTGCACTAGTTCTCTTAGATTTTAATGCAGAGCTAGCTGTCACTTAGAAGTTCAGCTAGACAAGCCGGTAAAGATGAAAGCCATTTCATGTCTGCAAGTGTCCGCCTCGGTCAAGATGTCAGAAAAGCTTTTAAAACACACTTAGGCGAAGTTGCGACGCTACGCCAAGCTTTGCTACTCTGACTCCTGACAACCTAGAGAGGACCTTTATATATAAGTTTACTTCTCAAGAAGTGGACTGACTCTCTTGTGTATTAAAACTGGCATCGCAAAAGCATTTTTTCATACTCATGATGGGACCGATGCCGGTTCGCAGTTTTAGTAACATCAAGATATTCGCTGGTTTATTTCTGTTATTTTTAAAGCTTTCAGTGTATTTCAAAGAAAAGTTCATGTCTATCAATAAATCATAATAAAAAGCAACGGTGGCTATCTCCCAAGGTACCGCCTCAGCGGTGCTGTACTGCTGTACCACTGAAAGCACAAATAGGAATAAATAACACAAATAATTTATGCAATTACAATAAAATTCATATTGTTATGTATCGTTATTAAGCAGCGAAAATATTTGCCATTTTTCAGAGCCGACAGTTATATAATAAAATCGTATTACAGATATATTAAAGAAACACACCACATAAAAATGTAAATGGTGTGTTTATTTACATACCCGTAATATATGCAACCAGTATAACCAGTATTGAGACTTGCAGGAAGCCAAGGTAAATGTATATAACAAGATACTTATTCCTCAGTATGTATTCTCATTTAGCTTAGCAACACGGCAGTATACGGTTACTTTAGATGCGGTGTTTGGCATATGGTCCGCTAACATTCTTGCATAAAACGCTCTTACCAATATTGCCGGTTGTTCTGTGATTGCCGGTATAGTTACAAACGAGGATTTTTTTATGATTAGTGTGTTGAAAATAATAATGTACCAGTGGCGGTTGATAAAATTTGGTTATGATATATCTTAGTATTGGAGCACATTTGGACCCGAGCGATACTTTATGGCATAACAATCAAGACTAAATAAAAAAGTTATACAGCAAAAGAATGCTATTGAAATTTAAACAATTTTTAAAATATTTGCAAAATTTTTTTTTTTTATAATCAGATGAAAAATATATAGGAATTTCTAATTTAATAAAAAAAAATTGCTATTTTATCAAATTACGCCGTTTTGAAATTTTATTTTCAATTCCTTTTTCACTGTACAAACTCCAAGAAGGTTCAACTAGCAATTCATTTGATGAATTTTTCAACCGTCCTACTCTACCCCAGATCAAGTGTAATCCTGCTGACAATCATAATTCATTACATAACACTTGTCTAAATATTCGTCAGGTCACTGAAGAGGAAGTATTATTGTCACTTAAAAAATTAAAGCCAAAACTAACTACTGGCCCAAACAACATTCCGTCATTTGTCGTACGTACACATTGTGCTCAGCATTCGCTAAACCTCTTTCAATACTTTTCAATCTATCTCTCCGAACATCAACATTCCCTCAAAACCGGAAGCAGTCCAAAATCATATTTGTCTTTAAAAAAAAGAGAACGAAATCTTATAACTAATTATCGCCCTATTGTTATTTTAAACAACTTTGCTAAAGTTCTTGAAATGTTATTATATGATAATATATTTCCACATGTAAAACACCAACTCTCAGATTCACAACATGGCTTTTATAAAGGTCGATCTACAACAACTAATCTTTTCTGTTTGACGGAATATTTATATGAAGCAATTGATGATGGTAGTCAAGTCGATATAATCTATACAGACTTCTCTAAAGCCTTCGATAAGCTAGATCATAATTTAACCCTGCAAAAATTACACATTTTTGGATTTTCAAATCAGCTTGTTAGTATCAACAGATTACAATATGGACCACGATTTATTTCATATTTTCATTAATGACATTGTATCTGATATTACCGTAAATTGTCTACTGTATGCTGATGACCTAAAACTGTTCTGTAGAGTTTCGAGCTCTGAGGAGTGCGAGATGTTGCAGGAAAACTTGAACGTAATTTATAAATTGGTCTATAGGAAACAAATTACCCCTTAATCCTTCAAAATATAACGTTTTATCTATAACAACAAAAACAAATATTATACCATACCAATATACGCTAGAACACAATATACTTTCTAGACCGGAGACTTTCACTGACTTAGGAGTAATGTTTGATAAAAAACTAACATTTACGAATCATATTAATCATGTAATTAATAGATCGTACAAATCTTTGGGTTTTCTCATCAGAAACACTCTTCATTTCAACAATGCTGCTAGCCTCAAGCTAACTCTATAATTCTATCGTTAGATCAACCTTAGAGTATGCCTCAATAGTATGGTCGCCGCACTATAAAGTACATATAGACAACTTAGAGAACATACAGCGAAGATTTCTGAAATACTCCACTTATAAAATTGAAGGGTCATATCCGCCTATTGGTTATCCCCAGTCGGAACTTCTGTCAAGGTTTTCACTGAGATCGTTAGAAGATCGACGCAAAGTCTCTTACTTGGTTTTTCTTTACAAATTGATACACAATATGATAAACAGCTCCCATATTTTTAACATGGGCAAACAAAAATTATGCTCCTGTTTACAAATCCCAGAACAAACTCAATTATTTATTTTGGAAAACCCAAAAAAATTCTCTCCATTACAAGTCATGTGTAACATACAATAACATACATGATCGCGTCGACATATTCAACTGCAACGTTGCCTCAATAAAATCATGCATGTACAACCCCTGATTCGGAACTTCTTCCGGAAGAATTTCAAGACATACAATGTTTTGGATTATTTATTCGTATAATATGTGTAATTAACTATTTATACTATACTTATACTTACTACTTTTGTAGATTCTTTTTTTTGTTGTTTTGTTTTCTTTTTTATCCATATTATCTTTGTATTCCCTTTTGTCTTCTGTATGATGTTTAAGTACCTTAGATAAGTCCCTATTGTATTTCTTTTTTTTTTTTGTTGTAACCTAGTATTCCTATTCTGTAATTGGGTCTGAGGACCTGTTGGATAGTGTACCAAATAAAATAAAATAAAAAAAAAAAATTAAAAAAAAACTATAAAAAACTTATATTTTTTTTATAACGTTTAAAATATGTCGTTATATTTTCCACCTGATTCTGAAAAAAAAGTGTTTTGCAAATATTGTACATACAATATCGTCTAAAAAATAAGCTTGATGAGGCACACAATTTTGGAAACTTTTTTCAAGAGGAACACAGGAACCTGGGATACAAAATAATGTGTAAAATTCCTGAAAGCTATCTGCACTCTTTGTCAGTGCCTGGCACTGTCTTCCCATGTGAACTATCTAGCGTTTGCATCAATAACCTCGGTAGATATGGAACGTTTATTTTTCTTGTACAGACATATGTACAGACCAAATGGCCCAAATTTAACAGCCATGAATGCAGAACGAATATTAGTTGTGACCATGTATGCTAAATGCAATGACAGACCTCAGTCATCTCTATATAATACGGCAAGCGGTATGTATTTCATTATTCATTTTATACTTTTGCTTTTATTTGTTTACGTATGTCCTTCTGTCAACCATGAGGCAGTAGTAACTACAGATGCTGTACTCTGGTCCAGTTTCCTCTCCATAATTATTTTTTATAGAAATAAAGAATTACAATTACGGAAAATAGCTATGTGTAGCTCTACAGCTTTTACTGACTAGCCGCTGTTGCTTAAAAGTAAGACGTATGCATCCCGCAGGGTTAGTGACTGTAGATTCCAGCATCATGCACAAAAGGAGAGAACTTGGAATGACCGCTATCTGCATTTACCAACTATTCTGATGATTCTTGGTAGGCCGATGTGGTTCTTATTCCTTCGAGTACACTGATTATTATTAGGATGACCAACTTGATCAGATTGTATCGGAAATCGCGATATTTGGTCCATTTTCCTCCACTATAAGATAATTTTCTTTTTCGCTAGTACCGAGAACTCGATGACATACACCACCTTTGTTTGATGGTCGAGGAGGACTATGTCAGGCTTATTGGATTGGATTCACCTGATTGTCAGGAATGACTAATTCCCGGTAAATACGGAATTTCTTGTTCCCGACCACGAACTAAATATCTCCGGTGACGTAAGGCAGCACTGATGTTTGGTTTAAACCATATAAGTGGTAATATAGCACTGGTAATGTCGAGGTATGTCGGTGAATGTAGGACGAAATTGCAAACATGGAGCATTTTTACATTTACAGAACAGGAAATTGTAGATATCCCTAGTATCCCAAGCAACATTTTACCAACTACCGACTACTTTTTCACTAATTCCGACGTCAGAATTATTACAAATAGTAGTCGAGTAATAACTTAAATTTTGTAGTTGTAATACGACGTCGAACCAAATATTGCACCGACCTCGCAAACCTACTGCTTAAGTCTGGACGATTTACCAACGTTGATTTGCCGTTGGAAAACGACTTAATAAGGTTTGATATGTTTTCAAGTCATTATCCAACGTTGATGAGACGTTGACAACTGACTAAAATAGGTATGGTTAAATTTTGAGTGACCTACCAACGTTGGGGTAGACGTTAGTGACTAACTGAATAGGTCAAGTTTGTTATGGAACATTTGCCAACGTTGGTTAGATGTTGGTTAGTAGCTTAATAGGTTTGCTCCTTTTTTAGTTATTAACCAACGTTGGTTAGACGTTAATGACTAACTTAAGTAGCTCCGATTAATTTTTCGGTAATACACCTACTTCTGTATAACGTTGGTAACCGACTTGATAAGTAGCTACATTCATCTCAAGTAACATTTTACCGACTACCGACTACTTTTTTACTAATTATAAGGTCAGAATTATTACAAATATTGGTCAAGTAGCGTCTTTAATGTTATAGTTATTGTCGTAGATCTTATCTATTTTTTTAGTTTATGTACGCAAATTACTCGGTTTTTTGAAAGATTGTTATAAAAACATAGTAGTCCAACAAAAAAAGATAGAAATTAAGTTTGGAATGTCAGATTGTTTTTGAAATGTAAATGAACAGAATTTATTAAAGATTATTACAATTTTGAGAATATTTATTTTTGAATCGTGATTTGGCCTATGAAGATTTGATATACAATATTTTGGCGACCGTGACAGGACAGTTTTTTAGTGAAACATCAAAAAGTGCAGTATTATTGGGCAGATCAGGTGAACCAATTTTTGAACTTTTGCGTAGTTGTTTTGTAAACTTTTACACCGTTTGATCGTATATACGAGGGCGAGTGTGGTTTTGAACCGAGTTTAAACAATTTCTTATTAAGTATGGAACAAAAGAAAAAGCTTCGTAAAATTCTCCGAGCCGGCTTTACAAGGGCTGCAAATGAACTAGAACCACTGTTTAGTAGGGAAGTTGATGTTTATCAACAAATTCGTGTATGTTGGGAGATTTTGCAGTCTAAATATGAAGAGGTACGGGTTGTTGACAAGGGAATTTTTGATATTTTAGTAGAACAAGATGCAAGTGAAGAAGATCTTCAAGTTGAGGTTGACTCTTGTGATGTTTATTGTAGAAAATATACTCAGTTGAAGATTCAGTATGACGATTATTGTGTTCAAGGTGTTGAGAGAAGCAACGAGGTAAAGTTAGCTGAAGCTGGAAGTGAATACAGGTCCATATCTAGCATAAATGTAGCAAGTGGAACCGGCAGGCGTAAGTTCAAGTTACCTAACATAGAATTTAAGAAGTTTGGCGGGGATATCAGAGATTGGTTACCGTTTTGGGGGCAATTCCGAAAGGTGCATGAAGATTCTAGTATCGATTTATCTGATAAAATTGGATATTTATTTCAAGCGACTATACCGGGTAGCAGAGCGAGACGTTTAGTTGAAAGTTTTCCTGCGGTTCATGATAACTATGTCAAAATTATAGAAGCATTAAATAGTAGATTTGGGCGAGAGGATCTTCAAATAGAAGTTTATATCAGGGAATTGTTAAAACTAATATTAAATAACGCAGCTGCTAGGAATAAATGGGATATATCTTTGCTTTATGATAATATTGAAACACAGTTACGAGCATTAGAGACATTAGGTGTAACCTCAGACAACTGTGCATCCATGCTGTTTCCTTTGATAGAATCCTGTTTACCTGAGGATTTACTGAGAGTTTGGCAGAGATCCTTAGAATTCTCAACTAGCAGAAAAGGTCAATCAATATCAGGCTTACAAGAGACGGAGGAGGTACCACTCAAAAATCGTTTAGAAAGTTTGATGCAGTTTTTGAAAAATGAAATAGAGAATGAGCAACGCATCGCTTTAGCCTCGGAGGGATTTGGTTTAGGAGCATCCATGTCTCAAACAGCAGATAAAGACAAGAGGGTTAGAGCAAAGGTGGCATCACCTACTGCAACAGGGTTAATTAATTACGAAGCTGCCAAATGCGTCTTTTGTGATGGGGCTCATGACAGCAATGGTTGCTTTAAGGCGCAGAAGTTTTCATTACAGCAGAAGATGACTATTTTGACTGAGAAAAAGGCGTGTTTCCGCTGTTTAAAGGTAGGACATCAGTCTAGAAGGTGCCGGATGCGACTGCATTGTGTTATATGTGGAAGGCTTCATGTAGTTTTGATATGTCCGGAATTACCAGCACATAAAAAGGATCAAGAGAAAGAACCTGGAGAACAATTGGGAAAGGCAAACCAGGCGCTTGCGAATCAAACGAGTAATCATGTGGTTTTACAGACCTTGCTTGTTAAGATTGAAGGGAAGAGTAGGACGATGGAAGTAAGGGCACTCATTGATAGCGGATCGCAGCGGTCCTATGTATTGAAATCTACAGTACAACGGTTAGGATGTGTACCTGAAAGAGAGGAAATGATCGTTCATTGTTTATTTGGGGGCTCCAGCACGACTCAGCAGAGACATAACTGTTTTAATCTTAAAATACGTAAGGATGATTATGTATGCTTCTTAGAAGCTTTAGATCAAACTACCATTTGTAATGAAATTCCTCCAATTTTTCGAGGACCATGGGAGGAGGAACTTAGCAGGTTAAATGTACGCATTGAGGATATTTATCAATCGGGCCCTATTGAGCTCTTAATTGGTGCTGACGTTGCCGGTAAGCTATATACCGGACGTAGACATGTTTTGCAGTGTGGTCTAGTAGCAATCGAGACGCTTTTAGGATGGACTCTTATGGGAAAGATTCCCTTTGACACGCCAAACGTTAACACAGCAATGACAGTTTTTTCTTTGTTTGTGAAAGATGCATCGATAGCTGATTTATGGGAGCTGGATGTACTGGGCATTAGAGAACCGACGAAGGAAAAAACACGTCAAGAAATGGCCTTGGCAGCTAAAGAATTTTTTATGCAAAACATAGTGATGAACTGTGAAGGTCGATACGAAGTGAAGTTACCTTGGATAGAAGGACACCCACCTTTACCGGAGAATTATGTTGTAGCACGTAGCAGGTTGGATGTAGTACTGAAAAGATTGAAAAATGAACGATTGCTGGAAGATTATGATAACATATTTCAGGAATGGGCCCAGGAAGGCATTATAGAAGAAGTAGAGCTTTTGAATTCAGATGGAAGGGCGCACTATTTACCTCATCGACCAGTTATAAAGGAAAGTAGTGCAACCACCAAGATAAGGCCTGTGTTCGACGCGTCTGCCAGAGTAAAGAACCAGCCATCTTTAAACCAGTGTTTGGAAAAAGGGTTAAATCTTATAGAATTAATACCATCTATCTTGTTGAGATTTAGAAAGCGAAAAATAGGGGTGGTTTCAGATATACGAAAGGCATTTTTACAAATAGGAGTACATGTGTCAGACAGAGATTTTCTTCGTTTTCTATGGATTAACTCAAATGGAAATGAAAAGATTTTTAGACACAGGAGAGTGGTTTTTGGAGTGAGCAGTAGTCCGTTTCTTCTCGGAGCGACAATCGAGTACCATCTTTCGGAAAGCTTAAAGAAATGCTCAGCCCCTAATGCCTTATATACGGAAGAAACCATTCATAAGTTAGCCAGCAGTTTTTATATGGATGATTGTGTGACAAGTGTTGATAATGAAGACGAATTGAAACGTTTCATACGAGAATTCAGTATCCTCATGGCCGAAGCTAAGTTTGATCTTCGAGGGTGGGAGTTTACGCAAGACACTGAAGCTGATTTACCCAACTTATCGGTACTTGGTTTGAATTGGAATCCGAGGAAAGATACATTGTCTATTAGCGAACGTTATTTGAAAGATATCACGGATCTACCGAATGAAACTATAACCAAGAGACTTATTCTTTCAGTGGCTCAACGAATTTTTGATCCCATTGGTTTCACATATCCCGCTATGTTAAATCCTAAGTTGCTACTCCAGAAGATATGGAAGAAAGAGTTAAACTGGGATACCCCAGTAGGTGATGACATTAGGAAAGAATTTTGTGAGTGGGTCAAAGAGCTTCCTGAGTTGAGACTGATTGAGTTGCCTAGATGGATTAATGGCAGACCCGAGGAAACGCATAGTTTGCATACTTTTTGTGATGCCAGTCAAGATGCTTACTCTGCTGTAGTTTTTTTTAAGATCTGTGAGCCAAGGAAAAGTAAGGGTTCATTTGTTAGCCGTTAAGGCAAGAGTGGCGCCACTGAAGAAACTGACCATTCCACGGCTGGAATTGTTAGCGACTACCATAGGAGCCAGGTTATATTCATCTGTGAGAGGAAATTTCGAACAGGAAATAAACTGTTTCTTCTGGAGCGACTCATCTACCGTTCTGTCTTGGATTCGGAGGACTGAAGAATGGGGTACGTTTGTGAGGAATAGAGTACGAGAGATACGCAGACTAACGGCAATCGAATTGTGGCGTCATGTACCTGGATCGTGTAACCCTGCTGATCTACCGTCACGTGGATGTTCATCTCGACGCTTATTCGAGTCAAGATGGTGGGAGGGGCCTGAATGGTTGTATAATGATGAAATTCTCTGGCCGCAAGAGAATTTAGAATACTTCTGTAGAGAATAACTACGAGGAAGATAAAGAAAAGAATGAGAGTGCGGGAGTTTTTGAAAGCAGAGTACCCGTAAAAGTGAAGATAACGCGTAGTGGACGTATTTCTAAGTCTCCTAAGCTGTTTTATTAATTAGAAATATTGTTATTTTGTATATAATTTGTACCTACCTATTAGTTTTTATCTACTTTGAGTTTTGTGAGTTACATTGGGTCAGAAATGAAAAATGTAACTCAGGTGGGAGAATGTCGTAGATCTTATCTATTTTTTTAGTTTATGTACGCAAATTACTCGGTTTTTTGAAAGATTGTTATAAAAACATAGTAGTCCAAAAAAAAAGATAGAAATTAAGTTTGGAATGTCAGATTGTTTTTGAAATGTAAATGAACAGAATTTATTAAAGATTATTACAATTTTGAGAATATTTATTTTTGAATCCTGATTTGGCCTATGAAGATTTGATATACAATAGTTATGATACAACGTCGGAGCAACGTAGCTTGAACTTCGCAAACCTACTATTTACATCTAGCACATTTACCAACATTGGTTTGATGTCAGAAATCTACTTAATACATTGAGTGTGTTCTTAGATTATTATCCAACGTTGATTAGACGTTGGTAACTGATTAATTAGATTTAGGTAATTTTTGGGTAACATCCCAACGTTGGTTAGACGTTGCTGACTGACGTAGCCTCTTTTTTCAAATAAAGTAAGCAAAAAAGTTTTTATTTACTCGTAAAATTAATTAAACAATATTTCAATTGCGCTTTCTTTGGAAACAGAAAATATTTTTTTGAAAGTAAAAAAGATAAAAATAGTACTTTCGTTCTTAAAATAAACATTATTCTTATGGGTTCACTATATTTTTCGACCTACTTTATACATATGTATCAATAAAATTTCTTTCGTTTCAGTTTTTACCCCACCATATTTATTAAAATTTTATTCGAAGTATTTTGTATATAATACGTACTCAATGATAAACACGCCTTATCCATTTTATATAAATAGATAGGTATGACAAATAGAATAATATACAAAATTGCTTAGTTTCACTACCTACACCCGACTTTTGTAGGTCAGATTAAGGGCAAATTTTAAATAAGGTTGGTAATAGGCTGACAACCAACTTAAGCCGACGTAAAATTTGGTGAACATTTGGTCGGTAATCACAACGACTAAAGTCGGTCCTCAACGTCGAATCGACCCATATTTTATTGACCAGATTACTACAAATATGGGTCATCCCGACGTTTTGTGTATGTCGCACACCGACTTTTAGTTGCGAACAGCAACGTCGGTTCGTCGTCAGAATGTTGCTTGGGATGTTATTAGCAGACAATGAAGAGGGCAATGTTGATTTCAATAATTTACCGGGATGTCAGCTACGCGCAGAACTATTGGGATTGTGAAGATGATTTGCTGTTGTTTGCTTTTGCTATTGGCAATAAAACAAAAAGAACATGGGTAACTATAAGTGGGTCAAAAATGACATAAATCTGATTCTCTTCTTCGAAGAATATTTTTGTACCAAAACAGCTGATGTATACCCCACAAACATTTTTTGTATCTTTTGAGAGTGAAGTTATTACTATACTTGTTTGTTATATAAATATGTACACCAATTCTCATGGAAACATATCTGATGATTACGCAACGGTATCCATGTTACACTCGGTGATCAATGATTTGGAAAAAGTCCAAAGATGTTAAAAATCCTCTTGTTCGTGAAACCATCTTTAGAAGTAGATTTAAGTTTATTATGCAAAATATAATAATACATTATTACGACAATATTATTTTGAGTCCCAATGGCAGGTTGGCAAAAATTCGTCCACTTATTGAAGTTCTAAACAAGACATTTATAGAAACGGATCCTTATGAAGAAAATCAAAGTGTAGATAAATCCATTGTGTCATGTTTTGATGAACACAGTACAAAGAAGTTTATTAAGGGCAAGCCAATTTAATAAAGATGAGCATAGATCCAACTTAACATTCTTGTATTTCAGTACTAAAGTTAAGCAACGATAGTCGCAGTCAGTAATTTGAATAATAACCAAAATGAAATTCGTTCCGACTTCTAGCGGCTTATATCAGAGTATACGCAAATGCTTAGGCGATAGCTATGTAGGTGATCTATATAGATCAGGAGGTAGCGAGAAATGATGTCAATTCCAGGATTGACGATAGGTGATGTCACCGCGTAAATATGTTCATGCATATATGACATAATATGTTTTTAGAGTGGAATGAAAAATAATATTAACTGAAATTTTTTTTGTTAATTATTATTTACTAACTTTTACAAATCTTATCACAGATAAGTATAACATATATCTTTTTAAACAATTATTTTCCCGGCTATTTGGCAAAACGCTGAAACTTGGATTACAAAAAAGATAATATGCACATTATGTTCAGTACTACTGACTCAATAATGTTGTTTTTAATTTCAACTATTCTGTCTAGTAAAACCAAAAATAAATAAAACACAAGGTACTCACCATTTGACACTCCCTTTAAAAAACTTTAAAATATCTACTCACACGTGTTTCTGCTTGCCATAGCGTCATCAGGGTAGCCAGCACATTTAAAGAATCCAAAGTAAGGAAACCTGTAAACCTTAATGTAATAAACATTAATGGCTTCAGAGAACAGAATAATTGAAATTATATAGCGGAAATACCCCTTAGGGTCAATGAAATAATTTAAAAACAAATTAGTTCCTCTTCTTGATAAAAGTTAAAATATAGAGTGGAATGAAAAATAATATTAACTGAAAATTTTTTGTTAATTATTATTTACTAACTTTTACAAATCTTATCACAGATAAGTATAACATATATCTTTTTAAACAATTATTTTCCCGGCTATTTGCCAAAACGCTGAAACTTGGATTACAAAAAAGATAATATGCACATTATGTTCAGTACTACTGACTCGATAATGTTGTTTTTAATTTCAACTATTCTGTCTAGTAAAACCAAAAATAAATAAAACACAAGGTACTCACCAGTTGACACTCACTTTAAAAAACTTATGTTTTTACCTTTTCGTGATTTTGGCAAGTTCGGTAACATCCAATACCAAGTGGGCAGAAAGTATTAATGATTGTAACACATTGGTGATTGTAACACATGTATTTTTAACTAGCGATTGCAACAGTAAAATTATATTACTAATATTAATGCACTCATTAAATCATTTGCCACCTTCCAGCAGCAGGCATTGGAGATTTCATCCACGCTAATCTTATATGTTATTCAATTCAGAATAATTTTTTTGTTTAATACTGTCACATCTCTTTGATAAATATTTTTTTTTCTTAGTATCGTTTCCGATGGCACAAGAACATTGCCAATACACTTTACTTTTGCAAAAATTGAATGAGACATATTTAAAAATTCTCCTTTGTCTTTAATTACGCACTGTTTACGTATCTACGTGTTATTCACATAGATATTTTATAATTACTACGTACGTAGAGTGTATTCAAATATTTACGAAGTTAAGTGAATTCATTTTCAACATAGGGCAGTGGGCGTAAACATGAACCAAGAAACGCGATCCACCTATATCTATTTATGAATTATTATTTGACATTAGACCATAACCAGCCCCGTAGGACAGTAAGTAATTGTTTTTATAGCTACAAGCCGTCCAATTACCTAATAAAGATCCTCAATTTTTTGTTTCCAATTTTATAAAGAAAACAGATTTATTGTGTAGGAGTACATAAAAATATTTAATCATTTCATGTTGTTTGTGAGTATTTCATTACAATATAATATTACATCTACGTAAAAGTTGTCTCTAGGACTTATCGCTCCCGACTTCTAGTGAATTACCATCCCTCGGAAGGGATATAAAGGAGTCATTTCCTTGATGTTAGGCAAGAAAAAAATCCTCTATTCTTCGATAGAGAAGAGGTTAGGCAAAATTTTTAGGTAGGGTGTAGCACGTCTCTTGCTGTCGGTGATTGGCCTTGGTAGCGGAAAAGGTCACCTTTAAACCTTTAAATAAATAAATAAAATTACTAAGAATGGTTATATTGAATGATTTGAGGCCTCATTGCCTGGCATTGGAATAAAAATAATATTTTCGCGAAATAACCTCATGTGAAAAAAATATATTATGAGAATCTGGGAGGCGCTGATAGGGCTAATCAGAACATTAAACACATCATACCATATAAATTAGACAACCACTAAATCCAAAGCCGGAACTGCATGGGCGGAGGTAACACTGTTCAAAAAATGCGGAAACACAACCACTTCCCTCGACTTTATCAGGGTCGAAGCCGGGAATCAAACCTAGGAGGTGACAGACAGTAAAACCAGCCACGTTCGTCACTCAGGGCGTTGAGTGACGAACTCTACGCTACCAAGCTCGGTTAGTTTGTATGGAACTTCAATAAGGGGAAAGCAATGGTATTTACCACTAATACGTCATTGTCTAGATATGGATTCACACAATATTTGGCAGTTATATAGGCAAGGAGGTGTGAAAAGGATCATTTAAGTTTTAAATGATGTATCGCGCTAACGATTTTGAAAACAGAAAAAAACTCAAAAGGAAGTCTCTGTCGACCTTCAATTACCCAAATATTCAAGATACGAAACACAATCATTTAGTCATTCATATACCAAGAAAAACGACTGGTTGCGATATCTGCCATAAGAAATGCAATTTTTATGTAGGAAATATGCCATTGCTTTGCACCCAAAAAATTGTTTTGTTGGTTATCATATAAATTAATCTACAGTAAATTACAAATCATAATATAGTTTTTTTTTATTGTATTTACAATATAGCAAAATTTTTTTATTAAATAATAGTATATTAATCCACTGTCCTTTTAAAAGAGTACCTATTTGTGAAGTGTAAAGGAATAAAATATTCCATTTTTGAAAAAAAATAATTCGGTGTAAGTTAATAGAATTACATCATTTATTATATCAATTACTAATACAAACAAGTACTTATTATTTAGTTGCATTTTGATAGCATTTAATAACTTAATTACGAAATTTTTAAACGTATAATGAACTTAAATATAACCAATCATTATACGTAATTAATTTAAAATGTATTAGGGAAAATGAAGCAAAATTAAATGATATATTACAAGCCATTGCATTAAACTCGCAACGAATTAATTGAATAAAATCCGCCAATTTGCTGGAATGGCTTTGGTTTTAACAATTACACTAGCTATGTTTGAAAATATAACGGTGCAGCTCCGGCATTCATTTATCAAACTGCTAATTAGCCAGGCTCTGGCAGTAGTGCCGATTACAAAACAAGAGAGAGAATTCTATCATGGATTATTATTATAGATTTAACAAGGTAAGAGCTAATTAGACAGGATATATATTTTGGAGCATATTAGGCTTGTTTCCACTGTGATTAATTTATAGGGTTAATTATGGATTTGATTTAATTACAGTCCTTCGCTAGTCACGAGCCGAAGACACAACAACTATAATTAATTGAGGCATTATTTATAAAACTGTTATTTTTGTTTTGAATCTGCCGTATTTTATATTCTCCCCCCGTGTGCAAAATGTACACGGGGTGCCGTTTCATTTGACTGAAAACAATAATAATAACATAGGATCTCCAATTCCATGAAGGTACGCAACTTGCAGACGGAAGTATCCTAAGAAATCAGACTGAGCCGGAGAGATCTACACATATCTAAGTATGCAACAAAGGCGCATCCAGGATATAAAAAAATAATCGCTTTTCTCCTCGGCAAGTACAGACTCCAAAAGATTTGGTCTTCTTTTTGGAGGAGGTGTCTGCGACTAACATCTTTACCATTACGGTTCCTCTCTACCCTTTTGGAGTAGTGAGGTGGATAGGAAGATGATGAAGAATTCAGCCGAGATTGTCCATTCCTTGTATATACCACCCACGTCAATGGTGGGGGGACGAAGACTCTTGAGCCTGGAGTATATGCATAGAGAGTAGTGCTAAATATAGCATATAACATTCTCAGGAACTCAGATCCTCTGTTACGGTTAGTAAAATATTATGAAACTGCAGTAGTATGTGGAGGATTCTTCAAGGCAGCTAAAAGAGCCGCAGATGATTCGATCTTATATTCGACACCAGTCGGGGACCAAGGGATTCATTGTGGTCTGTTATGAAGTTCTTATCAAACCGTAGCTGTATGGCAAGTAGAGATTCCTGATATCAACTACAGGATCTGTTGCCAGACGCCAGAATCGCTCACGAAAATACTATGTGCATGACCGTTATACGCAATTTCGGTTTACATAATACGGTGTAACGAGTGCGATATTTCCAACGCAGCCACTCGTATGGGTAGACCAGACACCAATGCTACCTTACGTCCTCGGAGATATTTAATCCGTTGTCGAGAACGAGAAATGTATTTACTGGAACCACTCGTTCCCGATTGTCAGGCGATTTAAGCCCATAAGCTGGCATGCTCCTCGATGATCAAACCAAGTATTGTACCTCGGCTGCTCGGTCATGAATATAGTCCTAATAATTGGTATACTCAGGAAGTGGCTATAGGTTATGTGCTGGTACAACTTCCATGAGGTTCGGAGGTTATGGGAGTCCTCTCCAGCGATAGGTAAAAAAAGTAATAATTATAACGAATTCACGCTGTGCATCCTGGTGCCTGTCTGACAGATGTCATCCGTGGGTCCTCAGGATTAGTTACTTTTACTGAGTAGAAATAAATATAGCTACTAAATCGTAAACAATATAAAAGAAAGTAGTTTAGATGCGAAATGAGTAACAAAAGTTGCTGGAGAGATGATAAACCATACATAATTAAAGTATCTAAAGTGGATCATTTAAGCATTATGTATCATTTCTGTTAAAGTCTTGTTAAAATACATCAAATATGATTTATTACAAAGTTTAGATTATGGAAACGAAAAATAAGAAAAATTTTCAAATATGATATTCATTAAAGTTACGTTTGAAAACTTTCAGTATACTCTAAACTTATTGAACTATACCCACAACAAAGAGCAACTTAATATTTTAAAAGTTTATAATGTAATGCATCTTTGCTGAGGGAGGATTTAGAGAGATTTAGCATGTTCTTTCTAAGTCATCTAAGGGCAAAACCCAACAAGTCCATGGAAATAGAATTTGGTATAACGCAAAAAAACCATCAAATTTTTATTCAATCGAATGAAGTAACGACATTTTTTTGATATTAAAAAGTAACAAAACATTTTAAAAACTCAGGAGCGTACAGAAGATCTAAAAATTAATGAATAAAATGGACGTGTGCAGTTTTGCAACTAAACTCTTGCATATTTTATAAAGATGCCAATATGTATTGAAAATAAGTTTTATTATTATTTTTTAACACTAAAGTCAAATTATCCCAGTACTTTTTTAAATGCTAAAATGAACGCTTCATCTTGATAGTAGTTGTTATCATCCTCTTCAGTTACCTGTCTTCCGTCCAAAAAATTTTGAACAAATTTTTTAACAAGACTTCCATTTTTTCCATTATGTTATTCTAAAAGCTTTTCACATTTTAGAAGTGGAGCATCGTTTTTAAAAATAATATAAAATAATAAATAGGTTTCCCGATGCCGGTCAGTCCTCCCGTTGCCTCCGACGCCTCACGGGAGTCGCGCCGGCGCATCAACTACAGCCACTCCCCACATCCCGCAGGGTTAGTGACTGTAGATACCAGAGTCGTGTGCCCTAAGCAGACGGAGAGAACCCAGAATGACCGCCTTCTGCATTTGACCTGCCAGCCACTCGGCTGGTTTTTGGCAGGCCGGTATGATCTTCAGTTCCGAGAGCAGCGTAGGCTGTTCCCCATCAGCTGATAATTGCCGCGGTGGGATTGCGGCTGGCAGTTCTTCCAGCTGGCGGGGTGCCCTTACGTAACCTGTCCTGAGCAGAAAGGATACTTGATCTCTCAGATGTTGTTGAGAGAAGGCGCGATGCTCTGGATGCATTTCGCACCAAAGTGCATGCATTCGCGCCATGTATCCCCTTCGCTCAGGTTCGCTACTCTCGCGGCAGGTCAGCAAGTCATCCCGAAGTTCCCTCGTCCACTTAAAGCGTCCATGTTCATTGCCTTGGTTATCAACGTTGAGACCATCCGGTAAGGCCCCTCCCACCTGTCTCTGACCCCCATCCGGTTGGGGTCGATTGTGAGGGGCCCTTCTGAGGTTATAAGGAACCCGAGCAGTAAGAGTACCAGGGAGGTTAGCCCTGGTACTCCCGGCCGGCATTAGTCAGACAGAGTTGCCTCTGCCTGTCCAGGGTGCACCAACGTGGAGGTTGCCGGTCCTTTGCACCCCTAAAAAAAAAAAAAATAGGTATTATTATTATTATTATTATTATTATTATTGATTTAAACATGTACACAAACACATCGGATAACATTTTTTAACTGGCAGAATTATCAAGTCAAGCTGAGTCATCTGTTATGAAATGTTGAGCTCTCATTGGTGCATCGAAAATATCTCTCTTTGCACCTGACACGAAGGGACTTGTCGGTTTTTGAATCTGAGATGACGTTTTAGGTTAAAATTACATTGGATTTATTGGGATTTGCTTTACAAATTTACTATGCATCTGTAGGCTTTTGCATTCTTAATTTTTTGGTACATTAAACTCATTTTTGAAAAAACTGTTTAAATATTCAACAACGTTTTGAGAACTATAACACGTTCAATGGAAAATTGACTACTACTATGCGAATCAAATGTATTGAGCCCTCATTTTAAACGCCTACGAAAAAAAAACTAGACGACCGAATTCGACAATTTCTTCACATGTCAGTACATATACTGTTTACTATAGTGTGCCAAAATTTTATGAAAATAGGTTTTACAATTTTTGAATTATTGATTGATAATGTAAAAGATGTACCGAATTTCGGTATAATTTTCGATATAACGGTATTTGTAAATTAATTTCTCAAAAACCAATTGACAAAAGTACTTGAAATTTTCATGAGTTATAAAATGAACCTTTCTATAGACTTGACCTTTGCAAAAAAGAAAGTTATTAAAAAAAAGTTGCTAATTGATATTTTCATTATTAATAATAATATAATTAAAATATTTTTACATAAGATAACAGTTGCACAACAAATAGCAATTCTAAGAATAAATTATAGTTTTATCAGAAATTAATGAAATACCACAAGAAAAACAATCGGAGTAGGAGGAACTCGACCGTTTTCGCTTATTTATTTTTTCAAATATCTTGGACTTTCCGTTGAGATTCTTTATACATTGATTCCCCAGACATTGAAACATATTTGTTGTAAAAAAATGTTACTTATAAATTGCTTCGTTTAAGATATACGGTGATACCACAAAATATTTTAAAAAAATTTTTGTTTTTATTTTTGTTTTATTTTTTCACAGTGTGAAAATAAACATATGTTTTTATCTACACTCCAAATTTCGTTCAAATATCTTAATAATTCATGATGTTATACGTAATCAAACATTAATGTGTCCAGTAATCGCGTAAAAGGGGTACATTTCTAGATACAATAATGCGAAATTTGATAAGTTATAAAAATAAAATGTGACAAATCTACACTTATTCAAAACTGATTTCCAAGTTTCTTTAGTAAACTTTTATAACTTACACCTAAATCACTGTCAAAACTAATTAACTTATTTCTATCATAAGAGTAACTATCACACAAAAAAAAATCCCTCTGGCAGTTATCAGCAGAAGTTGTTTACATTTGTATCCCATAGACATCTACAATATACTCGAGTTGCAGATATCTGCAGATGAAACCATTTAGTTGCACGGACTGTTGAGGATTTTAAATAAAACCTACAACCAAATGGAATCGATAGGAGAGATATATCAAATAATCTTTTAACCGAATAATATTTGGTACCATCAAACTGTTTACTAGTGTAAGTTCAAAATAATTAGTTTTTATATGCTTATGTAAAATATGTACAAGTAATATAGATGTTTGTTTACTATTTCAATGGAAATAAGAACTGGATAGGAAGAAAGAATATCAGGGGAGATATTTAAAATGAGGAATGAGAGCTTGTTAGTCTTTTGCACGATTCGTTAGCTCCAAAGGCCGCGAGCCGTCAGTTGGAAAGGCTATTTGCTAACAACTTTAGAATTTATTTACTGTAATTGTGTCCCATTTTGATTGCACTATTTTACAAGCTTATTTTAACTTCAATCGACTTTAATAAGTTTTCGTAATGTACATAGAATGAAAATGTTTTTGTACAGGAAAATTATAATAAATTTCAGTGTTATAAAATCTAGTTTGTGTATCTTTAATTAAATATGAAAGCGAACATTTATTATTCGTTTGTACGGTTCTTATTCTGTTAAAAACTAGTACAACATAGAGATCGGTAGGTAGTGATAAATTCCAGAGACGACTTTTACCTTGATATAATATTATATTGTAAACATTCCGTTTAGGTTTAATGACCTACTATATACTGATATTAGAACTTGGTGGGAATAGGTCAAGCAAAAAAGAGGAAAACTACTTTTTTAATCTAGTCAACTTTTATTAGCATCCTCAGGACTAGTTAAATTGTGTTTTTCTTGTTCATAATTAGTAATTAATTAAACAAACGAGAACTGGTACAAAACATAGGTTTAATTAAATGCAACATACGAGTAGAACACATAAACAGTCTTTATTTTCTTAACGATACACAGCAAATGATCATTTTTTGTTATAAATTGAACGGAGATACCGAACATCTTCCTGGTGACCAGGGACGTTCCATAATTATTTGTAAAAAGATATCGTAAATCCCTTCTGGTTGTCCCTTTGTTTTAAAAGGACAAGTTATTTCAATAATATATCTCTTCAAGTGAAATCTAGTCTCCAACTTTCATTTCAGTACCTCTAATCATTCTATAAAAATAGAAAATTTCAGTAGAAATTTAACACTATGTGTATATAGATTTTCTTGCTTATGTTGTCACGTAATATCATATCCTTAATTTGTGTCGTGTTGTTCTGTTACACAATGTACACTCAACCGCAAAATTAACCAGACATTAGGTTTTCTTATGGCCAAGGACATGACACCCGAATAAGAGGGATCCTGGGTTTCAGTAGATTTTTCTGAAATTTTTTGTACAATATATTATAACCCAGGATGACACCTGTATACACGGGAAATTTTTGTGAGCCTACAGGGTGTACTAGAAAAAAGGTCTGAAGATTCCTTCTTTTGCAAAGTTTAAAAATATTATTTTTCTCTTTGGATATGAATAGCCATTAAAAAAAATCGATTAGTCTAAGGATTTCGAAGTATTATTTATTTTGCTAAGTATTCTATATTCAAAATATACGAGGTGTTATGATTGTTAATGATAAATACTAATTTTTAATGTTCTAAAAAATGTATTTTAGATACCAACTATTGATAAAATTATTGAAAGAATAAAAATAATGATATTAACAATAATAATACAATTGTTAATAATACAAATAATAATAATAATAATAATAAAATGTTTTTATTGAAATATTTTTAAGAAGATTGCAATAAAAACATTCAAGAGTAAAGTTAAGCGTAGAACTGTTCTAACAGGTAATCTTTAAAATTCATTATTATCATCCGATAATTAAACATTTATTTCTAAATTAACAAATAGTGCCAAATATACTAAAAATAAAATAAATAAACACAAATCAGTTGTACGACAACCCGAAAAAAAATTTTATTTTTCATTAAATGCAAGTAGAGTATTTAACAAATCATAATGCTATCCAAAGATACTAAAATAATTAAATACAATACAGTTAATTACAACATGATTTTATTCTGTACTGACCGCATCTAAAACAACTCCCAAAAGTATATTTGATGGATATTTCACATTTTCTTCATGTCTAGCATACCCCAAGTACCACAACAAACTAGCTACATGAGCACATACTCATAATGACCTTGCTCCAATTTTGCATGTGCAATATGTTCCTGATATAGGATCCACATTTTGATCAGGATTTTCAAGGTAAGAAATAAAAATGAAATGTCTCACCGACTGAGTAAAACGAGAAAACATTTTTGCTCTTATAAGTCCTGGTTCAAATAATTAAGTTTAACGAATAAATTCGTTGTTTGGGTTACGATTTGTGGTGTCTTGAACATATCTTGAAGATAATCGAACTTGGTTGGTTCCTAAAGTTTTCAGCCTTAGGTAATCATAATTTAGTCTAGGAAATCCTTCCAAGTCATATTCGTGAATGTTAATCCAGGGGCCATGACCTTTTGCACGAAGCATTTGATGTTGCTGAACTCTTGTTTGAAGCAAATTAATGTTATCTCCATTTCTAATTTCTAACATACGTTGTGCAAGCTCCTCATTTGAATTTTGCATGTGAATAGGCTCGTGAAATATGTTTAATATAGCGCACACAATTTTTAAAAAATTTGACAAGTGTACACAGTGTTGAATTGGTATCATATCCCCAAAAAGTTTAAAAATTGATTTTAAATATCCATTTCTTGTTTCCACTATTCAACGTGTTTTTGTGATAAATAACTCTCGAATGATTCACTTCCTCTGTGGTAAACTGCCTTTGATTACATAGGAGGTGACCACTTCTTAGTTTAAATTCAGTTCCTCAAGAAACTGAACAGCATCCCTATAGCCACAATATACACCAAATATATCACCTTATTGAACCCATCTGTGTTGATCTTGGGTCATGTCATGTAAAATAATTGCTGCGTCATTATTGCGAACATTCGAGAAATATGGACCATGTACATCTAAAATATATCCATCCGGAGCGACTACTGGGCCTGCTTTTAACAAATAGTACTTGTTTTATGGTAAGAGTAAGACTGTTATTGAATTTGAAAATGGGAGCTCAGGGTATAAAATTGCTTTTGGATATTCTGGTTCAGAATTGTAGAGAATATTTGAAAATCTGGTGACATGCTATTTATGAATTATTCTTTATTTTGAACGTTAGGACAATCAAATCATAAGTTTCCAGGTACAAATGTGACCATACTGACCATAAGGCTCTGTCTTATAATGGTAATAACTATACTTACATTTGTCGGCATGAGTAATTCAATAGCGTTTTTAAACAGATATCTCATAATCCCTGTCTCATTTTCATCAAAAAAATTAATAAATGTTTCTCTGTGACATTCCTTAAATGACCGCCATATTGTACAGGATTGCAAAATTGAAATAATTCACGAAATTGGTTTTTATTTAAAGATGTAATAGACTTAAAGTCATCGTCATCAAGATTGGCCTCATCTTCGTATTTTGAAGATGATACTTTCTGAGCATATTGCCTAATTTTTCTAAACCATTCACCGGTTTCTGGTCCCATCATGCTTATTCATAGCGGTACAAATATGAGATTTCCATAAACTCAAGTTATATTAATCCATTTTCGGTTAAATGTTGATTACAGCATCGTGTTTCCAAGGGTAAATAAATTCCAGTTTTTGAGAAAAGTCTATTCTTGCATCAATGCTTACTCGAAGTCGACAAATTCTCTGACAAACAAAACAATTCATTGTGCTATACTGTACTAAAACGTCCATAGGAATTGCCAACGGATCATCTTCCATTTTAATTACTATGTTTATTCTTCTGTTACAGTTTAAGCAAATTCTGGATTGTTCGTTTAAGGGGCCTAGTTAAGAAAAGCCTCCGTTGACTGTGTCTCTCTCTAGGAAGTTCCGAAAGTGACAGACGTATATAAAATAAATGAACGTCGTGCAGAAAAGAATTTTGGTTCCAGAGTACGTGAACTAGCAACACATTACGACGGGATAGAGTAAAGCAATAAAATCTATTATTCTGGTCGATATGTACACTCTGGTTAATAAATATAGTAGGGAACCAAGCTCTCCGCGAAACTAATACAACTCGAAATATAAACTGAAATATAATAATAATTACTTTCTTTTTATTTATTATTAATTAATAAATAGAAACTGCTGTCTTTTTGGGTTTCGACCGTTGTTACAGTGGAATTACTGACACGTAAATTATTAAAGAATAGAAATAACCGTCCTAATTATTTTATTTTAATTATATAATATTATACTCCATAATACAGTTTAATATTTAGTGTATGCAGTTTCTACTGGAAAAATGATTTAGGTAGTCCATTATGGGTACTATTACGTAATTTATTGATGGGTAAAGTAATATTGTATAAGTAATTGTATGTTGTGTGTTAGTTGTACCTCACCATATTCCACTCTTCATTGTTATCAATTTACATTTTTCTCTTCTCATTCTTTAATTTTCATAAAACATTCTATAATCTATTCATTTTATATAAACACATAAAAAATTGTTTACAAGGGTTAGCAGAGCAAGTTTCGCGCGCTAGCGAACCGTTTCAAACAGGTTCAAAAGCGCGGGAGTAGTCGTGACATCACACCATACAATTTACAAACGACGACGGAGATCCCAGCACTCGACCGCTTGATTTCAGATAAATTTTAAGTGTATACTTAAAATGGAAACAAAAACTCCTTATTTTAAATATTGCACTGTACCGTTGTGTAAGAATACTACAATGAAAGTGCCAGATAAAGTATTTATAATATTGCCAGAAGATAAGATTCGTCGATCAAAATGGCAAAAAGCGTGTAGAAGAAATGAAAAAGACATTTCACAGACATGTAGGTCTCTACATGTGTGTGATCATTTTAATGTAAGTACATTATTAAATACTATATGTCTATCTACTAGTTTTTCGCAGGCAAGCAATAAAATATTCCGAATTCCGAATTATTGAATTTTAATTAGGGTAGGATTAAAGAAAGAATGTGTATACAATGTTAGAAAATAAGATTAGTAGATAGAATATAATTTAGTGATAAAGTAAAGGTAATTTCCTGGTGCTAAAGTAAACAGCTATTTATTATTATACTCTTCGCAAATACGATAACGAAGAGTATTTTGCATTTGATCGGGACATTTCTAAAATCGTTAATATCGCTCGCAAAGAAAAAATCATTCGAATTCTGAACAACTTTCAAAATGTCCGTCTGTTCATCTGTCCGTCCATCTGTCCGTCCGTCACGTTTCTTGTAAGCACGATAACTAAAGAAAGAAAAGTCCGATCGAATTGAAATTTGGGCTATAAGTTAGTGTTAGCTAGAGGAAGAAATCCATTGTTTTTGAAAAAAATCAAATAGTAAATAAAAAAATCATAGGACATTTTATTTAAAAATATGAATCTACAGAGGGCTGCAATTTTCAATGTGCTACTAAAATTGAAGTAATTTTCTATAGACACCAAAATGCTGTAAAATATACTACCAGAAATTTCGCCTACGCAGTCGGCATCATCGGGAGATGAAAAAAAAATTGAAAATTAAATATGTGATCAATATATTAGGTATTGTAAGAATGAATCTTAGTTTATACTATAAAATATACTGCCACGCATTTCGCCAATACAGTCGGCACCATCGGGAAAGAAAATTAAATATGTAGTCAATACATTAGGTATTGTAAGAATGAAGTTTATAAGACAAACACAAGATTCTTTTCAAAAAACTGCGAAGAGTATCCTACAGAATGTGCAACAATTATATAAAAGTTCAATAACACTACTGTCTGCGAAGAGTAAAATGTTTACCTCTAGTATATATAGTATATTGCAAATACCTTTCCCTTACCCTTTAATTTATTCTATTCAAATCTTACATTTATCTATTATGTGAATGATAACACGACACAATCACTTATTTCCCTTTCCCCAAAACATAGTACGAAAATACCTACGATAGGTAATTATACATTTGCGCAACATTTCCTTTGCAGCAAATGTCTTCTATAGAGACACTTTACACGTGTGTACAAAAAAAACACGAAAAATATAGAAGTGGCTGTTGTAAAGAATTACCCTAAATTCTTTCAAACATAAGACTAAGTCTGCTAAAAAAGCTTAGTTGCGACTAAGCATTTTGTAGTTATTTCATTTTATTCCGTGATCAAGTCATAACTATTTTATGTTTATAAATTATTACTAAAAGCTAAAAAAATACATACTTCTCTGCCTTGACCCCGCGGACCTCTCCAAGGGAAAAACTTTCACTATTTTGTATAAAAGATGCCACCATAAACATATCCACTTTAGGCAAATTATCAGATTGGCCCTTTGAAAAACCTTGTTCAGTCATTTTAAAATATCTGTACAACTACAATAAGCGGTACTATAAAACACAATTATATATTTATATCAGAACAGTCACTAACAAATCAACCAAAGTCTAATAACACCATATTGTACATATGTTTATATAGAATGTCATATTTTCTTAATTTGTTTGTATTATTATTTTTAAGTATTTTATGAATGAATTGATTTTTAGTTTTCTTTTTTCTGTATATAATATATGTATATATTAATATAAATTTTACTCTGTACCCCATACAAGTTGTAAATAATCTACTTAATTGTGAATAAAGATTTTAAATTGGAATTGGAAAACATCTGATTGTGTTGCTTCCCAGCGCGACGACTACCGAATATTGTATGGTGAGACGTCACAGTCAATAGTAGCTCGTTTCGAGCCACTTTAATTTTATCGCTGTTTAGATCCTTCATAGTGATCGCGTGGAATTAGAAATCTTATTTTTTTTATGAAGTACACGTTTTATTACAACGTTACGATATGTTTTTTAGTATTATTTTTATTTTTAAAATTATAGGCAAGTTCCCTATTATTAATATAAAATTGTATGATATAAAAGTACATAAATAATTATTTATTATTTTTTTTCTATTATTATAATTACAAAATATAAACAAAATAGTAAGTAAATACATACTTAAAATATATATATCAAATCAAAACACTATTACAAATTTCACGGAGGGTTTTTGCTGTTTTTATATATCCACCGCTGAATAATTTTGCTCTTGACTATACCTTCACTCAAGCAGTTTATAGCCGGCTTAGTTACGGTGTGATTCCCAGTAGAGGCAGCACTTCCTTGCTCCATTTCTACTGGCAAAGGTACTTATTTAGAAAATTATTTTTAACGAAATGGTACGGAATAGAAATATGAAACTTGCTGAACATAATTATGAAGTACAAATTTTTTGGTTATTAGGTCAATGTAATTAAAACACTATTGTATTAACTTCCGAGTTTCGGTATAATTTATTACCATCTCAGGGCACTGTAAGATATAAATAAGTTGATCGTAAGTTATTCTATACCTATATGGGTGATAAATTCTAATCCAAACTAATAGTGAGGAAATAATATTGAACAGTTAATTAATTATTTATAACAGATTGTAGAAAACATGTACTTATTTTAGGCACTTCAATTATTATTTAGAATTAGTTATAGGTTAGTGATATAAAAAATTATAAACAAATACTCACATTAAAATTTAGTGTTTCTCGTGTATAAAAAACATAATGGCAGGAACATACTTGGTAACTATAATATTGCGTTTATTGAAAAAATACTCGGTATACTGGTGCATATAGAAATGAAAAATTTTTATATATTTCTTGAAATATGTGTTATTCTCGTCGAGGCTGTGACACTAATGAGATTATTTTTAGAACTGTTAAACTTACTATAGATAAGGGATGAATAAGTGTTTGGGAACTAAAATGTTTGTTTATATAATAAGTAAACAAGCTTAAAGTAGAAAGGAACGAAAAGATGTAAATAGGTTGATAATTTTAAAATATCCAATGTATTATAAAAGTCTTCATTTTATTAATTAGATTGAAATAACAAGGAAAAAAAGAACATATGAGAGATATCAAAAACAAAAATAAGCTTAATATCACATCTTTGGTAGAACATTGTAAATTTTTAAATCATGAATTTAACTTTGACGAAACCGCAGTGATAGGTAAACAATCTAATCTAGAAAAAAAAAATTTCAAGAAATGATAAACATTAAAAAATTCGAATCAGTAAATTCAAGAAAAGACATTGAAAATTTAAACTCTTGTTATTTCAATCTAATTAATAAAATGAAGACTTTATAATACATTAGATATTTTAAAATTATCAACCTATTTACATCTTTTTCGTTCTTTTCTACTTTAAGCTTGTTTACTTATTATATAAACAAACATTTTAGTTCCCAAACACTTATTCATCCCTTATCTATAGTAAGTTTAACAGTGCTAAAAAATAATCTCATTAGTGTCACAGCCTCGACGAGAATAACACATATTTCAAGAAATATATAAAAATTTTTCATTTCTATATGCACCAGTATACCGAGTATTTTTTTCAATAAACGCAATATTATAGTTACCAAGTATGTTCCGCCATTATGTTTTTTATACACGAGAAACACTAAATTTTAATTGAGTATTTGTTTATAATTTTTTTATATATCACTAACCTATAACTAATTCTAAATAATAATTGAAGGTGCCTAAAATAAGTACATGTTTTCTACAATCTGTTATAGAATAATTAATTAACTGTTCAATATTATTTCCTCACTATTAGTTTGGATTAGGAATTTATCACCCATATAGGTATAGAATAACTTACAATCAACTTATTTATATCTTACAGTGCCCTGAGGATGGTAATAAATTATACCGAAACGTCGGCAAGTTAATACAATAGTGTTTTAATTACATTGGACTTAATAACCCAAAAAATTTGTACTTAAATAATTATGAAGGTTCATTCTAGAAGCCTTGTATGAATTTTACCGATTTATGTCAATAATTATGGAGCTAGTCACATTCAAATTTTACCTATATTTACAGTGTATATTTTTCCTACATGAAGTGAAAATTAATTAAAATAAGATACATGTATTCTCTAGTGCACCTTCATCTACCGCTCTTCCAAATTTGGTGTAATTTGACCAAGCCGTATGGACGAAATAAATTTTGAAAAATTACCTTGCAAACACAAGTCGGATTAGCCCTCTTAACATTATTTCATTAAAACGAAATTGATTTCTATGTAATTTTGCGACATTTTTCTGCCGCTCTTCATTAATATCATTTTCGTCATATATTTTGCAATTTGAGATTTCCCGACCACAAGTATAACATTGTACCATTTTAAAAAATTATAATTTTGCAGTTTTCGTATGAAATAATTATTGTTGACAGTTAATGAATTATTTAAGTGACAACCATAATAACAAAATAACGTCAAGGCATGCTTCGCAAAATTAAAAGTTTTAAAAAAGTTGATTGAGGAAACCGTTACTATGTGGTAGTTTGATATTATAAAGAAACGAGTAAAGCACTATTATTCTCCAATATATTAACAATAAAAATATTACGTACACATTAATTATAAAAACTGAAATAGCTTCAAAAAACGTACAAAATAAGTATTTGTTCTTTCAATATTTTTATCAATAGTTTGCATATAAAATACATTTTTTAGAACTTTAAGAGTTAGTATTTATCATTAACAATCATATATTTTGATTATAGGACACTTCGCTAAATAAATATATACTTCAAAATCCTTACTAATCGATTTTCTAAAGGATATTCATATCCAAAGAGAAAAATAATATTTTTAAACTTTGCAAAAGAAGGAATCTTCGGACCTGTTTTCTGGTATACCCTGTAGGCTTACAAAAATTTCCCGCATATACAAGTGTCTCATCCTGGGTCATAATATATTGTACAAAAAATTTCAGAAAATTCTACTGAAACCCAGGATCCCTCTTGTTCGGGTGCCATGTCCTTTACGAAAACGCTCTGTATATTGATTTAACATGGAAACATGTAAACACATGAAAGAAATAATGTTCGAGTTTTTGGACTTTCACGTATCACGAGAAAAATTTTTTGTTACTTATTTTTTAGATATCTTTCAATCGTCAGCCTTTTACTACTTGTTTTACACAGCTCTTTAATTTGTTTCGATTGCTGTTTCTTGTGTGTTTTTGAGGTTTTCCGAAGAAAAGTGAAAATTTTTATTCTGAGAAAATTCGTAACAGTCCTGATGAAGCCACTCAAGCTGTTGTTTTACATAAGGATGGACGCAGCATCCGATATATCGCCAACTTGCGTGGCATTCCTCGAAGGAAACTGGTTCTTATTCAAGAAGAGCTAGACAAGGGAGATCAGAGCAACAAATGAAGTTGTAGATTTATTTGACTCGAGGTTCTGCGAGAGCAGACACTTTCTGGTACAGCTTTGACTAGAAGATTGGTAGATGTTCAAGGTATCTTGGTTTCATCCGATACTGTACGAAGAAAATTAAGGGAACCAAATTTAACACCTCATGCACCTGCTACTGGCCCTCTTTTGGACGCAGGTCATCGCAGGCAGCGTTTGGAATTTGCTCGAACTCATGCCGATTGGGATATGGACGAATGGCGATGGATTCTCTTCACGGATGGGTCTTGCCCAGTGTTGCTTTTCTCCTAGAGTACAGTTTAGTGGTGGAGGTGTGATGATATGGGGGGACATTTCTTTGGAAGCTCGTACGGTTCTTGTAACATTTAGAGGAAATAGCCTCAATGCTGACAGGTACATCAGGTAGTGTTTACTAGAGCATGTGGTACCTTTTGCACCATTTGTAGGAGAATATTTTCTCCAAATATAGGATATTGCGCGACCGCACATAGCCCGGATAACTCGCCAGTATCTTCACGATGTTGGTATTCAACTACTAGGATGGCCACACAGAGTCCTGACCTAAACCCGATAGAGCATATGTGGGACAACCTAGGCAGAAGGATTAAGCGGAACTACGGCGAGTTCCATACAGTACTTCAGCTGGAATAGGCGCTGCTGAATGAAATGTGAGCAGATACCCAAGGATGAGGTTGCTGCTTTGATAGAAAGCATGCCACAAAGAATGCGAGCTGTCAATCAAACCCGAGGAGGAAATATTCAATATTGAGGCAATTTTTTTGTAGTTCTCAATTTTTTTTTTAATTTGCAAAAAATGTATTTTTTATGTTATTAAAGTAAAGTTTTCATTTATTTTGTAATATAATATTTATTTTTGAGGATTTAATTAAAATTAATTTGATTCAAATTGAATTTTCCTGAAAAACCTAGCGTCAGGTTAATTTTGCGGTTGAGTGTATATATCTTAAATTTCGTACCTGCCGTATATTCTCCAATTAGTCGCCTTATACAAACGGCTGGAAAAAAGTTAGTAGCAAAGAGGTGTCTCCTCGAGAATCAATCCAGGTTGTTAATATAACGAGGTCGCATAGCCAGTGTTGAGATCTCCCCTTAGCTGCTAGGTGTCAATTTGTTCTAATAGATGGTAGATGAAAAACGCCATGACTTGGAAACTCGCTGCCTCTCTAACGACCGCTCATTAAAACTACCCCAGCATTATAATTTTAAAAGCATCAACTTCAATGGAGGCTTTATTATACGTTCTCAGCGGTGAATTAATTGAACTTTATTATGCCACATCAAATAAATTATTCAGCTAGTGGTTACAGCTAATCGTTTTGATGCTATTATGTTGTTTTATATTAAATTATCCAATTAAATTAAAGCTTTTTTTGTGTCCTAATAATAACTGCTTTTAATTTATTATTTATTATTCTTACAACTCTTATAATGCGCACGTGCTCGAGCTTTGCACGAAACAAGAAATTCTCGTTCACATTCTTTGACCGAGATCGCCTTGTCTCTTTCCTCATATCAGCTTTTGGGTCCGAGAACGAGACGTAAATGCAATAACGAGAACGAGATTCTCGGTGTTAATTATTGCCGAATCTCGTTTTCTTCGATTGTCGATATTTTTTTATGTTTCATAAAAATTAACTGTTAAAAAACAGTAATCAAAAAAATGTTAATTAAAATTTCATATACGAAAGTGTGCCAATACTTATTGGCACAATCTATAAAATTTTACTTTATTGACTAGAATGAAATTTGGTAAATTTTTATTTCTGTCTCGCCCCTATATGCCATGTTCTATAAAGAGTAACAATAAACTCTGCATCCTGTCCGCTAACATAGATGATGCCTCCAAGCGTAATCAGGACGGTAGTTACTGACCGTTCACGCTGCGCGAGAGGCTGTGAAAATTTTGTGGTTTACCAGTATTAACCTGTTAATAATTAACCGGTTTTTTGTTTATAAGGAAGTTGAAAGTTTAATATTTACAAGTTCGTGACATATTTCAGTTAAAGTGCTTTTTTTACAAAATTTCGATAAAACAACACTGAGGTAGTTTTCCAGGAAACACCAATACACCATATATTGCACTCGACGCGCCTTGCGCCAACCCAGAAGGCATAATCTGGAGATGATTAAAACTGAGTTTTCGTGGAAAACTACGTCAGTGTTATCTTCACATCAAAGGTTTCAACCCACAGTAAAAAAAATTAGCAATAGTTAAATTTGTTTTTCGTGGTTATATGAACCCAACAGTTTGATAAATTTGATATGCCGATGGAATATGTTTGTTTATATCTGCCTTAAAAGTTATTAATATAGATAAAAAACTCTTTAGCAGTGCAGTTTACCAACTAGTAAAGTAATCGATTAATGCTAACATAATAACTCCTCATTAATGGACTGAATCTACCAAATATAATTCAGATACTTATTTTTATTTAGTGGATGATACTTTTTAAATATTTTGCTATTAATAAATTTTTATTCTGTATGGCTCTTCGTAGCCATTTAGAACCTATACTTGAAATTTTATCCTGGCTTTAGTCATTTTACATTTGAATTAAACAAAGAAAGCACTGACTGAACCAAGGTTGCAAGGATGAATATGGGTTATTAAGGGTTTACATTAATATAAAAGTGATTATCAAAATTGAAGAATCAGGTACTGCACCAGACAGTATGTTAAATCGTCATTATTTCCTTTTAATATTTACTTTATTCTTTTTGGAGATTCATTTTTTAAGATATTCACTAGCCAATAATTATTATAATCTATAGGAAAATCTGCCTATGTAGAAATTAGTAATATTATAATTATATCAATAAAATACGATAATTTATATAAATTACTTTAAATGACAGGTGAAAAAACAACACACAAATAATTAATTTAGCTAAGAATTTTTTATCAATTTACGTTAAATGTTCACCTAACAACCTTTAAGTGCTCGAAAGATTATTTTCTGCAATTTATTTACAAAAATTATTCTAAATGTTGCAAATGTTTATTTCCATATTTTTTAGAAATTCTTATTGCTATTGATGGATGGTCATATTTAGTGAAAATAAACAATATGTGCTACTAAATAAATGAAACATCATACTAATAAAGGTATAATGAAAATTATAAAACCTAAATATTCTAACAGAGATTAAAGCTTAACCACTTCTCAGTATGATACAAATTTATAATTCATTAAACAGGTATGTGTTGGCAAATTTATCTAATCTTCAATTAAATAAATTGAGAGGATTTTGACTTTGGTACCTATTTACGTAGGTAGGTATTAAGATGTGTATAATTAAAAAGTTACCGAACATTTCGAGAGCGAAATGAGAATCCAGATTACGAGATAAGAAATTACCTATCATAGGTAATGCTTGTCTCGTTCTTAGCCTCCGAGACGAGAGTAGACCAAATGAGATTTTCCAAGAATGAAGGAGTTTATTTTTGAAGTGTCGTTCAACCGCCATCTTGGAAAATGGCGGTCATATTTAATTTTCTTATTATTAGCCGTATCTCGTATTATGTATTTTACTTTTTAATATTATTAAAATTAATGTATTTCCAACACGTACATAATCAGATTATTCTTCCGTAAATTTTGGTGACAAGTTCCATTTATTTGCACCCTTTTTACCACAAATGTAAAGTATGACGTGTTTATTGACACAAAAATTATTCATCTTTCACTTTATAATCAGTGGCGGTGGACAACCGACCCCACATCTGTACCGATTTGACGAGAAAAAGTTTAATATGTAAAGCGGCTTACACACTGAAACATGTTGCGATGCACGCATCGACTCCTAAGTTTCATGATGCAAGTTGCAGTGTATGTAGACTGGCATCGCCGTATCGGAATAATGTGGGGCCGAACTGAAATTGATGCAAGTTTTATAAAATCTAGGAGTCGATGCGTGCATCGCAACACGTTTCAGTGTGTGTAGGCCGCTTAAGATGACTGTCAGAAATTTCAGTTTTTTTATTGCTACTATATTATGCGTAATACGGAATATAGAAATATAATAGGAGGATTAACTCCGTCTCTGGCTTGTCATAATTTTTCCCTAGGATTAATAATGATAACAATTAATAATAAAATTTAATATTAATAATAATAATAATTTAAATTCACCTAATAGGTTTTGCAATTATGCAGATTTGTACTTTTGTAGTGAAATTTGCTCGTCGGATTCTCCTCTAGGGCGATTTCCACCTAATCGAAAGATGTCTGTCATTTGAAAAAAAAAAACAAAGTTGTCCTTCATTAACTTTTGCAAGTGTGGGGTATTCACAAATAAAAATACCTAAATTTAAAAACCTGCATTAAAATTGTGAGCACTAGAAACAAAATGAAAGAGTTGCAGTTGTACCTATTTTAAAGTAAAGTATTCTCTCAGGATTATTCAGATCATCCATCTAAGGATAAGCTGTTTGTTACTAAAAGAACGGAATATATTTTCACGACATCCGATCCGTAGATAGAAAAAAGTTTCGTATTTCAATCACTTTTCTGGAATTCCAAAACGTTTTCCATTTTTTTTTAAATTATAGTCAATTGAAACTCCAACTATTTTCAGGATTACTCATTACGTAACAAATATTTCAGTGTTAATGATTCAATTTAAGGTAGAAACCTCAAATTGAACGGCTGCTCATTGTCATAATTTTAAAAATAATAACTGAGAGGTGTATAATTTTACAGTTTACTTGGTTGTCCACGGAACTGGGAAGTTCTGAAGTTAATTATATTTAACTGAAACAAAGTGTCAATATAAGTATACCAATTTTTTTCTTAAAAGTTATGCCGGTTAAACGTCCACTCCTTCTCTATTTATGCTTGAAGCCGATTGCTGAAATCCAACACAATTTCTTCATTAATTTTTTATTTGAGCTTCAGCTCCCAAATATTTCTTGGTTTATCAATAAAAACCTTTCTCTTTAGGTAGCCCCACAAAAAGTAATCCATGCATGAGGGCCATTCGATGTCCCCACTTTTTTATTGATAATTTGTGATTAATTATAGACCTATCACGATTATCTCTAACTTTTCTAAGGCTTTTAAAATGTTACTGCATAAAGCAATTTATGCTAGCACTCATGGGTTGATTAGCGACTTTCAGCATGGTTTCATGCAGGGTGCTACTACTAATCTTTTTGCTTGACACAGTACATTTTCGAATCTATGGATTCTAATGGAGTGTTTGTACGTCTAAAGGTGGATTTATGCAGACACATTTAACATTTATCAATTATCATTTAAGATTTAACATTTAGCATTTAAATGGGAAAAAAATTTGCTGTCGATAATTTTGGATAAAATAAATTAAAAAGATCATGTTATTAAATATGATTTGAACGAAACAACTACTCAGCGGGCAAATACCCCGACCTGCATTGGATTATACCTTCAAATCATGATAGATAAGTAGCCAATATCATTTGTCAATTCCTAACCAGACATAGACCGGTTTCGAACTTATTAGTTCTCCTTAGTATGCCATACGTTATGGAACACACCAATGATAGTGGCCAACCTGCTAGTTATATACTGACTAAGGTAAACTGAGTAGTGGTGAGAGGTATGTGACACTTCTCATATGGTCCAAATGCTATTATCCGACCGACATCATAGATGTCATAATAGAGATCATGTTCCATTAAAAAAATTTGTAACTTCAGCTTAGTTAGGTCTGGGTTAGGAATTTTATACAGTTGCCTTGAATGGTACTTCACATTGTCAAGAACAATAATGATATTCAGTTTTAATTTTGGAATTAGTGTATTTTCAAACCATTCCTTAAATATTTCTTCCTCCATGTTCTTGTGGTGATCCACATTACAGTCTTATATGGTTTTCCGCACAGTTTTAATGCATTATCAACCCATACATCAACTAATCCATAGTGTAATATAATCAACTGAGTCCCTTTATTAGAGGACAATGAGATTGGTTGACATTTCCTAGATCCATCAGTTCATCCTTTTTTTATGGTGTCATGAGTATCATACCAAGTTTCATCTAGATCATAAATTGGTCTCTTTTCCCTTCGGAGTTCTTTTATCTCTTCTAGATATGAATTTCGCCAATCCACCATTCGTCTACTTTCCATAATTGCTATGCGTTTATTAATAGTTTGATATTTGAATCCAATTTTTCTCAGCCAAGTTCCTAAAGCTCTTTTTGTTATATTTTAGATGATAATCTATTTCTTTTAATTTTCTGTCTACCACGTCAATAGTTGGGATTTAAATATTCTGATACGCATCGTAAACTAAAGTTCTTAAAAGTTTTGCTAACGATGGGTCCAGAGTTTTCGATTGACCGGCGTCAGATCTTTGTTTTCTTGGGAGGGCACCTTCTTTCACCAGTTTGTGTATTCTGGAACGGGGAACGTTAGTCACAGATGCTGTTTCACCTAGTACATCCAAATCATACAAATTAGGGTCACTAACTTGTCATTTCAAAAGATTATTGTAAACATTAAGGCAAATTTGTTTCGCTTGCACGTTCAAATGTAACCGATTTTTTTACTGAAAACACTAATGAACTTTTATTTTCTTTATCACTGTAATCACTATCACTTTCATTTTAACAAACACAATGAGATGCAGGCGTAGAGGTCTCCCACGGTCGAAATATTTTACATCAAATACCCTCCTAAATTATTTTCAAAAACACACCAACAAATAAACAGATATAAAATAATTATTATATTACAGTATTATATTACAGTATTACACACACTGCAATATAATAACCTTCTTAAATTATTTTCAAAAACACACCAGCAAATAAACAGGTATGAAATAATTATTACTTATATTTCACTATTACACAACTCACTTCAACACGATAACCTTCTTAAAATATTTTCAAAAACACGCCAGCAGATAAACAGATATTAATAATTATTATTTATCTTATAATATTATACTTACAATATATCAGCACTGCTAGACTGATTCGGTAACAAAATAAAGTTCGGCTCTGAAGTATCACAGAATGTAAGTGAAACTCCGTCTCGGTCTCGTGCCAGCAAAAACAACAATTATCGTTCTCGCTTTAATGTAAGCAGTGTAAAAGACGGAAGATGTCATGTGTTATACATTTTCCGCCCACATGTCGCGTCTTGCTCCGCATGTGCCGTCAAAAGATTGGTTTCGCTGACTATACCAATGCTTCAAACTAAGTGCTAACATTATTGTCATTTGCAGGAATGGACTGGATCATGAGGCGATTTCATAATCAATATATTTAAGAACCGTCTCTGGGTGACTATGCACAGCACGGAAAATGGCTCGGGTGAGTAGTCATTTATTTTTATATAATAGCAAAATAACACTGAAATAGTTTCTACAAACACCTAAATACTTTATACTATTCTCGACGCGCCAAGAACAGGTAGTCGCGGTGACGTCAGTGTGAGGACGCGTTGTGATTCACTAACTAGTAAAGCGAAGTATTTGGAAGAGCTGCTCTGTCTCTATTCATAATATTTTATATTTTGTAACATAAGATTTCTAGGTGTCAACGTTATATTTCCAATTGATCTTGAATGGACCACATTAGTTGTGATGTCATATAATTAATAAATTATACAACCTACGTGAAAGTCATGGCACACTGGTTGCCTATATGTTACACTGTACTTGACCCTTATGCTCATGAACATAATGGCGACATTTTTGACAAAACACAGCACAGAATTTTATTTTTTTTTTCTACCTTGAATGAAATTTAGGAACTTTGGTCATTTTTTAGAACACGCACTTCTAAGATACCACAAAACCAATTATACCGACACACTCTACACATCATCAGATGTTCGTAGCACAGTGTCATATCTTGTGCAAACAACCCTAACTACCCTTAAATAAAACAATAAGATTACAACACTTGACATAATCCACCCTGTATTCATTCATATGGCTGTCTGGGTGTGTTGTATAGAAACGCCGTCAGATGTCGCACAACGTTCTCATTTTTTGCTTTTAATAATGGCGGGTCAAATATTTATGTTAGAAATCACCACTAACAGTACTTAGGTGAGTAATATGCTATGATTACATTTAACGGTGTTATTTATTTACGGATTATACACTGGAATGAGAATAGATTTGCTTACCTACTCCAACATCACTCTTCTAACACTTCTGCGGGTAATTAAATTACTGACAATTTCACCGTTCAAGAAATAAGTCATCTAATAAAACTTTACACAATATTTCAAAAAATAGGGCACTACTGTATGCAACTCAATATACATGGTACACTCTAATCGACAGCATTGCCACATATACGGCAAATTTCGTATTCTTCCAAATTTATCCATTGATTCAGTAGTACGAAAATGCACTTCCTACAACACCATTCTTTCAAATATTACATTGTCACAATCTGGCAACGCTGTTGGCCGCACCTTCTATTAATTTCACCTGTTGAATTAAAGTATATCTATCGTAGGGATTCACGTGAGACTACGCGAATAAGTTTAAGATGATTTTAACTTCATGTTGACAATTTTCTTTTTAATAAAGTCTTCGCTAAAAAGGTTTTCAGGTTAGTATAAACTAAAAACTGAGAGCTGATTGGTTGAGGGCGTATAGGGACGCTTCACTCTTTAATTGCAGGGCATTTTTCCGGACGCTATTTCAATTCTTTGTTACATCGTGACGATTGAACATTCCATTATAATTGTTTAAGAAATGTCGGGAACAGCGGGCGCGACGAGTTGGTAACTAGAGAATCATCTGTGCTCTCGTTGTGAATTTAACGATTGGAACATTATTATAATTACGAGAAACTCCTGAGTGATATAAGTGTCGGGTACTTTTTCCATCGACATGGCGTCGTACCGTGTCACTACAGTCGTCGATCCACATACAGGGACGCACACACAAAATGATGTGAGTACCATATTATGTAAGTGATTGCTTTTATAATTGTTGTTTTAAGATAACATATTTCCCTTGCCCTTTGAATTTCAAATAACTAATTCATATATGCAAAAAATATTGAAAAAAAAAAAAAAAAAATTATTTTATAATTGTTATTTTAAGATAACATATTTCCCTTGCCCTTTGAATTTCATATAACTAATTCATATATGCAAAAAATATTGAAAAATTACAGAAGGCGGTGTCTCACTCCTTGCACAAAAATTTTTTGGGTGGAATAATGTCAAATAGGGTGCCTTTTTTTGGAAATAATGACAAATAAGGGTGCCTTTTTACATATGATTACGGTTACAATAAAAGGGGTAGGTTTAGCGCATTTTTCAAAAATGGCGATGGGGTGGTTAAATTATAACGGGGGTGGCTTTTAAGGGATGATTTTGAGATATTTATGTGGGGAACAAATAGGGAGGGGGTGGTTTTCGTTGTTCTTAAACAGTTACTTTCGGCTCGTTATTAAAGGGGTTGGTTTAGGAATTTTTAAAAATGACGAAAGGGTGGTTTAAATATAAAGGGGGGTGGCTTTAAGGGATGTTTACTGGTAAATATGAGGGAAACACAGGGAGGGGGTGGTTTTCGTTATTCTTAATCAGTCACTTTCGGCTCGTTATTACCCACCCAGCACCCCTATTCGCTCCACGATCCCGTAAGTTTGTTGGCTTATTTATCACTTGCACAACATTTCTTATGTCACAAATTGTTACTACATCGTTTGTGAGTACATTCTATGCAAAAAAATTCGAAAAATTGCAAAAGTGCGTGTTCTAAAAAATTACCGAACTTTTACTTATCATCCCCATGCACTAAATATGTTAGAATACATAAAAGTATAGCGCATTACAACAACTTTATTTTTATTATTATTAAGAAATTTTCTACAGTGCACTGCATTGTATATTCTAATATAAATTGATATATCATAGGCCTGAATATCTCTATTATGGTTATTCTCAAACACGTGTTCAGCAACACTAGACTTACCTGTTCTTCCATTTGATACGCTATGTGATCCTCAAACCTAGTCTGAATTGAAAATCTCTTACTCGTCATACTTTTGATTATTGTCCTAATTTCATATATCCCCGACTATCTTCTAGATTGGCTAAAGCAGCCTACTTACACTGAAACATGTTACGACTAATAAATTTCATATGAAACTTGCATCAGTTCCAGTTTCCCCACATTACACCGATCCGCCCGCCACCTACACACACTGCAACTTGCATCATGAAACGTGGGAGTCGATGCGTACATCGCAACATGTTTCAGTGTATGTAGGCCGCTTTAAATTTATTAATTTATTTTCACTGTAACCAATTTTTACCCTAATTCGTATGGAATAGATGCAATTTTTAAATTCTCATATTTCTCATTTTTATTTCTGATATAGCAAACATATTTTGCAAAAATCCCATGTAGAACATGGAAATAAAATAATGGATCAATATTGGTCCAATGTTGTGAATAGACTGGCTCAATATTGAATGTGAAAAATTGGCTAAATTGGCTCAATATTGATTGAATTATATTGGGATGATATTGAAAAGTTATATCGTACATATGTACAATATTGAATTAATTAATTGGGTTAATACTGTGTATATACAGAGTATCTCCATTTTAAACTGACAAACTATAACCATTGATAGAAAATATAATTTTGAGGAAAAAAGTTTCTACGAACCTATTCACACAAACGCCTTATAACCGAGACACAGGGTGTTAAAGTTTAATTTTTTTAAGGTCTTCGACGCCACTGACATGTTTCAATTAGGAAGTAGTTGCCATTAAATTGGTGAAATATGAAAAAAAAAAATTATATACTTAAACTTTGTTTTTCGAAAACTTTTCGATTAAAACATTTTGTTCATCGGGAATTTCATTTAGCAGCTTGTGAATGCATCCAAATAATAATGAATTTTTTCTCAAAATCTTACAAACTCATGAAGTTTTCGCAAGAGTCCTTTTTTTATGTAAAATTGACTAGGGACTGTAAGCCGCTAGTAAATAGAATTATGATTTTAATCACTATTTTTATTGAGGCAGATAATATTACAAACAGCACCAAATTTGTAGTGGATAGTAATCATTCCCTCCAAGATATAGAGTGAAGAAATCCCTAACAAAAATATTAAATTTAACACCCTGTATCTTGGTTATAAAGCTTTTGCGGGCATAGATTTATTGGAACTTTTTTCTCACTAATATTTTCTATCAATGGTTACACTTTGTCGGTTTAAAACCCTGTAAGTACGATGTACTTTTTCAATATCATCCCAATATACAGGGTGGGGCAATAGTGCGTCGGACCTCGATATCTCGAGTTTCACGATAGCTAAAATTTAAAAAAAAATTGCAAGTAAACTAGATCAAAAGTCTATAACTGGAAATTATTTTCGAACATACAGGGCGAGCCAAGACTAAATTACAGGACTACGTGTCTTTTTTTTAAATGGAATGCTATGTATGTCAGTACATTTCTTGAGGCCTCTTTCTAGGCTCTATTCATTCCTATTATTATTGGCTATCTCCCAACCACTGTGATGTAATGAATTTTTTTGTTGAAATAATGCCATTTGCAGATGGATATTAAGAAAACCACCACAGTCTCAATTATGGGTTTTAAGAAAAACTTATGTGAATACCAGTTACGAGACATCTAATTAATATTTTTGAATCATTTTCATTTCCTAAAAATGTACAGCGTGGCCAAAAATTAGTATTCAATTAAGAACTTTTTAAATTGAATTTTCTCAATTTTTAAAATGGAACACCCTGTGTATTTTTCAACGATATGATGTAAAAATGAAAAACGAATATTTTTTAAGTACTTCCCTATGGCTCATTACAACCATTTTCGTTTTATTGAGCAATAATTACAACAATCAAAAATAATCTTAAAAAAAGAGGTTTCTTCAAATAACTCAGTAGAAAAAATTATAATAAAAGTTCCATATGTTGGCCATTTTTGGTTGACACACATCTCTATGCGCTTTTGAAATGAGGTTCCCACTGTTCCTAAAACTGCCGGTGTGATAGATCTAAAGGCAGTTATTATTCTTTCCTTCATATTTTGTACTGTTGTTGGTGTGTCTCTATAAACAATTTCCTTCACGTATCCCCATAAAAAGAAATCCATTTTTGTAAGATCTGGGGATTTAGCAGGCCATTTAGTGGGTCCATTTGTTCCAATCCATTGATGAGGTAGGTATTATTTAAGCGGTCTCTAACTGCATTTAAATAATGTGGTGGAGCACAATCTTGCTGAAATCACATCCTATTTCGAATTCTTCCAGGGAGATTTACCAATAATTGTGGCACACAGTTTTCCAAAAAATACCATCAAAGAAATGTGGCCCTATTACATGTTCTCCAATAATTCCTCCCCAAACGTTTATAGACCATTTGTGTTGGTTATCAACTTGCATAAAAAAGTGAGGATTTTCCGAAGCATAATAGTGAAAATTGTGCCTATTAACAAATCCATTTTTATGAAAAATTGCCTCATCAGTGAATAAAACATTATTGAAGAAGTTGACATCAACTTACATTTTACCTCTGGCCCAATTACAAAATTGTGGGCGCTTTTGAAAATCGTCATCAGATAATTCCTGGTGCATTTGAATATGATATGCATGCAACTTATTTGCTTTTAAGATTCGACCCACAGGCCGTCTACTTATTCCTACTAATGAGGTTACGTCTCTTTGACTAACATGGGGATTCTCAACCGTTGCCAGCACCACAGAAAAATCATTTTCTGCGTTCACAACGTTTTATTCTTTCACTTTTTTTATATTCGACATTTCCAGTTTCCAGAAATCTATCGAAAAGATTTTGGAAGCTGCTAACATCAGGAAGCCTTCTTTCAGGATAACGTTGGTGATAAATTCTATTGGCAAGTAAACAATTTCTGCCTGACTCGCCCAAAACAAAAGTCATGTCTACAAGTTCCGCTTTATTAAAATTCATATTGTAAAATTCCAAATATTTTAAATTCAATACAAATTGTAACTAACGATCGATAAGTGTGATAAATGCTCCTTTGTACACGACAATTTATACCAAACTGAGGTTTCTATTGCTTGATCGAATAACGAAAACAGCAAAAAAATGTACAAAAAAAACATTACAGTAACGGACTGGTTAAATACTATTTACTCATTTCAGTGGAAATGGTCCCACTAAATGGCCTCATATTAAAATTGCATAAAGACGTGTATACCAAAATGGGCAACACCTGTTATAATTTTTTCTAATGAATTATTTGAGGGAACCTCTTTTTTAAGTTTATTCTTGAATTTGACATTTATTTATAAAACGAAAATGGTCGCAATTAGTCATAGGGAAGTACTTACAAAAAATGTTCGTTTCTCATTTCTACATCATATCGTCGAAAAATATACAGGGTGTTTCATTTAAAAAAAATTGAGAAAATTCAATTTAAAGAGTTCTTAATTGAAAAATAAACACTTATTTATTTATAAAACGAAAATGGTTGCAATTAGCCATAGGGAAGTACTTACAAAAAATGTTCGTTTTTCATTTTTACATCACATCGTTGAAAAATATACAGGGTGTTCCATTTGAAAAAATTGAAAAATTCAATTTAAAAAAGTTCTTAATTAAATACTAATTTTTGGCCACCCTGTGCATTTTTAGGAAATGAAAATGATTCAAAAATATTAATTAGATGTCTCGTAACAGGTATTCACATAAGTTTTTCTTAAAACCCATAATTGTGACTGTGGTGATTTTTTTAATATCCATCTGCAGATGGCATTATTTCAACAAAAAAATTCATTACATCAAAGTGGTTGGAAGATAGCCAATAATAATATAGGAATGAATAGAGCCTAGAAAGAAGCTTCAAGAAATGTACTGATATACATAGCATTCCATTTTAAAAAAAGGCACTTGGTCCTGTAATTTCGTCTTGGCTCGCCCTGTATGTTCGAAAATAATTTCCAATTATAGACTTTTTATCTAGTTTACTTGCAATTTTTTAAAAAATTTCTAGCTATCGTAGAACTCCAGATATCGAGGTCCGACGCACTATTGCCCCACCCTGTAGTTCACTCAGTTTTTATTCAATATAATTAAATTTAATATAGAGCGAACCTTTTCACACATTGAAATATAAGCCCATTATTTTGTTTTCAAGTTATATTTTTTTAATAAACACTACAAGTTAATACAACCCCCGTATCCCTGAAGGTACCTCAATATACCTTGTGTAGGAGAGGGCTCACACATTTAGAGACAATGGACACACACAATGTTCGAGTATGCTAGGATTAATTTCTGATTTAGAAAAAATCCATGCTCCTCGACAAGGATCGAACCCGGGACTCCAGGGTGAGAGGTGCAGTAAAAGTTATACAGAAACTGATAATTAACATTATTTATAGATTTTTTTTTTGAAGCCCCGCTGTAACCATGCCTCAGATGCTTTTGAAATTTTGACAAATGAAAAACTCCCTCTATGTGCTCAGTTACGTACATTGCTATGGAAATTACTCTAAGGTGTCCATATTACAGCATTTCAAAGGGGTAATTTTTTCAAAACTAATCGATATAAATAAGGAAACACCAATAACATTTTCTTTAACACCCCAAAATACTTATGAGTGTACAGACCTGTCTTCATTATTTATTAAATTAGAACACCACAAACATTACCTCATTTACACCCATATCTTCGTAATTTTGCTTCAGATTGAGAAGAAATTTACTTGTTTTGAACATCATTACAAAGAGACTGTAAGATTTGTTTATAATTCCATGGTCACACACTAATATAATTTTAAAAATCAACAAAAAATGTAAAAAATGGAATAAACTATGTAATGCTGTAATATTTAATAAAAATAAATAAAAATGGCTACCATAAAGACAAATAAATTATTATTCAGAATTTCTCCAAATAATCTTCATAAATACAAACAATTCGGTTGTAGACGAAATTGGTGAAATATAATAGTGGAAACATTAATTTAGTTACATATTTAATTTGGAAGAAAAATTCTAAGCACAATATATTTAAAAAAATTATTAAACTTCGTCTATTTGGAAATATGCCGAAAACGGTACACATCATATCATAGTTAGATATGAAGTGATATGAAAAGAACAAAGTAGACGAACAAGTTGACAATAAAACAAAACTAACCTCTTCTCTAATCTGTCAAAAATTAAGGTGACGTTTATGTAGAGGTATGTTCATTAGTGTTGCTACAAGTAGATCTTTGCAGTAATAGCATAAAAATGCAGTTCATTTATGTCGGAGCAGATGATCTGATTTTGTTAATTTATTGTATTGAGCAATCTACTTATAAATCAGTAAAATCACTGTTTTTCTCACGAGATTGAGAGGTCAAGCAATAAAATCCGAGGCAGGAAACATAACCTCACTCGTTAGGACAATATGATTTTCAGGAAACGTTTTTTCTTCTTCCTCCAACACTAGTAACGAGTTTCTAACTTCGCAGCCGTCTTTCACTGTTTTATGATTAAGATCTCTGCAGTCTGCCGAGTTGATATCATCGGCATTTGAAATGCATGTATTTTATTAATTTATATTGTAATATTATAAGATTTTATTTTCAACTTTTACATATTCCTAATGACTTTTAAGCCGAAATGTTATTGTTTAACATAGATACTACTAATCTTTTGATTTAGTGCAACAACCGAATTGATAACGACCAATAAAAATAAAAAAGTAAAAAATATAACAATATTGAATTGTCTTTTTCTACCAAACCCCCATTGAGAATAATACATATTTTGATCACTCGCTTATTATTTGCGGCAACATATTTTAAGTTTGCCTAGGCGTAATTTCTTGGAAAGCTAATATTATTCCAGCTTCAATATCCTTTCTGGTTGGAGTATCGTTTTGTCCACAGTATTTCTGACACTGCTGCATGAAAACAATCCATTGGTATAGGGCCTGAAGGCCGTGGGGAACCCACCTCATTTTGTGGTTGTCATTGCTTTGATGAAGTTTCTCGAGATCGGTGGACAAGTCGAACAGAAAAAACTGAGTGACCATCTAGGTCTCCAGACTTGAGAACATCGAATTATTTGTTATGGGAACATTTAAAAAGTGTTTTAATATGCCAGCCAATTTATAAAGAATATATCAGAACATAAATTTGAAAAATAACTCTGACAGTGATAGGCAAAGTTCAGGAAGAATTTACTTGTCGTCCCTCTTGCTGTATTTTGCCGAAGGTCAATAATTTGAACACGTATTATAATAAAAAACCCATTTTTGTAATTAATTAAGGCAATTTTTATAATTGAATTGCCTTGTAGAGAAAAATATTGGATTTTTGTTTAATTTTGTACTGACTTGTTTATATAATACGATTACACAGCATGTTTTTAAATCGAAATTTTACATTGAGGTTCTTCTAAGGTTAAGGCTTCAACTGCGAAATATACACCGCCTAAACAAATTGTACTGAGCTTATTTCTAAAAGTGTCTAATCGGGATATTAAAAGTTTACACTCTGAATCATAATATATGGAGCCATAATCTATCGTAGCTCTAACTAAGGATTTGTACATTAAGAGTAAAATATTTATATCAGCAGCAGCAGCAGAATTTATATGGAGATTTTAGTTCAAAAGCGAAGAAGATTTATTCCATTTTCGCATTATCCAATAATGTAATTAATGTTGCTCTTCCATAAAAACTTTTAATCTAAAATCATACCGAGATATCTCACTTTTTTTGGAAACGATTATGATTCGTTAAATTTAGCAAATTACAGTTTGGAAGGCGAAGTCTAGTGAAGATGAACAAGATATATCAAAAGAAATATTTAGGCAATTTTGATCACACTAAGAAGATAACACACCAAATAAAAAATCACATAAATTGGACAGCTCACTGCATTATCACTTTTAAGAGCTGTGATAATAATATAAATTAGCCTCTGTATAAAAATGGTTACTATGACTTGTATTCACGCCACACGGCACATTTGGAATTTTATCTGCGCCCTTTACCGTTTGAATATCCACTTTGCATAATGAGTAACTTAAAATGTTTAGAGGATATAAAATAATTGTTACGTAGGTTGTATATTAATTTATTTAAATAAAAATTAAATGAGGAGGTCGCGTGCAAAACTGGTTAAATCCATTTATATAAATTTTTCAGGAGGGGAAAATGTGTTTACTCCTTGGTCCGAACCAGTAATTCAAAATTTTAAACATAGTTACATTGGGATCAAGGTTGTTAATATAATGTGTGTATTTATTTGTAATATATGATAAAGCCTTTTCAAATTATCTAAAAAAACAAAAATGAATTTAACCGGTTTTGCAGACAAATCAATAAAAAATTGTCTAGAAATGCCTTTTATTCATTTTAAAAACACATTATAAATATAAAACAACATTATTTAACTTAAAATATACTTTTAAGTAACTGGTAAAAACCTTAAAAATGACCACTGAAATACTTAACCCTTTCGCTCCGGGAAACGGACGAATCGCAAAAAATTTTCGCGATATGTAGCAAGGAACCAGATATCTACGCACGACAAGAGGTGCACTTAACTACTCGAAACATAGGTATCCGTCCATTACACAATATTGTTTCAACCTTTTTCTTTACTCCTCCCACCGTTAGTTCTAATTGGTTGTCATCTCCCACTTCCTGAAATAACATTTTATTCCAAGTCGTTCGAGCTCTTTCTTTTACACGTTTATTACATATTTACAAGTGTGTGTGTGATGTGTTTTTATTCGCAATGACATCGCAGCGACGGAAATATCAGAAACCTTTAACAGACCAAGAACTGCAGGATATTCCTATGGTTCACGGCGAGAGCCGTACGTATCCGCAAGCGAAGTCCGCTGCCGTCTGTGCAGCGTGGCGTGCTAAAACCGTTGCCGTCCTGAAAGGGTTAACTAACTTAAATGCTAATTTAAATATGAAGAGCAGTTTGTTCTGCAAGACAATCGCAGTATACCTATCATCATTTTCAACATCCTCTACCTCGTCTACATCTCCTGCTTCACTCTCTCCTCAGTAGACAATAACCGTTTGTACCACGCCAAATCTTCTCGTTTTTTCCCATTCTTCTCCAAAATTTCGTTTACCAATTTTGTAAGGCTCTGTAGATTATCATTGCTGGACCGAAATTTATAAAATTCAAAGGTGGCAACCTTTATATTCAAGTTTTTCTTGTTTTTAACTTTTTGTATGGAGATTCTTTTAGTTTCCGATATTCCATTTACTTTTTTTGTAAATTTTCTCCAGCTCCTTAATATTGTATATCTGCCAGTCTGGCCCAAGGCTTTTTACAGAACCCGCTTTCGAGTATAGAGCAATATAATCTTCTGTCAATGTCACCATTGGCGTTTTTCTTAATATCCGTTCCACTCTTCCAAAGGCCCTGTCAACAGCCATGAAACTGTGACCTCTAACTGGGAAAGTGATAAGTATTTCAGAAGCATGTACTGGAGACTTGTTGTTTAACCAAAACATCAAGGTGTGGATTATATGGGAATTTTTATTTTGCCCGCCGTAAATTTATTAGTGCTGATCCAACTTCGGTTGATCCTCTAGCAGCTAAATCCTCAGTCCACACGTAGAATGTCGGATTTTTTGAACTCATTGCGACACAGCAGAAAGCATAAAAAGTAATTTGTTGGGAGTAAGAAGCGTCTCCTACTGCAGTTCTTGGCAGGGGTTGTACCTGCTGGAGACCAAAACAAAATTTCAAGCTATGTTCATCTGCTTCCCTTGAAAGTTTGTAGAAAGCGTTAGCTTGCCTTCTATGAATTTGGTACTCCAACAAAAAATGTTTCCTTTTTTTCTAGATTTTTTTCGAATTTCATTTGTTGTTTTAATCTAGTGCATTTCGAACACACGTCTGACGCAGGTGACGAAAATCCAATATTAAAGTCATTAAGAAATATATTCCTGAACATATCATAGGTTACGCGATCTTGAGGATCACTCTTTCTGTTATATATTTCTTGAAGCTTCGCAATAGAATGTTCTGCAGAGAGATAAATCCTTTTCGACTTTAATCTATTATAGTGACTTTTCTCTTCCACGAAGTTTGTTGATGAACTCACGAGCTTTCTCTTCCTTTAAGTAACTTTTTTTTTGGAAATTCGATCTCCACCCCTTCTTTCTCTTGGAATTTGTCCCTCGATTAAAAAATTAGAAACAGAAATAGTTATATGCTTGGGTACTCCTACTGCTGCAATGAAAAATTTCTGACAAACTCTTGTTGCCTTTTTTACTAATTTTAATAAAGTAAGAGACTGGCCAGTTTCTTTCTTTTAAGTTTTGATTTGATCTATGACGATCAACAGGCGTCACGGATAACATGTGACAAAGTTTTCTATCTTGGAAGATCTTGTCCTGATCCTGGTAGAACGTCTTCCGTAGACGTTTTATGTCTCTTAATTTTACTTTAGAACACTCATACGTTTTGCTATTGTGATTACATAGTCGTCTAAATTTACTTAATCCTGAGTCCGGATCTGCATACCTGCGTACATTATAATAAGATATCTTAGAACATTATTATCATATAACCTTACTTATTTAACTTCTGCTTCTCACGTTTCGTTGTGTTAACTTTTCGTTTTAGACTGCCTGCATTTCCTTGCTCTACTATAATATATTCCTTCTCCATTAACGTTTTAAATAGGTCACTAAACTTACTGGATATAGAAATTAACACGATAATAACGATCTGCTAATGAGAATAAAACAAAGATCTGAGGCTCAGTGACATTTAGCGCATTCTACCGGATATCTATACTAAGTATCATTTAAACGGTTTTAGATATAGAACCCTGTCATTTCAACTTTGAAGGTAGAAAACTACTATATTTTGGTAACAAGTGTGGATATAACCGGTTATGCACCAAAATTGGGATATAACCGCTTTTGCTCCCAAATACGAAGTTTTCATAACAATTTAGGCAGGAATTAACCGCTTTTGTTCACAAATGACCTCAAAATACGATAGAGCTCACGAAAATTATAAAGAAAACATGTGTCGCGCATTTTTTGGTAAAATATGAATTTAACTGGTTTTGCATGCGACCTGCTCAAATGATGTGCCATAAATAGAAAATTCAGTATAATTTAATTAAGTTACCGTATTGCACTGTCATTTTTCAGAGTTCCTAGCTATGGGATCACATGAACATATGTTTACGGAAAAATAGTGTAATTTTCCTAAAATAGTTAGGTTTCAATGTTTTTTTTTTGTTTAATTAAAATATTCTGTTTTGGATATTGCTTGTCTCGATACAACAATTCCAGTTTTCCCCTTTTTTGAAATAGGTTTATACAGTAACAGTAATAATTATTAAGATACCCATTCATGATAACGGGTTGGATAGTGCCAGTCTAATTAGCAGAGTTGTTTATTAATTAATGCAAACTGCTTACAGACAGTTTACTTAAGATTCGGGTGGATATGAATTTGTAGTAAAGGGTAGGTAATCAGGAATCCCGGTTAGATAATTATTTTCATAAATTTAATATGAAGCATACACATACATAAGTTACCGTAATTGCTATTGTTAATTTCCCGGAGGCGCTCATTAGGTCCTTAATTAGCTTTGTTGAATATTTTATTAAATACTAGAAAGCAAGTGTTTGTAACGTCTTACTTTTATTTAGACGTTGAAAATAACACTGCATTTTTAATACAACATGCACATTTTACACTTTCAGATAGGTATATTATGAGTAGACTGGGCCTAATTTCGTACAAATTCAGTGGCGTCCGATGTGAGCCAGCGTAAGCCAGAATCTGTTATTCTGAAAACATAACCTATCATCTGTTAGTGTACAAATGTGGTGGTAGTTCACAACATGCATTGTACAGTTATTAGTGAAAACTGTTTTCTTTGTGTAATATTAAACATGTTCAATTCGTCTTCATAAGCATATCTGTTCTTAAGCTATAGATTTTTACAAAACTTTATACAAGGACGTCAAAATGTTGTAAATTATGCATGAATTTGTATAGCCAAATTAATAGAAATTTAACCTATAAAAATTATATACCCATATAAGTTATAATACCATAGTGGATTTCAATCAGATAAATTCAGTGAGGCACTTTCAGACGCTGCGTACGAATCTACCCTATCTAATACTAATCTACATTGTCGGATTGTAGCTACTGCTATTATTTATTTAATTTATATGTGTTATCTATTCATTCGAGTGTTTTACAAAAACATCTGTTTTTGCAGCATAGCGCGGAATTATATAAAAAAAACAACCAGAACGGATATATCTGAGCAAGCTGTTACAGAAGCAGTAAATGATATGTTACAAAATAAGACCCCAATACGTTATGCTGCATCACGATTTGGTATAAAAAATCTACCCTGTACGATCGATTTAAGGAAAAGCGCTCTAATGACGAATATCTGAGCGATTCGGGCAATGAAAGTAACAGTGAACTAGAACGTTACTCAAAATATGGCTCAAGGCAGGTGTTTTCCATATAAGAAGAGAAGCAGTTGGAAGAATATTTAAAGGTTTCTCCTAATATTAATTATGAACATTCGAGTTTGCTAATGAGTTTAAAAAGAAATACCGTCATCATGGGATATTAATAGAATGGCAGGAAAAGAGTGGATGTGACTCTTCATGAGAAAATACCCTGAATTATAGAAAACCGAAAAATACTAGTTTGGAACGTACCACCGCCTTCATTAGACACAAGGTAAATCAGGTTTTTGATAATTACATATCGGTTCAACAGAAATATAAATTTGCTGCAAAAAGAATATGAAACACTGATGAAACAGGAATCATAACAGTATTGCAGGCGCCTAAAGTTATCGCGAAAGTCGGAAAAAACAAGTTTGACAAATAGTGTTTGCAGAGAGGAAATGTAGTTACTTTTTGTGCTGTTATAACCACTGCTGATAATTATTTACCACCTACTTTCATTTTTCCCCACATCAGAATAAAAGATTCTTATCTTGCTGGCAATTTGGCAGGTGCCATTGCTTATGGTTCCAAAAGTGCCTGGATTAATGCACATTTTTTAAAACTTATTAAAACATATTCAAAAGCATGCAATGTCAACCAAGGATTGCCCGATATTGTTGTTACTCGAAAATCATGAATCCCATGTCTCTTTGGCTGCAATAAATTACTGTCGGAGTAATGGTATAGGACTGCTCACCTTTCCTCCTTATTGCACACATAGGATGCAACGTTTGGACATAGGGGTATTTCGTCCCGCTGTAAAACAGCATTTAATGATTTTATGGTGTTGCATCCTGGACAACCAATACGAATTGACAATATTCCAAATTAAATCACCACACCATATTTATTATCATTTACATCAATAAATATTATTAAAAAGTGAAATTTGTGTCCTTGAGAAATCTTCTACAGGTTGAAATTGTCGGAGCCAGGACAATAGGTTAAAATAAAACGCTACCTTGCCTACTTTCATTTAATATGCTTAAACTTCTTCAGGGCTCAATAGCCAAATAATGATGTAAAATTCCACAACAGAATTTTTTTTTAAACCATTCTGTAGGCATAACAATTACAAGACCAATCAATTTGAAAGTCAATAAAATATACATATATGTAGACATTAGACACACAAGAGATTAAAATTTAATAATGTTCATAGCCAAAGACCGAAATCAAATAAACTTCTGACATGGATATCAATATTGCAGCAGAAGAATCAGATACCAATGAGCCCCTTGATCCCCTAGATGATGAAGCACTGGAGAAACATGATTACATTTTAGTTAATTTTCCTTTGAAAAATACTATTCGTTATTGTAAAGGTAAAATTCAGGAAATTCAGGATTATTCTGAGTATTTGGTAACATTTTTAAAGCAAAGAGGAAGCAGAGGTTACACTTACCCTGACGTAGAAAATCTTGCAACAGTTTCAAGACAGGATATCGTTTCGAAGCTACCAAAGCCATTGCAAAAAAAAAGGAACGTCTCGCACAAATAGATTTTTGTTAAATTTCGATTCCTACAATATGATGTAACTAACGTTTTTTTACATAATCTATTATATGTTTCTTATAAAAATACAATACATACAATACAATAATAAACATATTGTCTACTGTTTTACTTACAAAAATAGTTTCATACTATCGTGCCCACTCTATCTAAAACTGTCCCACCAGTATCCGTAACTGCTCCATTGATGTGGCAGTTTCGAACAAATGCACATTTACAGAAAGTTATAAATATCTCAGGCAGTACTAACATTTTACCAAAAAAAAATTGTGGAAGATAGGCAAATATATACCTATCTATAGCCATGATTTCTTCTACAAAAATATTATGTTCAAGTACTTATAAACGATATTTACAAAAAGCATCCAAATGTGTCTCGCCTTTCCCTATACGTAAATAACAGACGATGCATTTATTTTTCAATTACAGCGCACTTATTTGGTAGCAGTGATTAATATGGTAATTGTAAATGTTACGTAGTGTTTAGAAAAGTACTTACCTTTTAACTTCCCTATACAGGCGACAAAGGCTCAGAAAGAACATTTGCACGAGTTTTACAGTTTATATATTTTCTTCCAAGAAACGCCTCTTTCTTTGTGTAAACACATTTGTGTACAGCGAAAATAATAATTATAAGAATAATCTGTAAATTATCAACTGATGTTTCTCACTGAGACACCGATTAATACCACAAAATTTTGCATGCCCTGAATTTTTATGCAAAATGTCACTGAATCTCTCCGCATCCCGGGGATATTTGTTTATAATAAAGTTTATACAGTATCAGCTAGTTCAAAAGAGTATGCTTTGGACAAGGAAGAACTTGCAATACTACATTATATTTAATATAAATAGCTTGATTGTTATTCGGCCTACATACACTGAAACATGTTGCGATGCATTCCTAGGTTTCATGAAACTTGTATAAGTCAGTTCGCCGTCCCATTACTCCGATACGCTGATGCCAATCCACACACCCTGCAACTTGCGTCATGAAACCTAGGAAGCGATGCGTGCATCACATCATGTTTCAGTGTGTGTAGGCAACAACTCCTTAGGAGGTGTTGGTGTAGCAACAACTCTGTATTTTAGGAGGTGTTGGTGTAGGCCGCTTAAAATAATTGCTCAGTCTCGGAGGCGGCTTGGATTTAACCGAGGAACAAAAATTTTGGCGTCATTAAAATACTTGTGATATTACAAAACTCCCTCCTGCCATGTCCCTCAACATGTTTATAGGTTGCGATGGCAGTGGGATGTCGGTACAGGATGCACGAAAGTTCTTAACACGTTTAGTGTTTCACAAAAATATGTTTTGTGGTTTCAATTAGCTCACCCAAGTAACAATAATTTAAATACCTTTTAGATTTATTTAGATTTTATCAATGATTTATGCCAGATTTATTATAGACCAAGTGCACTTAAAGATACTTAAAGATAGTTTTGTTTTAAAGAAAGTGTTACATTCCAAAATCTCATAAAGCTATACCTCGCAACCTTCTCCTCGTTATTTGATATTCTGTGACTAAAATCTCTCTGCTCAAGGCATTGTACTGCGCAAGGCATGGTCATCATCCTTCCGGTATCTTGTCGTTCATCATGAAATACTCCGGCCATTAAATCGTAACAGACAATTTTCATAAGACAAACAAAGATCTACGGTCATCCGAGAGGGATATTAGTAATTTGTTCTGAAATTTAAGTCCCTTGTTGTTTTAGAAGGGAACTTTTGCTGGAAACAGGATTTAATTGCGATCTTTGGCTGGCTTTACAAACGTTTACTGTTAATACCACAATATAGATATTGTTTTGAGGAATGTTGTGTTTTGGTACCTAGCAAATAAAAAGTGAGGTTATGACTCTTGTGAATCTACCGCAGAAATTTGAATACACCTGTACCCCTATGTTTGAGAATGCACGCCTGGGGCAGAGTCGGCATCATTTTGTATGCCTGGGATGAAGTTTGTGTCGTTGTGCAAGTCTAGGTGCGAGGTCTCTACCATTCTGCAAGTTGGAAGCGGGATTGTCACTATTTTTGCAAGCATAAGACTGAAAAGCCATACGTACCTACATTAGTACGGTGTGAACTCCAAGTTCAGATAAATGGGGACAAGGAAGAGTTTTAAGGAGTACCTACCTTTATTGCCACGGTAGCTGGTAACGGTATATATTGTTTTAATTTTTATTTTGTTTAGTTTAAGTTTATAACGAATCTCATGTCACCAAATACACTGTGAACCTTTGGTGTGGCCACATTCAGAGGGGTTAAAACCTTGTATTGTTCCATGCTATACACTCTGTAAATTGTTGTAGTAAATACTATAATTAGCCATTGAGGCAAAGTTATCGTGAAGTAATGTAAATAGTTTTTTTAGTGTTATTTTCTAGCGAAATTTAGATGAATATAACCTGTTCTATAGTTGTTGAATTTGATATTTTCTCTTAAAGCACCACCTCATAACGAGAACGAATCATTTATGGTATGTTATAGTTAAGTAGAGTAATTAATTTCTTGTATTGAAATTTAGATAAACTGGGTGTAACGCCCTGAGAACTGAGTTAGTTTTATTTTGTTGTGACACTCATTAACTTATCCGGGCTAAGTAGTATCTCGACTTGCTACATCCCCATGCCCAGTAGTTTTATGATCATCCTTAAAAGGTAGGGGTTCAAGGTTAAGAGAAGGGTAGCAAAAGTTTTAAAGAAGTCGTCAAGAAATTGTATCAAAGATAAATTACCTTTTAGTCTTTATTGGCTTATGACAGAATTATCAAGGCATTTGTCAAGCCTTTAATAAAACATTATAGCTCTTAAGTCCAAATTAGGAGTATTGAGAATTTAGGATGTGTTGTGGTTTTATAATTGCTTTATAAATTTATCTTGGTGTAGATGTTATTGCCCGGTTATAAATCTAAAATGCTTTGAGATCACTAAGTTCCAGGTCGAACCTTCATAAAGCCAATCTAATTAAAGTTTTAATGAGGCGAACAAAAATCTGTAATAAATCAATATTAAGCATAAACTGTTTGGTGCCCTTTTTCTAGAATAGAATATTTTAAAATACCAGTATAGTTGGGCCGCTGTAAGCTTGCAACTTTGCACACAAAGAGTCAAATCCATAAATAATGTTATTCGGTTCAATTGTCAGCGGTACTCAAACAATATATGACACAATTTTCGAAACATGTAGGTCAGGTGTCGTTTGTAAATGACGAAAACAAGGGCACATTTCCTTGTTTGCGGATGAAATGATTCGCCATCATTAATATAAACTGATGACTTCCATCTCGAGTCGAGTCTCGAATTAAATATTTTCCTTTCGACCGATTCATGATTGTTTCAATATGAACATTTTCGAATAGACAAATTCACAGTTAGCATACGTGTTACCACTTCGACTACATGTTAACAAAAACGTAAAATAAAGAATTTATTTATGATTTCGCAAGAATATATTATTTTCTTGGAATTTTTAGGTCTTATCCATTTTACGTAAATAGATTTTCTATATCAGATATGCAAAATTTTACCTGCTCAAAATTTTTCTAGTTAAAAAACATGAAATAAATGGTTGAATGAATTTCAAAACAAAAGCAAAAATATATTAATTTACTCTTTGAGATTCACTCTTCACCAATCTTACGCTACAATCATTCAACAAAGTAGTTGTAAATAAGTCGCTTATGTGTATATACCCATACACAACTGGTATGCTGACAATTGAAACGAATAAAATTATTTATGGTATCGACTCTTTGAATAAAGTTGCAATCTTACACCGGCACAACTATAGCAATACTAACGTACTGGATAAAAAACGAGGGAGGTGCGTAGAACAGACGTGTGGACCGCTGCGAAAAACTGAATTTTTAGGTTATATTATCCGGTCACCATAAATCCTATAGACGTTAAAGTGGTTGTGTTATGTGGTCAAAGGATTTAAAATGGGTTTTAAGATAAGCCCACAAATTCCAAGCAATACGCTAAGACCAATAGGGCCTAAAATATACTTTATACAAGAACAATTCAACACACTTAAAGAGCAACAACTGGTAATAGGCATTTTAACACAAAACATGGTTGAATTGTTTAAGACTAATAGGGTTCATAAAAACTACCGCCATTATTTCTAGCGGCAAGAGATATATAACGATCAGCCATATTGGGACTGTTCCGGATTGAACAAAAATATGTAATTTGTATCTAATAGAAAAGTTTTCTAAAAACAATTTACTGCACTGAACCATATTATGGGACGATGATTTATTTATTTTTAAGTCACCAAGAAAAAAATAATTACCCATGTATTTTTTAAAATTTGTGTTTTGCGAGCGCACGGATTTTTGTTTTGCAGTAAACTTAAAAATTTTAACTATACGTCATTATAAGTACATACATCTATAAGCTGAATAGTTCTCAGTTGTCGCCATATGTTCATTTTATAACTTTTTATGAGGCCCATGTACAATATCGTGCGTTGATCAAGTATGCGTAGAACTAGATTTATTTGCATTTATGTTTACTTCATTAAATACAAAACGTCCGCTCAAAGTATTTGTGTGTGCAGTTTAAGTTTTACTATGATACTTATCCTAAACCAAGTATGGTTTTATAATACTCTTCAGATACTCAACGAATAAAGATATGGACAATTTGTTAAAACTTGAAAATTTTAATAGTAGTTTTAAAAAAGAGGCATGTAAGCCCTTCTTTAGGTGGGCCCCTGTACTCTTATAAGGGTTTTAAATAAGTTTTATGGAGTTCTGTCAGACTATTTACGTTTATAAGTAGTCTTAGAAATAAGCTTTGAGGATATCTTATAGAGCATTTTAAAACTAAAATTGTTACTTGGGCGTTTACCACTGCGCAATTTTTTTTAATTTCCTCTGCTACCATGTAGGGCAAGAACTTATACATGTTACATGTATAAAATTTGGAAAGACAGCTTTTAACAACTGGTCAGCTTTAAGCATGTATACCATGTTGGATCAGTCACCAGTATTAACACTTGTGAACTAGTAATACCCATTACTATCAACGATGTTATAATTAGATTCCGTACAGTTTTCGCATTCACGGCGTCAACTTTTTTACTTACAAGTAAAAATATAGGCGGATGGTCTACCATCACCATCACATTTGCCATATGATTGCCTGTTGCGTCCATGATTTCGTCTACCGCTATCCAATTTTTTTTTGTTTTAATGTGTGCCCATTTTTGTTTTAATGGGTGCCCAATTTTTTTTAGTATCGCTTTCCGAATGGGAGTTAATTTTTGACCTGCGGTCATCCTTCACTTACTTGATGCAATGCAGTATCCCTTTGTATATTTTGAGTCTACTTAATACGTAATACGGGTTCATTCTCTATAACGCCGCTGATTTACTCGGAGTTTGGCCCAGTCTAATAATAACTAATATCGTGGGCATAAAGAGTAAGTCCATTGAATGATGACTAGCTGACCTAACCACATCAATCTGACACACAATGTAGTAAAAATAATAGATAAATTACATTGTATAATCAAAATTGGACACCAAAATAAAACTGCTATTTCCAATTTAAGGTATATTATACGTAAATATTTGGATGGCAAACCGTTTTAATTTTATAATGAAGTTTTCTTTGAATGGCTTCCTGCTTGAAAATTTAGAGGGTTTAAGTACTGTGTATTAAAAAAAATTAGAGGTAAACTATGTATCGAGTGTTGGAATTTTGCAAGTAATAAATGCGAATGAACGGAGCGGGCGCATGAATGCATTTGAGTGTGTGTGCTCCATTTCGCTATAAAAGTCACCGAGTAATATAAAATTCTAATATAAACGGCCGGATACAATCTGAAAATACATTGTGGCGTGGCAGGCCCGTAATCGATGCGGTGGTTTATGCAAAGTGGAGGACCCAGGTTGCCTTTCAAAGGCAATTTATATAACTTGATAACGTAAAACATTGTGAAAGTTTCCTCAATCATGCCTGAGTAAGCGATGCTAGTGGTTCACTTTGCTTGTTACAATTTACCATACATGAGTGGAACGTTTTACTTACAGTTGTTGATAGAATTGGTTTTATAAAAGATATAGTAGGAAAGTAGGATAGCAGTAACTAAGAAACTAGTCTAAAATAGAAATGATGGTCGATGTCAATACGATGTGATATTCTAAGGTGTTGGCGTTTTCAACAGGTATCGTACATTGATCTGGAAATCGCTCTTAAGACCAATCTTTCCATTTCCCAACAGAATAATAAATTGTGCTATAATCAAAAATGAAAATTATTATCTCATTTTAAATCATGCAAATTTAGTAGGAGGAAATTACAGTCAAAATTAATGATTATTTTTTCATTTGTACAAAAAATTGTTTTTTATATAGTGAATTTTCTGTAAGTTGCTTTTCGAACAAAGAAAAAAACCAGTTTAGCTTGTAGTAACCTACTAAAATACATTTTATTTGAAATAAGACAATTGTTTTTGTTTTTGGGAACCAATTATACAAAAAAGAGTGACTTGCAGATTTATGTTGACTTCCGTCTTAGGCGCGACGAGTTATAGTATTTCTTAACATAATATTTTTTATAAATCAGGATTAAAATTATAAAAATAAACGTTCAGCAAAAGTTAAGTTTAGTATAATACTCTTGATTATTTCCTTAGTAGTTACTGTTATTCGAACATCCAGTTAGGTCTACGGTATGGCCCAGTATATCATATTTTCGTTATAATCTTTAAAGAATGTTACTATTGTTTTTCCTATCGATCATTTCATCTGTTTCAATTCTTAGTAGACCGTTTATCCAATTTTACTTTCTTAGACCTAATATAAGGAAGTATAGTAATCGTGATTTTTTTCGGACCTCGAGATTTTGATTGTATATACGTTTTGAACCCTCCTGAATCCATTCTGATTATTATCCGAATGATGTCTGTCGGTGCGTGTGTGTGGATGTGTGTGTGTGTGTGTGTGTGTGTGTGTATGTGTGTATCCGCGATAACTCAAAAAAATACTAATGAGAGACTTCCCAAATTTGGCAGTTAAGATTGTAACATTTTAGATGACACAAAAAATTTGGTGAACGGGGTACCACCAGAAGAGACATAATGATTGAAAGAAGAAAAAAGGTACAATTTCGGGAAAAAAATTTAAAAATTTTTTATTGCATTTCTGAACGAATCTCGACAAATTATAATGAAAAAACATAACTTCATGAAAAAATTATCTATCCGCATTTCTGAAGTATCGAGATAGCAGTCACAGATTTTGATATAAAGCTTTCAAATTTGGTACACTTGTTCTAGAGGACAAAGATAAGGAAAAAATTTGGTGATGAGCAAAACTGGCCAGTTGAAAGGGGGTCCACGGGACCCAAACTTTTTTATATTGGACTTTACAAAAAAATATATTCTTGATGAAAGATTATAAATAATCATGTCTACTATATCAAGCGAATAAAACATATTTTCCAAGTACTTAAATAAAGCTGATGTAAACTGAAATATTTTACATATTTGGCCTCATAAAATGAGGTTAGATAAATTTAGTTTTTTTTTTGACCAGATTTTAGATATATATTATGAACCTCTGAATCATTCTGACTATTTTCCGAATGATATCTGTCGGTGCGTGTGTGTATGTGTGTATACTCGAAAACTCAAAAAACCAAATTTGGCAATTAAGATTTTCAACAGCATTTTAGGTGACACATAAATTTGTTGTGAAGAGACATAATGAATGAAAGGAGAAGGGTACAATTTGGGAAAAAAATGTTTTATAGCATTTGTGGACGAATTATATTGAAAAAACATAGCTTTATGGACAAAAATCTGTCCGCATGTCTGTAGTATTGCGATAGTAACCACAGTTTTTGAGACAAAGCTTTCAACTTTACATTTGTTCTAAAGTCCAAAGACAATGAAAAATTCGGTGATGAGCAAAATTGGCCAGGTGGAAGGGGGTCTAAGGGAGCCAAACTTTTTTCTATTGGACTTTAAAAAAAATATATTCTCTATGAAAGATTATAAATCATGTTTACTATATCAAACGAATAAAATATATTTTCCAAGTACTTAAATAAAGCTGATATAAACTGAAATATTTTATTACACATTTGGCCTTATAAAATGCGGTTAGAATAAATTTAACAGTTTGACATTTGAAAGATCTAATTTAGTTACAAAAATGTCAATGTCAATAACAAAAAATTATTAAAATATATGACATGAATTATTATTGACAGTATCGAATGACGCTGATAATTAATTATATTTAAAAATTTTAATGAAACATTACATAACAGGTACGCTATTAAAATTTAATTGAGATAAGTGAAGAACTAAATAGAATGATTTTTTTATGTGCTGGCCACATCAGATGTTTTATTTTAGTTTTAAAATATCCATATGAGCTTATGTGAATTATATAATTGGGTAAGTTGTTGTGGATGTTTTGTCCAATAAATGAAAGACAGCTTTGACCAATTGTTTACACATTTTTGAAACTTTTGTTAATTTTTCCTTACCTCTAGTCTGTACTTTGTTTTTACCAAATATTTTATTTTTAAACATTTGCATATATTGACAATAAATTTGTCTAGGATCCCTTACTATCTATGTGGAGATCATCGAATGGGTAAGTAAAACTTTTACCAAATATTTTCTTAAAATTAATTTATATTTTTTTTTAATAGCAATTTGTTGCACCTCCCCATCCACTTATTCCGTAAACATTATGTGACTACTTCAAAAATGTTTAAAATATTTAAATTTCGACAACAGACCTATCAGTTCTTTTATTGTATTTTTAATGTGTGCATATACCAACTTAAGCGATAATCGATAGTGATGTCCAAGTAATTAATAGTATTAGTAAATGTTATTGTTATTTCACGGTTTCCGTACTATACGACAATTTTATTAAAATTTGGAAGATCCCTAGTGTAACTGCAAAAGAGTAAGTATTTAGTTTTATCAATTGTTAGTAATTTACTATTGAAAAAGCTTATAACAATTTTGAATCACCTCTCTAACTTTTTTTTTAATAATTCTCATGTAACATCCCTAGAAAAGTTTTATTCTTGTTACACATATATCTTGAATAGAAGAAAAAAATCAGGTACGTCAGTTTTAAAAGTTTTGAACCATAAGTTTTATATCAGAATAATTAACGGCTACAAGTACAAAATTTTTATCCGTAAAAGCAAAAGCTTTTTTTATCGAAAATTTCTCTTTAACGAAATAACAATTTGGTAGATAAAATGACAAAAATCGAAACAGCTTTCAAATGCAGTTTTAAAAATTATAAAAAGAGTAAGTAAATAAAAATAAATTATCTATTTCATTAAAGGAACAGTTATTAAAAATACGTTATAAATTGTTATATATTTTTATCGGTATAATGTTATTAAAAAAAAAGATATAATAGAGTTATTATTTTTTTAAGAAAGGTTTTTAAAATAATTTAATAATATTTATTTTTTTTGAATAGGTAATTTTTAAGTAATATGAGAAAATTTAATTTCTAAAAATTAAAGTGAAAAGATGAAAATGGTTTCTAAATATTATTAAAAAAAAGATAAGAAATGATTTTTATAAGTTAAATTTTAAAAATAGGATATAAAAATAGTTAAGGCGGTTTGACGAATTTGTTCACTATTTGCTGCTAGAGCAGTGGATTTAGTTTTTTGATCTCCACTTTCATGTTTGTTATTTTTAAATTGACATGACTCTTTACAGTTACTTGCTTTATCTCCAAAAGTAAACTGATACCAACATAAATTTCTATTTTCATTAAATCCATTATTTTGTCTTGTCAAACTATTCCGTCTATAAATCTTTTCTCGAACTTCTGCAACGACAACTAGTGTCTACACAATTAAATGAACGTGATCTGTCATTTTGTGTAAAAGTTACCTTTTTAATTTCTAAAATCTCGTTTAAGATTTCATTGTATTTAGTAGACATGTTTGAAAATGATTGTAAACATTCTCCTGAGATATTTTGCTGAATTTAATTTAATAGTATTAATGTTTGGATTTGATGACACTTCCCAAATCTGACATGTCAGAAAGTTCTAGAATATTTGTCTTCCCTGCTGCGACAAGAGCAATATTAACAACTTTAGGCAATTTTTTAACTCACAGTTGTTTCCAAGTAGTTCTTTCCAACTGTGGTCGATGTACCTGCTAGATTCTCCAGCGATCTATAAAGATCTAATAGTTTTTATCTCCTAACTCTGTTTTTGACAGGAGTTCTTCTAATTTTCTCTCCTCACTGATAGAGTGTATTTAAATGAGAACTTTTTTTTAAAAAATTATATTTTGAATTACCGGGTTCCTTAATAATGTCCAAAATCATTAATTTCCCTTCCTGGGGTAACGACGCAATGATATATTTGTATTTAGTTGAATCCCTAGTGACTCCTTTTAAACTAAACTGACTCTCCGTTTGTAAAAACCATGCCTCTGAACATTGAAACCAGAATAATGGTAATTTGACTGTTAATTTGTTCAATATTGTTTCCAAATATACAATTCAAATCAATTAAATTTTGACCGTTCATTTTTGTTTTAGAAAAAATGTACATTGCTGAAGAGAGTAATAATAGTAAAATGTGTTTACGTCTTCACAATTGATTCTAAAAAAAAAATTTCCTAAATATAGTGTTCTTATTTTGATTTAGTTTCTTCCCCCTATATGATCTGGTCGTACTTGTTTCCAAATACATCTAATTTCTGATTCCTTTGTACGACTTCAAATCACTTCGGACTGCTAATTCCTCGGACTGCTAATCCATCGGACTGCTAATCACCTTTGACTGCCAATCTCCTTGTATGACGTCGGGGTCACTAATTATTAAGTTGTTATACTTAAAAAATAAACCTTAAAACGATGTGGATTAAAATGGTTAATTTTCAACTAAAAATGTATATATAAAATTAGTTAATCAACATGATGCTATTGATAATGTTTTTATATTATTCTTCTTCTTTTTTTTTCTGTTTTTCCTCCATAGTAACGTTGTCAAAATAAAAATAGCATACTAAAATTTAACATTTAATAGTAATGCTAACAGCAAATATGTCAGCAATGTAACCACTACTGAGATTACTGGAAAAACCAACACTTAATATGATATGCAGTTTACTAAAGCGTCTGGACATGAATTTAAGAGGGAATGATCACCAATTTCGAAAACAATAAAACAGATACCAAAAAACAGGAGTGCAAGTCCAAATGATAAAATGTAATTGACGTTTTTCTGTACAGAACTTAGTTCGACATATTTAAGATTTTGTTAATATTTAATACTTTTGGTTCAGATCACTTCCCAAAAACACTATTTAAATCTTGGCTTTTCGATCTTCGAACCGCCTCATATTGCATATTGAATACCCTAGTAGTCACGTAAGAAAAATATCTTTTTGTGTTTTGAAATTGCCGGAATTATTTTTTGGGTCATTGTACTTACCATCAAGACATTAATGAATAATATGTATTTATGTTAATTGGTGAAATTTCTAAAAATTGATTTAATTCAGAAGATAAATGGGAGAAATTTGTTTTAATAAATATGGTTTCTAAAAAAAAATATATTATTCGAGGTTTCGCAATTTGGTATCATCTGGTGATGATTAATACTATCCTTATGCTAATAATGTATCTTATTTATACCTAAACTATTGTTAGAAAGGACTATATGTGGTTGGCCCTCTGTCATTATTCACACTATTTTTACACTTTTTAATTTCCAAGCTTTCAAATACAACCAGCTGTCTAGTATTTGTTACATTGCTAATTAATTTTAAACTGCTACTATATATTTTCTGGTTGTTCTCAAACACATGTTGGGCAACACTAAACTTATCTGTTCTACTATATTTGAGTTGAGCCATATGTTCTTTGAATCTGGTTTGAACTAATCGTCTAGTTTGTCCAACACATTTTTGATTACAGTCCTTACAGATAATTTCGTAAATTCCCGATTTTTCGTTTTTTTCAATTGTCTGTTGAATTGTCTAAAAGTTGTAGTGTTTTTTCCAATGAGAGAACCACTGTCATACCTATATCTTTAAAAATATTACCAATACCACAGATGAATCATGGCCGTGTGGAATCTATATAAATTTCGGATTTTTTCTTTCATTTTAAAAAAACCCAGAAATTTGGGGGTTTTTTTTTAAATTTTTGTTTCCCAAAAAATTTATACACCAGAATATCTATTACTTATAGCTACATCCCTTATTCAATGTTTTTTTTTTCAAATTTCTTCTTATTAAGGGGGATGTTTAATAGGTGATAACCTAGAAAATTAAAGCTCGCCGTCTTGTGTTAAGCACAATGTTGAGAACTCTTTAGGATATATCTAAGGACTGGTATCTCTTCTGTATACGTTAAATTCTAACTTATTTTCACTATTTCTAATTATTAATACATCTGAAAATGGTAGTTGTCCACAGTTTTCCATTATATATGTGAATTTAATAATAATAATAATAAATAAATTTATTGTGCAAAAAATTATACAACAAATTACACAAAGGGTTGAGGGGCCCACAAAGTTGGTTTTTTGCCCCCCCCCACTGACGCAAAACGCCTGTCTAATTTAGAAAAAAGTTGTCAATATTAGTGACTTGTGTATCAAATATCGTCCACATAGTTACGCCAAACCCTGGGGAAATATTTGCATTATTCTTCTCTAGTTGCAAAAAACTTATCTTTTTTGTGGTTTTTTATTAAACTGTTCTATGTCTACCTAGTGGAGTAAAAAATATTTCATACCTAACAACATATGCAGAAATTTGTAATAATCTTAGCGTTCTTAGCGCAGTTATTTTTACGTTATATACAAAACTGTATGTATATGGTTTTTTGTCAACCGACTTCTCATTTTACTTTATCTAAGGATGGGGTCAGATTGACCCTGGAATTAGTTATAGGTAAATATAGTTTGTGATAATATAATAAGACTTTTTTTTGCAATTTAAATTATTCGAAGTAATTAATGTCTCAAAGAGCTATTTTCTTAAAAAAAAATCTTGGCAATAAATCAGTACCTAACTGGCAAAATTCCAAAACTCCTCAAGGAAATACTTGAAGCTTCATGTTTCTGCAACAGAATTTTAAAAAAAATGGCTCTTCAAATAAGAAAACTTTAAATTAATGAAATTGACGATAATGCAATTTTCTTCACATTCTTCGGTTTTGATGAATTTATTCGCTTTCAATGATTGCCCTGTAGTCATTTTCACCTAAAATTTCTTTTACAGAAACTATCAAAACAAAATTGTAAATTTTAGCTCAAGGGAATTAATTCCTATTATATTATTAGAGAACAAAGCTTTCGTTTCAAGATTTTATCTACAATTTATCTAAATAATCTATTGATGAGTGTCTACACAGCAATAAGTCGGACCCTATATATTTTAGTCGGTCGATAGTGAGTAAAGTTTGGTGTAACGCCTCCGATCTCATACACCATCTCTTGTGTATATTGCACAAAGTGCATTTTCTGATTCTGTTTACCATATATATCATTCTTCTTTGAAAATAATAGCGTATTCATGTACGAGTCTATTAACAAAAGAATTTATTTTCATTTTAGCTGAGAGTAAAAAGTTTTAAGACAAAAAAAGTAAAGTGTCTTTTCTCGTTATTGGGATAAAGTTTAGCGTTCATTTTTGTAATAAAATATATGCTTAGAAGTTGAAATATAAGTTAAAAGATAAATAAATTACTTAACTATAATTGCTGATGAGTAAATATTTGTATGTACAGGTTGGTCCAGGAAGAATTAGCAGCTCTTCTAAAAGCCCAAATTTGCTCATTTTATGATAGAATTGTATCCAATTTTAACACAGAAGAACCAATCATCTTAAATAACGTATTAATAAACAATTGGGGGAGCGTCCATTTTTTTTCTTTTTTGGGAGCTGGCATCATCTAACCATGTTATAAGACGGGTGTGGATTTATAACAGATTTCGTTGTCTTTTTTTGTTCTTTTAATTACACATCGTTAAATGAAGATTCAGTTTTATTATAATATTTGAATTTTTCAAATCAGGCAAATTGTTTTCATTTTATAGTAGTTCATGCGAGCTGCATTAAAACTAAAATTTTTATTAATAATATTTGTTTACAAGGTAGCCATGAAAAACGATTCTTCTTCCGGGTTAATTTTTTGACGTCTTATTTACATTAACGTCCTGGCGGAGTTTAGCACACTGCTATTCCACCACTCAACCATAACAGACACACACAACAACCAAGAAAAGGTTGTTGCCAAATGCCGCAGCTGAGCTTCGAACTCAGGAGAGATAGACAGTGACCAGCCGTGTTCTACCACACAACAACGCTCTAGCCAACTGTGTTACCGTGTTGGTATTTTAAAAACGCCATTATACATCCATGCCCTAGTCAGGATTCGACCCCGTATCTCTTGGTCTCAAGCCTAACATATAAGCACTGAGCCACTGAGTCGACAAGTTGTTGTCAAAGTAATGATCAATAAACAGTTTGGGTGCCATTATTATCAAAATAACATAATTCAACAATGGTGTTAACTGGAAGTGATTAAGTAATAAAGAAATTATATGAAGAAAAAGGTTTTGGAACGGCAAGATTTATAAGAGAATTTTCACAAAAAAGGTAAAAGAGATTAACTATTACAGCTTTTACACAAATAATGAGAGATAAGGATTGGAAGTATTTTGCAAAAAGTAGGAAGAGGTGGCAAAATAATAGTATAAACAGAAGAAATATAAACCGAATAAGAGTTTTGGTTCGAAGTTCTGATAACCAGCCCGATAGCAACATAAGTATTAGAAAAACTGCAAGAAAAACAAGTTTGTCTCGAAGTTCCCTCTTTCGAATAGTTAAAAAAATATTTAAAAATTAAAATATTTTAAAAAGTGTACATAATTAATTTAACATTCCGTATAAAGATTCTAAGGCATGAATGACGTCCAATTTAATTAACAGATTCCATACTAACGAATCTGTTAGGAAATTATGGCTTGCAGATGAAAAAATTTTTTACAGTAAGACCGCTGAAAAGTAAATCAAAGTGACAGGGTTTTTGATAATGCCCAAAGAAAAGTCAAAATGAGCGGAGAACTGCTTTTAAAAGAAAGGAGTACTTTACTAATACAATTATGGTATCTTTGAGTGTTTCAAAATTGGGTATAAGTCAATCAAATTTTTTATTGAAGAACATGTAAATTCAGAAATTTATGGTAATGTAGTAATTGGAACTAGTTCATGAAGGCGTGATAATTAAAAATTTCGACCATCTGTGAGAAAAGACTATAGATTGTTAAAAAAAATTTTCAAAGATGTTTATTGACAACGCAATAAATAAATTACAATCCATTTATTTATTACAATATCCCCCACTGCTTAATTACACTGGCTATTCAAGAATGCGCATTAAGAATGTGTAAATATTGTAAATAGTATGTGTTTGTTGTTGTGAGGAACACAGTAAACCTTAAGAAGGAATTGGTCTTTGGTTGGTTGTTGGTTGCCTTTGGTTGTTGAATTTGAAGTACGACACAAATCTCACGTCAACTTGGTTTCACTACATTTTCATACAAGCCACCTAGTTAGTGACCATGCTCTGTAAAACCAAACATTAGTTTTAAATTACTTTTCTCGTAATAATGTTGCCTAAATACATAAAGTCTTAATTTTCAGATCTAGGTTATTGCTAAACTTTTCAGAGGTATAGTGTCGGAATTGTTGGTGAGATATTCCTACCTACCTTTACTAAATAAATAAATAAATGGAAAATGACATTCATTGTTCCTGCTTGTGAATTGCAATAAATAAAATATGTTCATGTTTTCTAATATCATTTGAGTTTCGACAGAAGCTGATGTCAAATGTTTTTTTATGCCAAATGTCATTGTCCTGGAGTGGGTTGGAACCTTTGATGTGGAGATAGGTTAGGTTAGGTTTGTTGTGAGTGAGTCTGAGTAGACCCTCTACTGCAGCCATCAGCAGGCCTATTGTGGCTCACGCCTAATTATATTTCACCCCAATAAGTTCAGTCTCTTAATGAAACTGATAACTTTATTGGGTGAGAATGTGTCCAGATCCTCTGGCAGCAGTTGTCCTTTGCCAAATATTGAGAATCGGATCCTCTACACAGCGGGACAGGTGCATAAGATGTGGTCTACCTTCTCATCATCCTCCAGGCATAGACGGCACTCGGCGTTTTCCGCTAGGCCGAGTTTATGCAGATGATAGTTTAGTCGGCAGTGCCCAGTATATAGGCCTGTTAGAGTTTTCAGGTTTACCCTGTTTAACTCTAAAAGATTCTTAGCTCCTGATTTCAAAGGGTATTTTATAAACGCCTTCGAATGAACTAATCCTGGTAACTCTTGCCAATACTGGAGAGTTTGCCTTTCAGCACAGGTTGAGATAGCCATCTTCGCAGTACTTGAGGATATGCCAAGTATTGGTTCTGGTCCGATGAATCGTGATCCCGCTCCTTCTCTGGCTAAGGAGTCCGCTATTTCGTTACTTTCCATACCAGAGTGGCCGGGTATCCAGACCAGAGTCACTTTGTTGTTCTTGCTCAAATGATTTAGAGCTTTCTGACTGTTCCATACCGTTTTGGAGTTACACCGGTGCCAAGAGCTTTTATAGCTTCCTGGCTATCTGAGAAAATTTTTATTGATCTGCGTGTAAGATGCATATATTCCAGCCTTCGTACACACAGTTCAATGGCATGAACCTCAGCTTGAAAAACAGTTGCATGAGTACCTAGGCTTGAGAATATCTTCACCCTTGGTCTAGAAGCTATGTACTCCGGCTCCTGTTTCCTCGGGAGTTTTGGAGCCGTCTGTAAACTAACAACTGTCTGCCTTCAGTAGGTCGGCTTTATTCCCATCCCACTCCTCTCTTTCTGGAGAAAGGATGTTGAAGGTCAGCTCATAGTTGGTCATGGTAGGCATAGTTTCCGAGGGCATTCCCAGGATGCTGTGATTCTCTATGTCATCCAGCAACCTGTTCCGCTCCATGATACTAGTCTGCGGCATATTAATGGCCGCTTGTTGCAGTCTGTAGGTTGCCCACCTGGCCTCTCTCTCCAGATATATATGAAGAAGGGGGTAAATCCAGGAGGATTTCCATTGCAGCTGACGGTGTGGTGCTAATTGCTCTCGTTACGGTCATGCATGCTAATCTCTGCAGTCCAGAGAGTTTGGATTTGGCCGTCCGTTGTAATCCTTTCAGCCACCAAACAATGGATCCGTATGTTATCATTGGTCTGATGACCGTGATATAATAATAATAATAATAATAATAAACGACTTTATTTGTTATAATAACTGTTACAATGTATGGCTACATATAAAATAAAAATAATTTATTATTACAACAAAATGGCGAAGTTCGCTCTACCAGCACTGGAGGGTGCTGTAGCCCGCTCTTCCACTTAACCAAAACAAAATTTCAATATAGAAAAAAGAGTAGTTAATATTGGAAAAAAAAGATATGAAAAAAAATATATATATGAAATAATATATATACGTATACTCACATACACATGTATAGTTCATTAAACCGAAATAATATTAATGGACAAAAAATATAGTTAATTAATTAAATATATAAGAATAAATACTATGGAATAAAAAACAAAAATGACAACGATGCTTTTGGCCAAACTAAGGTAAAAGGAAAACAACATAAAATCTTCATGATATTCTATAAATACATAGAATGTAAAATAAAATCTCGATACATATTATATTATATACACCAAGTACGAACCTGAAAGAGGTACATGAATTGCTCGTCTTTAGCTAATAGCAACCTGCTCGGATAATAAGTGTTTTTTTCAATTTTATTTTAAAAGTATTTATGTTATTGGTTAATTTTATATCATCCGGCACAGAGTTGTAATATTTACATATATTATAAGTGAATGATCTTTTATATAATGAGGTGCAATGTTTAGGAAAAGAAATAAGATTACGTTGCCTGGTGTTAGCGTCATGTATATCACCACAAAATATAACTTTCTTATATAGATATATGGGACATTTACCTGTGATTATCCGATGATACAAGGAACAGCTACGTAACAATCTCCTTTTTCGCATTGATGGCCAGTTGAGTTCACTTATCTTTAAGGAAATGGATTCATATTTTCTAATACCAAATATTAGCCTGGCACAAGCGTTCTGCACTCGCTGAATACGCATTTCATCAGTTTTAATTAGGCAAGAATTATATACTGCGGAGGCAAAGTCAAAATGGCTAAGAATTAAGGAGTTACACAAAATTATTTTAGATTTTTTATTTAATATTTTATGACAACTGTAAACTAATTTTAAATTTGAATAAGCTCTTTTAATACATTGTGTAACATGTTCCGTAAATCTTAGTGAGGAGTCGATATTTAAGCCTAAATTGCGAACACAGTTAACAAATTCTAGAGGCTGATCATTTATGGATATTTTTAAATTTGGTAAACAGCGCAGGCGCTGCATCTTTCTGCCAAAAAGCATGATATTTGACTTATTTGGATTTATAGACAGACAATGGTTTTTAGAGCCTACCATTACTGAATGTAAGTCTGAATTGATTTTTTGAGATGCATCATTAACTTCTGATTCTTTAAAAGATAAATATAATTGGGCGTCATCAGCATAACAATGAAAATTACAAAATGTTACACATGAGTAAAGGTTGGCTGTGTATATTAGAAAGAGTGTAGGTCCTAATATTGATCCTTGTGGGACTCCACTAGTAATACTTAATGGTTGAGACAAACTATCGTCTAATTTAACTCGCTGTACACGATTACTTAGATAATTTTGAATCATAATGGCTGCCCCATCCTCAAAACCATAGTAGTGAAGTATTGCTAAAAGTAACCGATGATTTATCCTATCAAATGCTTTTGAAAAATCAATTAATGTTAGAGCAGTCAATTTATTGTTATCTGTAGCCGATAGGACGTCATCCGTCACTTTCAGCAGAGCTGTCTCACAACTATGATTCGGTCTAAATCCTGACTGATTTGGTGGTAGTATATTATATTCATCCAAATACTCCCTAATCTGTAAATCTAAAATTTTTTCTATTAATTTTGAAAATATTGGTAAAATACTGATTGGACGAAGGTCTTTTAATTCACAAGCGTTTTTTATTTTTGGTATAGGAATAATATGTGCAATTTTCCAGGAATTGGGAAAATATTTTCTTTCTATACAACAATTTATGATATGTGTTACATACGGAATAATAAATGGACAGCACAGTAAAATCATATTAATGTTTAAATCATCTGAACCCATGGCATTAGTTTTAATAGAAAATAAGATTTTAGAAATATCATCGATTGTACACAGTTTAAAATTAAAATTTCCTATCCTAGATCTAACATTTGTGTTATAAAAATTTAAAGTTTCCGGGTCAGGGTCATCACCACTTTGAGAAGAGGTTACAAAATGTATGTTGATTTCATCAGTATCGGTTAAGTTATCCGGCATTTCTTTATCTGATTTTTTATTATAAATGTTTAGATCGCCTAGATCTTTCCAAAAGGTCTTATAGTTATTGTTATCTAACTTATGTAGTAGATAAGCCCTTTTTTTCATTTTTTATGGCTATATTCGTATAATTTTTTATATTCTTGTAATACTCTCGATGTTCCGGGCTTTTAGTTTTTTTAAATTTTTGTAATGCTCTCTCTCTAATTCTCATCATATATTTTATATTCTCTGTTAACCATGGTGCTTTCTTTCTTGTTATTCTGGCCCTTATTATAGGAGCATGTATATTAAAAAGATTTATTATATTATTACATAAAATTTTTATTTTGATTTCAATATCCTCCTTGTGAAAGATAGAATCAAAATCACTGTTGTGTAAATCGTTATAAAATTTATCTCTATCAAAATTTCTGTAATTTCTGTAAGAATAAAAAAAGGGTTTAAATTCATTTTCATTTAATTTAAGGGTACAAACAACTAAGCAATGGTCTGACATATTTGGGAGGTCAATAACATGACACTCGTTTACATTTAAATATTCACTTATGAGAAAGACATCCAGTATAGTAGCACTAGTCGGCCCAATTCGCGTGGGCGTAGTTACTATTTGTTTTAACCCGAAGCTGTCTAATAAACCCGATAACTTACGATAACCGCTACTTGCAACGTCCAAACAGTCAATATTAAGATCTCCCCCCGCAGATTACATTATCAAATTTAGTTACTAGGTTACTTAAACAATCCTCCAGAGAGTTGAAAAAATCTAATAAGGATAAATTTGGTGGTCTATAAACAGCACCTATAGAGTAGGATTTATTATTTATATCCAGAGATATCCATAATTGTTCAGTGTTATTAATAGGCAAGTGATTGATAAGAGTGCTTTTAAGATTTGATTTTATATAAATGGCTATTCCTCCCCCTCTACCGGTAATTCTGTCATATCTGAACAAATTATAACCATTAACTTGTAATACATCATTTATTATATTATTATTCAACCAGGTTTCAACAAGCAACACAATATCCCAACTATGTTGAATCATGTTATCCTTAAAATCTGTAAATTTATTAAGAAGCGATCTTATATTATATTGAACTATGGTTAAATTACCACTTTTATCGTGTTTCATTATGTGAATAACATTTGTATATATGCGCAAATAAGGTATCATGATTCAACAAAGCTAGTTGTAATTCAAGTTCGCACTTAGTGATATATTTAAACAATTTACAATTTACCAAAGTCAAGTTCATTTCTTACGTTTATTACTGGAGAATCCTCCGTTCTCCTCATGTATATGTTGCCATTTTTTATCCATAAATATTTGATATTGTTCACCTTTTTAATTTGTTTGGCCTGCATCAACAATTTTTTTGAAGATTGGGTAAGGAATTCGTTGACATAAATTATATTATTCTCTTTAACTAATTTTGATAGTGAAGAATCCAGGTTAGCGGTTGAGAAGTCCGTTTTAATTTTCCTAAGGCGTAGCATCTCGTCTCTGTCGCTTTTATGGACAAATTTCAGAATGATGCGTGCGAATGATTGCTTATCAGTAGTAGTGGGGTTAAGGGATCTCAGTCGATAGCAGTGGTCAATAAGCAGTGAATCGATTTTAAGTCCTAATGCAATGCCAATCAGCTGTACAGTAACCAGGACATTTTCACCTTGAGGCTCTGGCACTCCAGTGATTTCCAACATGTTCGAATTTAAATGTTTGTCCACGTCAAATAATTTAAGTTTTAAATTTTTATTTTCCTCGATTAAAGACCTAGCGGATTCCTCTAGTAACTTAATTTTTTCCCCTGTTTCATTATTTGTTCGAATACCGGCTTCCATGTGCAACGATAAAGTTTGTTCAATCGTACAGGTTTTTTCCTCAAGTTCAACAGATTTTTTTTTGTTTTCTTGTATTAGACTCCCATGTATATTTGCTGTAGCTTGCAAATTTGTTATATCACATTGGATTCTGTTGAGGGATATAGACATTTCTTCTTGTTTTGTAAGCACTTTTTGGATAGTCGAGAAAATATCTGCCAACGTTGGATTGTCTGTTGAGCATTGTGGACGTTGTACTTTAGAAGAACATGGTTGGCATAACCAAATATACGAACCAGTATTAATAGAAGAGAGTTGATCATCTTTAACACCCACACAAGTATTATGAAATTCATTTGAACAGACTTTACACTTAACTTTTGATTTAACGTTTAATCTGGTGGCACAAGAAGTACAAGACATTTTGAGGTCTGCTGACACAAACAAATAAAAATAATCAGTTTTTTTTCTCGTTTTGATATACGTATATTGGTGGTAAACACCTAACTGAAATCTAGCTTTCTCCCATGTAAGAGTCTAGAATTATGATACTTGGTAAAATAAGCACACTATTTATTTCACTAATTTCTTAATTACCGTTCACTTTTGTGTATATTTTTTTTATTAGTTTATTCCACTCTAAAATACTTTTTAATTAGAAGCGATGTAAATCATGTGTATTAACATACGACTCATGCGCAGAACATCCATATAGATCCAGTAAATTTGTTGGGGACCCATGCCCCAGGATTTGCCACAAATACGACGGCATGTCCATAGGGACAGCTTTGCTTTGTGGATTACCTTTTCCAGATGGGAGTTCCAATTAAGTGATTTATCCAGAGTCATTCCTAGATATTTCACCTCCTCCGCAAATGGAATAGTTTCACCCATTAAAGTGGGAGGTCTTAAGTCCTCCAGCTTCCTTTTCCGGGTGAATGGTACAATTAATATTTTTGAGGGTTTACAGACATCTGTTCCCTGTCACACCAGTTACTCACTGCATCCAGTGTCTCTTGAAGGGTATTTGATATTACTCCTTCAGAGTTTCCTCTTACTAGTATGACTAGATCATCTGCATATGCTAAAACCTCAACCTCCCACAGTGTGAGAATAGCCAGTAGGTCGTCCACAAGAAGTGACCACGAAAGGGGGAGAGAACCCTACCTTGCGGGCATCCTCTCGTGGCTCTAAACCTAACTGTTTCTCCCTGTAGAGACGTTGTTATGGTTCTGTTTGATAGCATAGCACGAATCCAGTCACCTATAGTAGGCTCAATTCCTCTGGCAGCCACTGCTGCATATAAGGAATCAGGCAGTGCATTATTAAATGCTCCCTCAATGTCGAGAAAGGCTCCCACCGCAATTTCCTTCATTTGAAGGGATTGGGTGATCTTCTCGACTAGGTTATTGAGTGCTAGTTCTGTTGATTTTCCTGTCTGATAGGCGTACTGACGGATATTGAGGGGGTGATGATTCAGGATGTTCCCCCTGATATATCCGTCCAGCACCTTCTCCAGGCCTTTCAACAGAAAAGATGTCAGGCTAATTGGTCTAAGCTATTTAGGGCTTGGTTCTTTCCTACCCATTTTTGGTATATATACTACCTTAACCGCCGACTAACTGGATGGGATATAGTTCCATACCAGACTAGCTCTGAATAGTTTAATGAGGATTGGGAGCAATATTTCCAGTCCATTTTGTAGTAGAGCTGAAAAAACTCCATCTTATCCTGGCGATTTGAATGGTTGGAATGATCTGATGGCCCACTCAATTGCCGGTATTGTGATTACCTTTTTAGCCGTCAGCCAATCATTTTTATCAGGTCGTTTTAATCGGCCTTCAGATGGTAACGGCTGTTAATCATCCTCATTCAAGCATCTTGGGAAGTGGTTTTGTGCTAGGAGCTGTAAGGTTTCCTTTCCAGAGTCCGTATATGAGCCATCCGGTCGCCTTAACGAACCGAATTCCCTTGTCGGCTCTCCTGGAAAGAATCTTGTAGATTCTAGTACTGTGAGGTAGGTCAGTTATACTCTCACAGAATTTCCTCCAAGATACCCATTTTGCTTTCCTTATTTCTTTGTTATAGTCCGTTAGAGCGAATCTATATTGGTCCCAGTCGCCCGAAGCTTTAGCTCGATTAAAGAGGCGTCGAACTTCTTTTCTCATTTTATCCAAATTTTTGTTCCACCAAGACGTGCCTCTATTGTCCCTTTTTGTCTTCAGTGGACAGTTTTCGTTATATGCTGAGACAATTGCATTGTGGATCTGTTCCGCCGCAATTTCAGTCTCAACACGATTCCTGATTGTGGTGACAGCGGATTGAAGGTGAGACTGGAGGAAATATTTATACCCTTCCCTGTCCGTGCACTTCGGATCCCGATATGTCACTACAGGTCTTAGACCAACTTCAATATTGAATAGAATATGTTTATGACCTGAACACGAGGGCTCAGAAGATACTTTCCAATTGGATATCTTGTTGCTCAAGTAGTTTGAGCTGATTGTGATATCTAATACCTCCTTCCTATTTCTGGTGACAAAGGTTGGCTCGTACCAATGTTATTCACACTTAGTCATTCACCTAATAATTATTCAAAAAGTGACTCACCTCTTTGGTTAATGTTCGTGCTTCCTTACGCTGTATGGTGGGAATTCGCGTCACATCCAATAACCAGGTGGATATTGTTCCTTTTGCTGTAGGCGATTAAATCCCGCACTGCAGCTGGAGGAGGTTGGTCTGCAACTCTATCACCCGGGAAGTAGGCTGAGCAGACGATTATTTCCGTCTTGCTTCCTCCCTCCGAGATCGATACCTGGACGGCTACAACGTCCTGGGTGCAGTAACCTGTAAGTAAAAAATGGTTAATGTTAGTTCTGATCAAGATACATGCTCTGGGTCTTACATCAGAGCCGATTTCTATTACCTTGCCAGAAGTATTTTCCAGGCCGCTTCCTCGACCTGTGTTACTTTTCCAGGGTTCCTGAACGAGAGCGATGTCGATTTGCTCTTCCATAAATTTTTTGCCGAGGACGTATGTGACAGCCCTAGCTTTTTGTAGATTCCCCTGTAGACACCTAATATAAGATGTCATTGGGTAGTTGATTTGAGGATAGGGGTTAAGGATAAGGGTACGAGTTGTTGAAGTGTTGAGAAACGGTTGGGTTAGATAGGGGTAGGTTTGTGGGTTTAAAAGGAAGTTAAGGGGGTGGGATTTTTTCTCATCCTTCCTGGAGGTGGTTTTGTCCGGATTAGGTTCCCCCCGCCGTTCTCTTTTTCGAAGGTGGTTTAATTCCACTCTTCTTGAGATGGGATTTATTCGGGAGGGATTTTCCTTTCCCAGAGGTTCCTTGTCGGGGCTGTTCGCTCCTCTTCGGAAGCGATTGTAGTTCGCTTTTCCTTGACGGCGTTCCTGCCAACGCTTTCTTATCAGAGGGGTCTTTACTTCCTCTGACTTTTGGGCGGAAGTGAATTTGTCCAAATCCGGCAGAAGGGCCTGAAATTCAGTCCCTCCAGTGTAATCATGGACGCTTCATCTACTGAGAACGCCCATGTTTGACCAGAGCCCGAATCCTCCCGGTGTAGTACGTTCCATTCCCGGGTGTTCAGACCGTGATTCATTTTCCTCAGCCTGTTCAGCACTACCTCAGAAGACAGCCGGTTACCGGCGTCATCCGGGATATATGCCGAACAGACACGAGGTTTGGGAAGGTCCTGTCCCTGCACGAATTTAAGACGCGCTCCTTCCCATGGATGGAGGCGTTCTGTGGCGATTTCCATCCACGAGGTGCTTGTCCCATCTGCACAGGTAATGAGAAGCCACCCAGGCCGTTGTGTGCAGCCTAGGAACCTCACCTGAGGACCTTCGTCTGGGATTGCCTCTAGAGCTTGCATTATTGCCTGCTGTAGTGCTCCCATCTGTGTACTCGTTAGGGTCGCCGTTGGGTAGTTGGAATGGATTATGCCCACTCTGACCCTCTCCACAGCTTCCCCTAAAAAGCAGTTTTACAGCTCCACCTTCCCGGGGCTTTTTTGCCCGCTGGCGTGGTGTGCTGTCGTCGGAGCGCAGACGCTTATCGGTTACAGCTTGCCCAGAGGAGATTTGTTGCCCTCGCTCTGGCTGTTGTTCGGTTGGCCGTTGCTCCAACACTTTACTTAAGGCGGTTTCGTATGGTATTCCGCTCTTAAGTAAACGACCAAGGCGTCTTCTTGCAGCACCCCCCAGTCGTTTCCTTTTAAGGTTGAGTCCATCCAATTTCTTGGATACCTTGTCCTCTGAAGTTCTCAATTGTCCGGCCCTTAGAGACGGTGACTTTAACTGCTCCCGCTCCTGGTCCGATGAAATCGAGATTTCTGATGGAGTAGGATTGATCCCAATCTCCATATGTTCTCCAGTTTCCTGGAGATCGAGAGTTTGCCTTCTCTCGTTAAGGGTGTCAGTAGTATTAGTACCCTCCACAGCCTGACATCCCACTGTGGGTACTGAGTAATCGTTGGCTGACGGTCGGGTGGAGCCTACTCTCCTACTCTCTTCCCCGACCGGAACTGGGGTATCCCTCCCCTGCTCCGTAAATTTTCCATGCTCATGTTGGTCTTGGCTATGGTCCTGGGCCCGCGCCACTGAGCACCATGGAACTTTTTTTGTTGAAGAGGTTGTTTCCCTCTGTGCAAGCCTGTTGGTCCACGGGTGTTGTTTTATTTCACACCAACCCGATGACACCAGTGTCACTTAGGGCATTCCCCTATCCACCACCTCGGGACGCGCCCGGTTGGGGTACAGGTATCCCCGCCGGGGATGTGGAGATAACACTGACGTAGTTTTCCACGAAACACAAAAACACTATATAATACGCTCGACGCGCGTTTCGCCAACCAAGTTGGCATCATATGCAGATGATTAAAACAGTTTTAATCATCTCCAGATGATGCCAACTTGGTTGGCGGAACACGCATCGAGTGCAGTATATAGCGTTTTGGTGTTTCGTGGAAAACTACGTCAGTGTTTTCCAAATGTCATTATTGAAATATCAGGTTGGCTAACATGTAAGACTTTTATTAAATTTTTACGAATGAAATATTAAAATTTTAATATTAAAATTATAGTTGTTACCACCTAAGATCTAAAGTAGTGAGAATGGTTTGTTAATGAAAGTGGAAATAAAGGGTTAAGTATGAGACAGTTTCAATGAAAACCTACACTTTATTCCCTGTATTGTATTTTCAATAATTTCAACAATTTAAGAAATACAACACTGATTAATACAATTTTATTCATATAATCGCTTTTTATAATGAAATCGGCACTTTGAGTAGTATTGTTACATAGAAAATTGAAATGTTTTTGACATGACCTTACTCTGCCAGTGGCACCAACAGGTGAGCCTAATAACGTTAGCCCTCATTGGAACGTTCGAGAATAGTTTTACAAATAATATACTTTTCCTTGTATTTTCTTTTTGTCATTTTATAAACAATACTTACTGTTTTAATGACTGATAATTATTTGAAGCTATATTAAAATTGGTAAGTACAATAAGTACGTAGGTATATACAGGTTCAAAACAAATTTCAAACAATGGTACATTGCAAGAATTTTTTTTGATTTCCGAAAATGCATTATCGTCCTGATGGAACTTGTTTCCCCTGCTAGAGTTTTCATTTACATAATGGAACAAAAACAAATGAATTTTGTATTAACTTCGGAGATTTAATGGTTTTGAGTGGTGTGAGTTAGATGGCAAGGATGGGGGTTGAGGGTTGTAGTCATTACACAGTCATGACATCTGCAGCCAATTTGAGTAAAGTGGTTTTTACATGGTGATCTCTAAGAAACATTGTAATACAAATTATCTTGATGAAAGACAATCCTTAAGCACAAATTAATGAGTTTATTGATGTAGATAGCTCTCTTTAATTAAATCCAATGATTTTATTTTAAATGAAATATGAAATGCCATATTGAGGCTTATTCTGGTGGCACTTGGTTATCGTGCGTCGACATTGGAAATAGAATATTGATAATTGAAAATTTTCAATAGAGAAAAAATTACCTATTTCGATTGGCACATTGGAAAAGTTATTTCAAATATTGATGATTGAAATAATAACTGCACGTGGCTGCGATGCTAACATAAAAAAGGAGAATGAAATGTGAAATAAATAATTGATGTTTTGTCTTTTGTCAAAGATTAGTTGTTAATTAATAGAAAAGTTTTTAGTCTGGCTTTTAAATAGTTGGAAAAATTTTGTTGGGTAAGGGTCCTTATTTTGAGAAAAAATACTTCTATCAACTTGCCAACGTTTCAGTAAATTTTATTACCATCCTCAGGGCACTTTAAGATATAAGATTATAATGTATGTATAAAATTTGTAAGAAATGCGAATTAATAAATATGTATATAATATAGCATGTGGAACAAACAATAAAAAAATATATAAATAAACGGATATATGCACCTACAGACACAAAACACGTGCACATCCATATAAATAGATACTTATTAAAAATCGCAACATATTAACAATAATTAAAAATATTATAATATACCTTTTTTAGGGCATCTCAAAATCTAATTTTACTAACATAATATCACACTTAGTAAAACTATATATACAGTGATGGTAATATCTTGAAAAATAACAATACTTACATTAATTATGAGTTTTTCCTGTTTTATATAATTTTTATGGTGACCATTTAGATAATTATTCACTTAGACGATGGCATATTAAGGACCTTAAGACAAATTCGTGCGACGTTGAAGGCGAAAGTAATTAATTCCCCTTTACTAACATTTCTTATAGTTTAATTTTATTTTGTCATACAATTTCCTTGCCTTCAGTTTTAAATTTTCCTATCGTTTTTTAACTCACTTTTTTGACTTTGTAAGTTACGTCATTCGTGGGTCAAGCCTTTCATATTTTGCATTTCACCTTTAATTTGTAACGTTACCTTTTCTATTGTGCACTTACCTTCTATTTACCTGGATTTGTGAGTGTGAGCATACATAGCTACAGAGTGCATTTTGAACTTTAAAGAGGACATTAAGTTTCTAATCTGATTATGTAAGTTCTTTGATCTTTTGTAGTGAGTGGTTTACTTTATGGTTGTGGTACTTTATTCACGTTACCCTGTTACCTTATTTTGCTGGGATGTATCTTGCATTACTGTATTTTATCTTGATTTATCTTGTTAAATACGTGATACATTACGTAATTTTTATTCTAATTATGGTATCTTGACATGTCTTCACGTTATATACCTATTTGGGTAACGGTTATTCACCTTGATGGGTTTGTTCTCTAGGATATTATATTATCTTTTTTTTTTATTTCATTTTCATTAACATACAGCCGTGTTTAATAAAGTATTGTACAGTGATTGTGCTCTGTAAATTTACCTACCATTTTCCAAAGTTCAAAAAGGTGTTGTACAAGATTTTAATTTACAAATACTACGTTCCTAGCATGAAATGACATATATTTCAATTGTAAACGTTTGTGTCACTAAGTTATATATGAAGATACATACATCGCCGTACAACACTTCATTCAACACATGTACCTTCAGTTTACTTAGAAAAGCTTTTTTCGAGATAGTAATCCGACATGTTGATGGAAAAGGGGGGTACAATGGAAGGTTATTTTTACAACATGTCATATCTTAGCACCACATTATTCTTGTATATGCTGAAAGACCGGATCAGCAGACCTCAGTGTCTTGGCATTCAAGATACGTATAAATATCTTGTCGCAGATATTGAGGCAAGTGATTGGTCTGTGTTTCATCGAATCAAATAGATCCATTTTTTGAGACATAAGCACAGTACTACTCTGGTCTTCTAGAAGTTTATGGCAGAGATCTTCGAAGTGTGCGTTATTCTTTTAAGCCCCCCATACACCTGCGAACAAATTGCGCAAACTAACGTTGCACAACAGATTGTTGTGCGAACAAGGTCACCTATACACTGCACAATTTTATACAAACTTCAGTTGCTTTTGTCGTATACCTACGGAAACATGCCGTCTGAAGCCCCCCATACACCTGCGAACAAATTGCGCAACAGAGGCTGTTGTGCAAACAATTGTATATAGCCCCCCATACACCTGCGAACAAATTGCGCAACAGAGGCTGTTGTGCAAACAATTGTATAATGTATGGTGTTGTTTGACGTGCTGCGCAACTAGTTGCAGAAATTCAAACTTGGTTGAAATTAATTGCACAACGAGTGACGTTGCGCAACTATTGCACCGTCAGACGGCATGTTTCCGTAGGTATACGACAAAAGCAACTGAAGTTTGTATAAAATTGCGCAGTGTATGGGTGACCTTGTTCGCACAACAATCTGTTGTGCAACGTTAGTTTGCGCAATTTGTTCGCAGGTGTATGGGGGGCTTAATGTATGGTGTTGTTTGACGTGCTGCGCAACTAGTTGCAGAAATTCAAACTTGGTTGAAATTAATTGAACAACGAGTGGCGTTGCGCAACTATTGCATCGTCAGACGGCATGTTTCCGTAGGTATACGACAAAAGCAACTGAAGTTTGTATAAAATTGCGCAGTGTATGGGTGACCTTTTTCGCACAACAATCTGTTGTGCAACGTTAGTTTGCGCAATTTGTTCGCAGGTGTATGATGGGGGCTTGACGATGCAATACTTGCGCAACGCCACTCGTTGTGCAATTAATTTCAACCAAGTTTGAATTTCTGCAACTAGTTGCGCAGCACGTCAAACAACACCATACATTATACAATTGTTTGCACAACAGCCTCTGTTGCGCAATTTGTCCGCAGGTGTATGGGGGGCTTTACTGTTTTTTACTTTTTCAATTTCTTGATATCATACAGTTCTCTGATTACCACATGGGGGCCACGTTAGCATAAATACAGTCACTCTCACTTCATCCAGAATCAGTGACTGTATATTCTAGAATCATGTACTCTAAGAAGATAGAGAACCTGTGATAACCGATTTCTGTATTTGGCCACGATATTAGGTTCGTTTCTCTCTTTTTTCTCAAGATGATGTTTATCACAGCAGGTGCTGAGGACTCGACGATATACATCACTGGAGAAGGACTATGTCAGGTTTATTGCCTTGGATTTATCAGAGAGTCTGGAATGAGAAATTCCAGTATGCGATACGGACTAAATTTTCTGGGGACGTAAGGCAGCACTGCTGGAGAGTGCCTCAGATGATAATATAGCGATTCCTGACGGCAGAGTATATAAACTGATGTGTATGATTGTAAATGAAACGAAAGTGAAATGCAAAATTAAAACTTTTAGCAAAAGCTTTATATTGTTACGTGTTTGCTATCCACACAAACACCTCTTCCCGTAGATTCGTTGATTGAAAGTCCAGGTAACACTTATTCACTACTTTATTTACTAATTAACAATTAATAACAATAGATTAATTAATGTCTTAACTATAATCACAACTGAACACTTATAGGTCTCTTTCTTATTACTTCTTTACTCGTTCACGTTCGACTTAAGATTAAATCTCGGCCCACCGTGCGTCTTATTTATACATCCATTCTCCCAGTCTAGAGCACTCCAGAATATTCCCGGCCGTTCGTGTACAATTCCAGCCTAATCTAACCAGTCTGCACAGTCCAGTGGCGTAACACTGCCCCCCTCCTTAAGCCTGAACATCCCGATCAGGCAATTCATTATTCCCTGCATACTTGGCTAGTCTCTCTATGTGCACCACCTTCATCTTGGATTTTGGACTTTGCTGAATTCTATATACAACGTCGTTTAGTCTGGTGACCACAGTGTAAGGACCTTCCCAGGGCGGGTGAAGCTTTGGGGACCTGCCTTTCTTTCATTGTGGGTTATATAGCCAAACCAAATCTCCAGCCTGGAACCCTCCTGAATTCGCCTTAAGATCATAACGAGCCTTCATGCGATCACTTGCTATGTCAATTCGGTCTCGTACCAGCTCATGAATGTTCCTTAGCCGTTCACCAACTTCATCGGCGTAGTCATTTACGGAAAGTCGCTCCTCATCCGGTGTGCCAAACACCAAGTCACATGGCAGTCTAATCTCACGTCCAAACATCACGCGAGCCGGTGTCTGTTTTGTTGTTTCATGAATGGAGGCCCTGTATGCCATAAGGAAAAGAGGTAAGTGGCGGTCCCAATCTCTCTGATGTTTCTCAACCACTTTGGATAGGTGCTCCTCCATGGTTTTATTATATCTCTCCACCATTCCGTCTGATTGTGGATGTAGGGCTGTTGTTCTTGTCTTATGAATTCCCAGTAGGCGACACATCTTCTGAAACACCCCTGATTCAAAGTTTCTTCCTTGATCCGAATGCAATTCTAGGGGCACGCCAAATCGACATACTAGATTATCTACCAGAGCTTGAGCGACAGTGGCTGCTTCTTGGTTGGGTATGGCATAAGCTTCAGGCCACTTACTGAAATAATCCATGGCAACTAAGATGTATTTGTTCCCATCATCTGTCACGGGGAATGGACCAGCTACGTCGATCGCAATTCGCTCAAAAGGAGCCCCTACGTTATATTGTTTCATTTGGCCCTTATTTCTTGTCCGTGGCCCCTTATTTGCCGCACAAACTTCAAATTTGCGGCACCAAGCTTCCACATCTTGGCGGCTGTTCACCCAGTAGAATCGTTCGCGTACTTTAGTGAGAGTTTTGTTGATGCCAAAATGTCCGCCAGATGTTCCATTATGCACTTCCTGGAGTACTTTTGGTATGCGACACCTGGGAATTACCAATCTCAAAGTAATTTCCTTCCCGTCTGGACTTTCCCAAGCTCTTTTCAACAGTCCATCCTCTACTCTAAGGGAATCCCATTGTGCCCACAAAGCCTTCAGTCCCACTGACTTGTCTGAAATATCCTTCCAGCCTGGTCGGGCTCCTCTTTCTTTCCATTCCAGAATAGGACCAGTCTCGTTATCGTTTAACTGCGCTCTCCTTAACGACTCTTTTGTCCAATAATCCGGAACATCAATCTTAACGGTCTTCATTATTTGTACATTCTGTTGTTCTTCCTTACGGTAGCAAGGCTTGCAGTCTTTCTGACACGGTCTTTTGGAAAGGCCATCTGCTATATTCCGCGAAGTACCAGCTCGCCAGTTTTCCTGCGGCTTCTCCATTACTGCGACTCTCTCAGGGATGCGCTGACGACAGTTACTCTGAATATGGCCCACTCTGCCACACTTATAACAGCGCATACGTCCTCCACTCTGTCTCCCACTACTTTGTTGTTGGGTTTGTCTCGGATCTTTAATGCTGAGCTCATGACACTTCCTCTTAATATGGCCCAATTTGCCACACATATAGCAACGGATGTCTCCAGTCGGCCTCCCACTACTTCGTTGTTGGTCTTGTCTCTGCTGGGAGTTCGATTTTGTCAGTAGTTGGGTCAACATCTTGTGTAGATCAGATATCAGGTTTTGTGTTGTGTTGTCTGGCTTGTCTTCCTCCACACTCACAGCTCGTACTCTCTGATTTGGTTGTGTGGTATACTCATAGGCAGCCTCAATCTCCAGTGCATGTACTAAAGCCTCACTACAAAGCTTATGCCTGGCCAACTTAAGAATTCGCCTAACTTCCCTGGTCCCTTACTCCATCAATAAATGTACTAACTGCTAACTGTTGTTGAAATTCCATTGGTGCATCAGGATAGGCTAGATGGGCTAATCTTTCTACCGCAGCTTCGAACTCCTGGAGGCTTTCTCCACCTCGTTGTCTGCGTGATTTGAGCTGAGCCTGATATACTTGGGCGAGATGTTGGTCGCCATATCTTAGTTCTAACGCTGCCTCCAAAATGCTAAAGTTTTGTTGCTGTGCGGCAGGAATTGTTTGGAGCAGGTCTAATGCTTGGCCCCTTAGTGCTAATACCAATGCTGTTGCTTTTTCCTCATCGTTCCAGTTATTTGAACGTGCAGCTGCCTCAAATTGTCTCTTATATGTTGACCATGAACTTTGACCGTCGAAGGAAGGTGGTTGTAACCTAGTACCAGACGACAGTACTAACTGGCCACCCTTCTCTCTTAATTGTTGCTTGAGTCGGGCTACTTCTCCTTCAACTTGACTGACTTTTTCTTTAACTTCACTGACCTCTCCTTTAACTTCACTGACCTCTCCTTTAACTTCATTAACTTGTCCTTCGACTTCACAAACTTTCCCTGCGACTTCAGTGACTTTTTCGATAACATCTCCTTTAAATTTTTCAGTGAGGGAGAAAATGGCTGCCTGCTGTTCCTCTAGGCTTCTTTTTTATATCTTGGTTTTCCTCCAATCGTCTTATTTCCAAGCCCTCCATCATTTTTCTTAAGTCATCTTTTTCTTCCTGGCGTTTTCTCTCTTGAACTTCCATAATTTTTCTCTGTTCGTCTTTCTCTTCTTGTCGTATTCTCTCTTGTTCTTCTTTTTCTTCTTGTCGTCTTCTCTCTTGTTCTTCTTTTTCTTCCTGTCGTCTTCTCTCTTGATCTTCCATAATCTTTCTTAATTCTTCCTGGCGTTCTCTTTTCTGTTCTTCTTTTTCTTCCTGTCGCCTTCTTTCGTGATCGTTCATTCGTTCCAACAACGCTGCTAGCAAGTCCTGTGTTTGTTTCTCCGCCATACTTCTTGTTATTGGCATTAACTCACGACACGTAAATCAGTTCAAAATAAAGTTTATTACACTATAAAATCCGAAAAATGTTGATATCACGTCTATTTTAATAATGGAATGTTCCAGAAAAATCTCGAAACAGCACTAGAAAGTCTTATTTATAGTCTATACTTCTTTTGTGTTGACAAAATTCACTTATCTCCACTAATTGTCCAATGGAATGTTCGAGAATTTTCACGAAATATCACTAATAAGTCTTGTTTTGAGTCTACAACACGTTCCCGTCTACACAATTTACGTATCCCCTGTAGTTTCCAAATAGAATGTTCTAGAATTTTCCCGAAATTGCACCAGTAGTCCTTTTTCTCAGTCTACAACACATTATTACTAGCGGCACTCACGTATTTGCAGCTATTTCTAAATCGAATGTTCTAGAAACTTCTCGAAAATTCACTTTAAAGTCACTATTCAGTCCAGAAATAGTCCTCCAAACACTGTCCAGTAGCTTAATTCTCCGTGTTACCACTAATTTCTGAGAAGAACACTGTAGAACCTTTTCGAATATTCCAGAAATTTCTCTTCCAATCCACTTCCGACACCAAATTGTTACGTGTTTGCTATCCACACAAACACCTCTTCCCGTAGATTCGTTGATTGAAAGTCCAGGTAACACTTATTCACTACTTTATTTACTAATTAACAATTAATAACAATAGATTAATTAATGTCTTAACTATAATCACAACTGAACACTTATAGGTCTCTTTCTTATTACTTCTTTACTCGTTCACGTTCGACTTAAGATTAAATCTCGGCCCACCGTGCGTCTTATTTATACATCCATTCTCCCAGTCTAGAGCACTCCAGAATATTCCCGGCCGTTCGTGTACAATTCCAGCCTAATCTAACCAGTCTGCACAGTCCAGTGGCGTAACAATATTAATACGATTACTGGTTTAAATAACAGGTCCTTTATCTCACAAACTCTTTATTAATGCTACCGGTTTCGTGATATTTATACTAAAGTATTACCACATCTTCAGGCAACAAGACTAAAAATTGTTAGAAAACATTAGAAGAAAATAAATTGAAGAAAAAATTGACGAATATAAGGTTAAAATTGTAAATATAAAACTTACGTTAAAATACAAATATACAAAGATTTGTCCACATTTAAAAGCAATATACAGCCAAACAACAAAATACATCACTTTGAAAAAATTAATTTTAGACTGTAAAGTTGAAAAGTTAAACAAATTAAACTGTCTACAATATATCATCATCTGTTCATAGACTAGTGACAGGTGAATGTGGGGACCTCTATCTTAAAATACATATAAAGTGGTCTTTCAGTTATATGTCACCATGTGAGGTTTCTTAGTACTATATTTAATAAGAATTAATTGAAAGTACATCTAAAATCAAAAAATAGCTCAACAAAACCGCAACAACCAACACTCAAACCCCAAAAACTCTTCTTTTTGCAAAAATAAGTTTCTGATTCCGGGCGTTGGCCATCGCGGTCTCGGTGAGCTAGTTTTATTGTAAAAACAATTATCGATGGCACAAGACAAAACTAAAAACTATGTGGAGTTACAGAGCAAACATCAAAACAAAACTGAAAAAGTCGAAGTGGAATCAGATGTTACTTGTGAATTGAGTGATGTAACTGTGTCTGACTTGATATATCGAAGGATTTCTAAAGACTCCAAGTTATTAAGTAATCCGCCTCTATTAACCAAGTGTAGCAACTCAAGCTATTTTTTGATTTTAGATGTACTTTCAATTAATTCTTATTAAATATAGTACTAAGAAACCTCACATGGTGACATATAACTGAAAGACCACTTTATATGTATTTTAAGATAGAGGTCCCCACATTCACCTGTCACTAGTCTATGAACAGATGATGATATATTGTAGACAGTTTAATTTGTTTAACTTTTCAACTTTACAGTCTAAAATTAATTTTTTCAAAGTGATGTATTTTGTTGTTTGGCTGTATATTGCTTTTAAATGTGGACAAATCTTTGTATATTTGTATTTTAACGTAAGTTTTATATTTACAATTTTAACCTTATATTCGTCAATTTTTTCTTCAATTTATTTTCTTCTAATGTTTTCTAACAATTTTTAGTCTTGTTGCCTGAAGATGTGGTAATACTTTAGTATAAATATCACGAAACCGGTAGCATTAATAAAGAGTTTGTGAGATAAAGGACCTGTTATTTAAACCAGTAATCGTAGTATTATGGACTCACACGGGTACCACTTCCCTAATTTAGCTTTATATTAAGTATATTGTTTTCTGAAGCGAATATTTTTAAATGGTAGTAATTTTGTATTTCTCTGTATGCAACATTAAAAAAGTAATCTTAATAAAAATGAAGTAAGCTTAAGTACTTTTTTTGAGACTAATAATATATGCATAGTAATTAGAAAATATCTTTTTTTAATTATCAGTTTAATTAAAGTAAACTTGGCAGTATAATTTACTGCTGTTTGTAGTCCAATTTCCATCTCATTACATCAATTTAAATTTTAAATGCTCTTCCTTTATTCACATGTCGTGGTGTCTCTACTGCTTGGCCGCACTCCAAATAAATAGGATACTTTTTAAACGACCACCAACGTCTTGAATTATTTAGTTTGGTATTTATTTGTAATTAAAATCACAATTTTATTCAAAGCACCAGCGGAATTTTAAACCACTGAAGGTATAACAGACTTTATTCAAGTCTTGAGTAATTATGTTGTGAGATATTAAATCATTTTAAATATTACTTATATTATGGGTTTGACTATACCAGTATAAATATGTTATTCTGTAAACTAGTTTACCTACTGTTTAGCGCTCAGTTTTGAAAATGTGCAGAATCTATTTTAAATCGTCAGATTTACTACTTGTAAATAAGTCAATGATGAACGTTTGCAGTATTTAAGTATATGTCCAGTCAAATTTATACATCTTATGTTAAAATCAAGCATTTAATTTTAAAATACAAATATTATTTGTTCACAGATACACAGTTACTTAATAAAGATAATTAATAATTATTCAGATATATGTGACCACAATAATACTAGAGGTTTCAACGACATATCTTTTCAAAATTTCGACTTAATCACTTTTCATTTCATTCAATAATTGAAGGTACACATATAAGGAATGAAATGTAAATATAATAATGAGTTTTTTTTGCTACTTATTATTTTATAACTTTTACAAAAACTTTCGCAGATGATTATACCATATATATCATTTAAACAACTACTTTCCCGGCTATTTGCCAAACGCTGAATGTTGAATTATAAAAATGGATAATATGCACATTATGTTTAGTACGATTCACTCAATAATGTTATTTTTATTTATAAGTCATTAGAGACGACGTTTACTAAGATATAATATTATATTGTAAACAGCTAATAAAACATTTCCAAACAGATTTTAGCGCGTGTGTTCGTATGTGTATGCTTCGTATTTTTAGCATCAATCTCCTAATGATTTTTTTTTAAATTTTCTTTTCTCATTCAAAGGGTTTAAGACAAAAGTCTCAAACCTTTTGGCAGTCTACTACTATATACAAAATCACATAGTAAGGTAAGCTGGGGTACCTGGAACATGTTTTTACAAGGTCAACTTTAAATATATTTTTTTAATTCAGTTCAAAACATAAAAATAAAATAAAAGGAACAAAAAAAACCATAAATGTACTAATGTATGTTTTCTTTTAGTAACGAAAGGCCCTAAACACAAATTTAAAAATTCTAAATTTTAAAAAAAATTGGTTAATAGTTTACGTTACAGTGGACCCAGTTGCCCCATAGATATGGGGTAACTGGACCAGCAGTGTGTATATTTCTTATAAGTTCTTTCTGTTCGATTTAGGGTATTTGGACCTATTTCTGTACATTTGTATATCACAAAAAAAATTGAGTTACGCAAATTTTTTTAACAATGTCGATATTATTGGTGTTGAAAGAAGACCTAATTTAATAAAAGAACGAACATGTAAGTTTAAAGAGTGCAAAGTATGATTTATTGCAAACAATATTAAAGATACTTAAATGACAACACGAAAAAGAAAATATTTCAACATATTTTAAATGATAAAAATAATATTTGACAGTCTGAAGAACTCATAAAATAGTTTCTGTTTTGTATCAATAAATATTTGTCAAGTCATTAAGTCGGTGCCAAACCCTATCATGTTGTTGTAACAAGCGGAATCAGTGATTATTGGTCTTGATCATTTCCGTACTACATCAGTCTCTCTGACATATGATTCTTCTGTAGTTTCCATAAATTTCATGGTTTGACAATGCCTTTTGAAATGTCTTACTTCATAGCCTTCGAGGTCTTTATTTAAGAGGTTTGCTACATAGAGTCTATATGAATGTGCTTTTTTACCAAAAACCTTTACTACGATATAATCCCCTTCCTAAAAACAATTGGTATCTTCGAGAATATGTTTGTCTTGATCTTCCACTTCATCAGAAAAAGTTAGGTTTAAGCTATCATTACTTTCATGAAGAGAGTAGTCACAAAGTTCATCACTCAAAATTTCGTCTTTCTTTTTTTTCGGCGCTTTTTAGAACTTAGTTTTTTTCCCTTTACTTTCACTGACTTTTCTAGAATTCTCTGTCTTTTTTGTTGTGTTTTTTGCTGTCTCTCATTGTACTCCTATTCTCTCTTGTCTAAATATTCTTTCGTTGTAATAATTTCGCAGTTAGTAGCAACTCTCTTTTGCTCTGTGGTTTAGCGTCTTTTTTAAAAAAGTCTAGTAGAACGTCTTCAAATTTCTTATGCGTTTCTCTGTTCTTTTTGACAGAATGAACAGTTGTGAGATCTTGATGCGTGGTTGAAGACGTTGATGGAACAATAATCTCACTTGGTTGTACGGTTTCTGAGTGGGAGGTCGATGGAGCTATACTTTGCCCCTGGTGCTTCAGAGAAACTTATTGCTCTCTCCGTATTTTCGTTTTGATGTTCGGCTGCTACTAGAGAAAGCTTCTTCTTATATCTTTGCAGTTCTTCGACCTTAAAAAGTGAAGCAGGAATTGCGATTCTACATGGTGCTTGCTTTTCTGGGTCGTATATGTCAGTGTATTTAAAGCCACTTATAATATTGGTTACAGGCATATCTTTAGTAACCCTGGTTAATATTGCTGTAAACTCAGATTTAGGAATTTTCTTATGTGGATTGGTTCGCTGCCATTTGCAAAGTTCTTTATCCCATTGTGACTAGAGGCCTTTGAACACAGCGATATCCAATGGTTGTAATACATGTGTTGTATGGGGGGGACAGTTTTATTATGGCAATGTTATTCTCCTGTGCTAATCGGATTAACTGGGTAGAGATATGTGTTACATGTCCATCATGTGTTAACAACACCGGTCGATCTAGGCCAATATTTTTTAGAAACACGTTCTTAAACCAGTTATAAAATAGAGTCGTCTCCATCCATCCCACTCGGTAGCAGAAACAGCTGTCTGTGTTGGTACTTCTTAGGCCATCCAATTTTCCATAACATATTTTCTATTGAAAACGCAGAGTAAAGGAAGAATTCCGCCAGCAGCCGAACAATAAAGCAAAACTGATGTGTTTTCTCTTCCAGATGAGGCGGTTTTTCATTGGCAGCGTTTACCCACAGCTCCAACTATTTTTGTTTTTGACGGATCATGACAAAAAAGATGTCTCATCGCAATTGTAAATTTGACCTGATTTGCCCTCTAGTTTTAGCTCCTTAATTAGCTGTTCTAATTTATCAAAAAAATCATATATTGTCCAAGGATTATCTTGATCGCATCTAATATACTCAATGCTTTGAGGCTTTTTAAGAGATAGACGATGGCGTTGTCTAAAAGATATAAACTAGTCATCACCAGATCGTTGGGCTTTAAAACGAGTTTATGAATTATTTTGTCTAATGTAGCTTTGAACTAAATTCAAAACTTCATCTCTTGAGAGACCAAAGCCATTTTTCTCCATAATTTTTATGCAATGGACAACTTCTTCTTCCTCGGCTGACGATAGATAAGATGTCACACCACCACCGCCTTTACCTTCGCAAGATATGCAACGCTTGCCTCGAGTACTCAATACGTAATGTTTTAACGTGGATCTAGTTATACTGTAAAATATAGCTGCACCACGGCCTGTCTTGGTCCCATTTCTCACATCATCAATGGCCCACTGGAGGTCTTCATTGGTATACGCAGCGTCAACTCCTTTTTCATGTTTTTCGAACATATGTTCGAACCATAATCTGTAACAAAATTTCAAAATATATCAAACCACAATTTTAAAGTGACTTTATTAACTAGATAACAGTTACTTTTTATCACTTGAATGTCAGGGGGAACTGGATCCCACTGGACCCAGTTACCCCTGACAGATGGTCCAGTTTCCCCATCCACTAAATATTTCTGGGATATCCGGGCCACCCCACCCTTGAAGAAAAATACAAAGAGGACCTTAACCAATAAACACGTTTCATTGTTTATTTACTCACTTTTACTAAGTCCAAATAAAAACTTTAAGAAAAATACTTACCCTGGCTTTATAAAAAGCACCAAAAGTCACGTTGTACGAAGCAAAAACAGGATAAAATTCGTAATGCTACTCACTAAGAGTGAAAATTGAGGTTATAAAATGTTGTTTTACGTGGGATTGGCACTAATGCAGTGTTGCCTGTAGCTAAAAGTTAAAATATACGCACTGTTGGATTACAAAATGCCTATGGCCCAGTTACCCCGTGGGTCCAGTTACCCCAGCTTACCTTAGTAGACAGTGCTTCTCACTATAAAAATGGATTTTTAATGAAATGCACCGGAGATTAACTCCGGAACATTTACAAAAAAATATTATTAATACTGTTCAGTAAAACCAAAAATAAATAAAACAAAAGTACTCACCAATACAAAAATCACCTGAATTCTGAAAACATCCACAGGTACGTGTTTCTGCATCGTTAGTATAACTTTCTCAAAGCAGCGAAAGTAACCGAAATCTTAATAATCCCAATGTAATAAATATCAATGGCTATAAAGAACAGAATAATTTAAAATTATATGAAGTATGATTAGTTCTGCGTATACGCTGAATAATGTGCTATTTTCCTTAATAATGTAAAATTTTTGTATATTTGTCGTTTAGTTCTTTATCTCTACATCGGATTCGTTGTGAAAAATGCCACAAGACTAAATTTTATTTTTTTTTTCTTTTCTTACCATGAAAATACGAACCGAGTGGCCCGCTTACATACGTACTACCTGTACTGTAGGCTACTAATAAATATATTTTTTGTGCGTAAGGTAAGTATTACTTATACAGTATTCTTAAGAATCTTTCACGGGAGTCACATTCCAGCAGAAATTGTCTATAGAAGGGGCTGTGAAACACTTCAAGAACCCTTAATATCAAACACACCGCCGTGTACAGTTCCAAAAGTGTCACGTGCTTCAAATAATATCCTTAACGAAAGATTTATAGCCATCTCTAGTACGAATTTATACAAGTTTTATCATAAGGGAATGTTTTGGATGTTTCTATGATATCTTATTGAAACATGTATTTGCTGGAGTTCGAATGAAAGATCTGTCGAGGGCTCCGATGTTAACCCGATAGATTTTGTAGGAAATCATAAATATCTTCAAACTTCAAATAACCAGCACGTAGTGGAAAATTGAACTGAAATTGCTTGCAAGTTTTATATCGGATAACTAAATTCTTAACATCGTATCAAACTATTTAAACGTTTTACTTAAATTTCCGTACTTATAATTAAAAAGTCGTTGAAAAACGAGTGAGGAGGTATAGAGTAATACAAGTTCTATACGAATCTTCTTCTTTTAATAATAACAGTCGATAATCCATCCACCGACTGTCGAATATGTCGAAACCCTCTGAAAGGAATCAGTACGGAGGCAGTTATTAGTGGCACGAATTTCGCTGCCCCACACACACAGACTATATAAACAACTGGCCTGGTAGTGGAAGAAACTTTCCTCCAAGTTTAGTTACTTTATTATTTAAAACATTGTACAAAGTATGGCGACAAAGATCTACATAAATATACAAAAAGATACATTTAAAAGAGATACAAAAAATATCTAACTTACTAATTAAAATACTCTTCTATGCTGTAAAATATATTAGTGTATAAAAACCATCCAGATGGTGTTTAAATTTCTTAATATTTAAATGGTTATATAGTAACTTATTACGTATTTACGAATAGTAATAAGTATAAAAAATAACATTAAAATTCTCTTCGCACTGAGAAGGCAAAAACCAAAAACCGGTCTGCGAATGGCATGCATTACGGCCTCAAGAAGGATTTCCATTTATTTGGTAAAATTCTTTTACTAATGGGAAGCGCAATTAAAGATTAATCACTTCTCTTTGTGTGATACAAATTTATAAATCATCAAGAAGTGTGTGTGGCAACTTCATTTAATCTTTAGTTAAATGGAGTGAGAGATTCACGACTTTGTACCTTATTAGGTTATTTTTAGAATTTATGACTGTTTGTAATTTAATTTTACTCTCTCTCTCTTGAAATATTTTGGTATTTTCAAAATTTATTACTTATTACATAGTTTAATACTTATGCAGAATTATTTTCAGAAGTACTTAAGTTATATTTATTGATATATAAAACATCTCTCCTACGTATATTTTAGGTAAGATACATATTATTATTTACAAATAAATTCAGGCCGGTTTTAACATATTTAATTTTTTTTTATATAGAATTTATAGAAATGTTAAGTTTTATTTTTAAATGCATTTCTACAAGCGCTAAATTAGGCAGCCCATATATTGTTCGAATGACTTTCTTTTGCAAATAAATACCGCTGATACTAAAAAGTGAAAACGCCTAAAAATAATACCATATATTATTTGTACAACAAACTGTGTATGATAGTATGTTAGTACAATAGATCTACTTGCTAACTCTTTCAGGTTGTATCGCCTAACATCTGGACCGATGTTTTGAACATATAAATTATTTACTTGCGTTTTTTTAAATCGACTTATTTATAATAATGTTCTGGCGGAGTTTAACAGTTTACTATTCCACCACTCAACCAGGACAGACACACGTACCAGCAACAACCTTTCCTTCCGACATTTGCCAGATGTCGCAGATGACACACGAGGTCATAGGAGATAGACAGTAACTTGCCGTGCTCTGCCACTCAAGAACGCTCTAGCCATCTGTGGTACCATAACAGTATTTAAAAACGACACTATTCATCCATGCCCTGGATATGATTCGAACCCAGAAACCCTTGATGTTAAATCTAACGTAGCCTTTCACAATTAAATTTCTTATCTAAATAATTGCCTAAAAATTTCGTTGATTGAACTTGTTGAATAATTAACTATTGCAAGATGAGTGTTGTTTATAATTCTACTTTTAGGTGCAAAATAAATGAATATGGTTTTAGAAGTATTGAGAGTATTGAGAGTATTGAGATATAACTTGTTATTAAACCTGCAAAAACTTTTTAAAATTTATTGTGTATTATTTAAACAATATGTCATATTATTTTTTGGTACATAAATAGCTGATATTATCCACAAAAATTACTTGTCTAATGCTAATGTCTTGTAGTTCATTTGCTAAATAGTGATGGGCCAAGTAGAGATCCCTGAGAGAACCACTACCTATTTCTTGTGTACTAGATTTATCACTATTTATTTATATCAGTTAATTGAGTAAATGTGATTCTGTTCAATTATATATCACACCATTAAAACCATATTTTCATCACTTTTCTAAAATTAAAGATTAATTTATAAGATCAAAAGCCTTACTACGATCCGTAAACATCTTAGTGCATTTATAATTTTTATTCAAACCGCCATATAATATTTTTAAATGTCGGCTCGACGCACTATAGGCCGATGGTGGAGGCGCCGTCTCAAAAATACCAAAAACCGAATAAGGAACACAAACTTCAATTTTCTTATAACTAATACATCAAACTTTTATAATTCGGTTTGTAATTTATTTAAATGTTGACTGGGTTCAGTTAGTAAACTTCAGAAGTAGGAATATGGAGAGATTTAGATAAGTGTTGTTTTGATGATTATTTTAATAAACAATTTCGTGCTTAAAAATTAAATACAGTGCAATGTGTCATACACCATTTCAAAGAGCAGTTCTTCTAGTATTAAAAACATAAAAAATATTTGTATATTGCTTATCCCTTACTACAATAAAAAATAATAAAGGTCTCATGTTACTGAAATGACTTTCTCAAATTCAAGAAAAAATTTAACTGTTAGCAGGATTCGCCCGGATAAGTTTTTTTTTCACCATCTGGCAACTAAAACGATCCTGTATAAGATCCAAAAAAAAATCTTGCGGATTTTTTTCGCTTCTCTTGCAAATCAACAACATATACAAAGAAGCGCGCGCGACGAACACTTAAAAATCTGCAATACTCCTTTCGTAAGAATTATGAATTTGCAAAATACGGCGTTATAAATAATACATATACATTATGGAATTGCAACAAATCAGAGCATAGCATTTCACTGAATGGCTGGATTTTAGAAATCATGTATCGGGACGGTCCCATCTGATTTTTTTAGCAGCACCACCATATTCCACGTTTGACAAAATATGTTTACGAGTGACAAATAAATATTTGCAATTGTTAAACTTATTAAACAAAGTGGTATATAGATAAAAATAGTTTACGATATAATTTGAAAACAATATTTTTTGGCAAGGAAAAATAAACCAAAGAGAAAATATTCCTTTTCTTCACCTATACACGGGATGTGTATTCTGCGGTTACCATTGTCCTTAGGAAAGTATATAAACTTGGGTTTGTTAAAATTTTAGAATATTATTAATGTTTAAAAGCGGCATTAATTAATAGTAATCAACAATTTGCCGCTGTCAGCTGTATCTACGACAGTAAACAATGAACAATTTCAAAATTACTAAACGTATCATATGTGACGCTTTTATAGAGCACGGAAAACATATATCAACAGCAGAACGGTATGTTAAGGAGCATTTCGATCTTTCTGAACAGTAGTTGCAATGTGTTATCATCAAAATTCAGAAACACTTATTGCCCGAATTTAAGATACGCTGGAATAAAGCCGGAAGAAAAAGGGATGTGTTCTTACGCAGCAACGAGAAATGGTTAGATGACGAATTTTTTGTACCATTCCAAGAAGACGAAGAAACATCGACGTCCTTATCTGAAAACCCACGAGGGAGATCATGTAAGTCACTTAACGAATCCGCAGAGAAGACACAGAAATGAAAAGCAATAAAACTGTTTCGAGACTCTGGACTTGATCAGATTTATCATTCATATACTCAGGGATTACGGTCAGTTGGTGAGACATGGGAATCAGAAATTATATAGGAACTACGTTCTGCATCACAAGAAAGGAAGGCTTTTATCCACACATTATTAAGACGTAATACTTCTGTGGAGCCTTTCACAAATCAAGAGGCTTTGGCTCTTTTCATTGATTTAGATTTAACGAAAAACCAATATACATACCTTAGAATCTGTTTACAAGACAAAGACTATGTTGTATCCAGAGCACATGCAAGTAACTGAAATTGGTGCGAAAGTAAGTTTGCAGTCTCTTTTAGATCACACATATAAGAGAATAATTAAAATTGATTCTGTGAGTGTGGCCAACTTTTCACAATTAATATTATACAGTAAATGAAGCTGTGATGTATCTTCGGAACAAAGTGAGTACAAGCAAATACTGTCTGGTGAAAGTGACGTAATATCCAATACTAACTTGTTTGTAACATCCTTGGTTCCACTAAAAATTGTAGATGAAGTCACAAAAAACGTCGTTTGGAAAAATCCAACCCCGTTCTCTGCTCGCTACTGTAGGACCATTTTAATAGAATTCTCAAAAGAGACTCCAGAGAAAACAAGATCTGTTGTCAATGAAGTGGAAACTCAAATAAGCACTCTTTTGCCTTCTTTTGTAGTGAAGAATGAACAGCAGATGTCTATTAAACATGAGCTGTTCTTTACAATGATAGATGGTAAGGTTACACAAGTAGTAACAAATACTCCATCAAGTGCCACATGCCATATATGTCTTGCAAAACCAATAGAAATGAACGATTTGGAACGTGTTAAACACAGACCTGAGAATGACGTGCATTATATGTTTGGACTGTCATCTTTACATGCATGGATTCGATTTATGGAGTTAGTACTTCATGTTTCATATAATTTATCATTTAAAAAATGGTCAGTAACCTCAGAGGACATGAAAAAGCAAAAGCAATTTAAAAAAGCTTATGTCCAGGAGCAGTTTCGGTAAGAATTAGGATTACTAATTGATAAACCTCGACAAATCAGCGGAACTAGTAATGACGGAAATACCGCTCGAAGGTTCTTTGCCAATTCTGCTTGCACTGAACAAATTACTAGAGTTGATGAAGAATTAATTAGAGATTTCGCATACTACTTCAGACAATGTCAAGTGGTATGGTAATTAATGCCAAAAAGTTTGGTGAATATGCTTTTAGAACAGCCGAATTACATGTGAGCAAATATCCATGGTACTATATGCCCTCCTCTATATATAAAGTACTCATTCATGGAGAAAACATAATTCTATGTAATGCACTTTTACCACTTGGCCAGTTGTCCGAAGATGCACAGAAATCCAGAAATAAGGATTATAAACGTTTCAGGTTACATCATTCCCGCAAATGTTCCCGAAAAGCTACTAACGAAGATGTCTTTCATACTTTATTGTATACATCAGACCCTTATATAACAAGCTTAAGACAATCTGTGTCACACAAGATTGTGCAACTTGAAGAAGAAGCCTTGCAACTATTACAATAAATATTTATTTACATATAATTATGTACATAAATTACACGATATATGTTATCATTATACATTATAAAATGAAATGTATAAAAATAAAATAAAAATTATTTCCCATCAGTAATGAATGTCAGATTTTTCTTTATATCTGTATACCGAATTTCATCTGTCTATAGTAACAAATAAAAAAGTTACAGATTTTTGAGACGGCGCCTCCACCATTGGCCCATAGTGCGACTGTGTGAAAGTCTGGCGCGTGTTTCCACATTCAGGGTTCTAGATCAGTTGGTGTTTGATAATGGGTCACTACCGATTTTAAGTTTCATTAGTGATTGAGTCTAATGTATAATGTAGACTGTTCTTTGTTAGAAAAAATCATTCCTTTTTATATTAAACTATTGTTTAACGTCATAGTTGCTCTACGACAACACTTTTTTTCCAAAACTAAGTTACAATAGGCATATTGAGTTAATTTCTTTTAGGGCGAATGACTGCTTTTCCAGGAATATCTGCTCATTTCGAACAGTTCCAAAGTTTGAAGCGCTGTATATTGCGGAGAATAAATTTTCAGTTAGTTTTTTTTATTAGAAATACTATTCTTTTTTATGTTTACTCACTTCATTAAATGGTTTTTTTATTACTCCCTATCGATGGTAAATGTTTCAGAGTGAAATGCGAAGAAAAAGTTGTGGTACTCATGCACAATGAATCATTTTTGTATTTATGACGTTTTTCGTTACTATCGGTAGAGGCTTGTTGAATTTTTCTAGCACAAACGACTAATAGTCCCTTTTAAGAATTTTGTGGATATTAAGAATGTTTTAAATTCGTAAGTTGCCAAAGTTAGAAAAATTGAGTGACTCACTAAAAAGCGCAAAAGCGGATTTGCCTTAGTAAATCGAGGCGTAACGTCAATGGATGTAGATGTGACTGATTTTATTGAGTTCGTCGCGACGTTGAACATCGTTAGAAACAATAATAAATGAGAAGAAAAATTAAATCTTCCGAAGTTGTTAATCGTCTTGAATGGATGCAAGTAAGCTCTTTTTGCAATCAAGGAATAGAGATACAAAATTTTGGCTTGCAGTGTGGAGTTGATGAGACCATTTTTAATGAAAAGGACTTTTATATACGCATTTTGTGTACAAAATGACGAAGGTGTAGTATATACAGTGCCTTTATAAATAATTACACACCTCTTGATTTAAATAGGCATTTGTGTTCAAAAATCACTATTTGAAAGAAACAAAATAATAATAATAAAATATTAGTTTGCCATGTTTTATGACAATCAATCAATCAGTCAATTTCCTTTAAATTATCCATTGATTGTTCAAGTAGCAATATTATCAACAATTTGAAATGATGAATTATTCAGCTAATGTATATCTTCAAAAAACAAATAACGTAGAACTTAGAACTAAGAATTTAAGAGCCTGAACAATTCTTTTAATACCGATTTTTGAATCCGATCCTGCATTTGAGTGGTCTTGCAGTAGCTATTAATAACACAAGCTTTTAGATTGATCCATTATCATTAGTCGTAACAGCACCAACAGTAGTGAACATTTCATTGATGTCACTACTATAATTACATCTTATGGAACCTTCATGTTCGTTCGTCACAGTTACTTTTCATTCTGGTTTTGCTAATGGACCTTAATGTACTTTTAAGTCTCACAAATAAGAGTAACGTTAATATGATTTCCGGAAATATCAGTCATAAAGCATTATTTAATTGCTTGGTTAACATTTAACTTTACTTTCTAGATTATTTGTTTTCATGAATAAAAAATGTATGCATACCTCGATTTTACTGTAGCCTTTTTTTATTCAAACGATTTTCAAATTATATACAGTGCGATCAATATGTAACGAATAAATTTGTTTTTTGCGTTATTAACATTGTTTTAGAAAAATTCTGAAATACGCCGATATTTGTTTTTGAAAGGTCACTATCTGATATAAAATCCCACCTCCTCCCACTTCAATTTGCCTTGAATGACAACTATCCCTTCAAAATGCTTAAATTAGAAAGCGTACCACAATACTTCATTTGAACGAAATTTTGGTTCTCTATTCATAAATAAAAAGTTTTTCCAATTTTGTCAATTAGTTACCAAGATACATAAACCAGGAAAGTCGGTACGTCCTATTGTTTCAGCAATTGGATCGCCGACTTACCACCTATCAAAATGGTTAACAGAAGAGTTCGAGAATTTAGCTATTGCACCACATATTTTCTCTATGATTAATTCCAACGATTTCAAGGTGAAAAATATTCAGTTGCAAGAAGGTGAAATTTTGATCTCCTTTGACGTTTGTTCATTGTTTCCAAGTGTTCTGATACCACAGACCTTGGACTACCTTAGGATCTACTCGAATTAAACAATCTCAGTCAAGATGTAGCAAAAGAATATCTTAAACTCACTAAACTTTGCATGAAACAAAATTGTTTCCGTTTCAACGATAATTTCTTCAAACAACATGAAGGAACAGCAATGGGTAACTCTTTGTCATCATTCATTGCTAGTCTCTTCATGAACAGATTCGAGACGGAAGCAAAAGAAAAATTCGAGTATTTTTCCAGGGTTTGGCTTAGGTATGTGGATGATATTTTTGCAGTGTTCGATACAAAAGTCGCTGATATTGACAACTTTGTACTAAATTAAACAGTTGTTCCGCATCAGTTAAAATTCACATATGAAATTGAAAACTCTAGAACAACTACAATTTTTAGATGTATTAATAATTAGAAATAGTGAAAATAAGTTGTAATTTGACATATACAGAAAAGATACCATTATTTATCCTAAGGACTCTCACTATTGTGCTCAACACAAAATGGCGAGTTTTAATTTTCTAGTCCATCGTCTATTAAGCTTCCCCCTCAATAAGGAGAGGTTTGAAAAGAAAAGGCATTGATGAAGGATATAGCTGCAAATAATGGATATTCTGTGAGTCGCTTCGAAATTCCTCGAACTTTCAAATTGAAAGAGAAAATCAGAAATTTATATCGATTCCATTCGATCCTTCGATTCACCCATGGTACTGGCTAGATTTTTAAAGATGTAGGTATGATAGTAGTTCATTCATCGGGAAACAAACTACAACAACTTTTAGGCAATCCAAAAGACAAAATTGAAACAAACGAAATGTCGGGGATTTATGAAATTAGCTGTAAGGACTGTAATCAAAAATATGTTGGACAGACTAGACGATCAATTCAAACTAGATTCAAAGAGCATATGGCCCATCTTAAATATGGTAGAACAGATAAGTGTAGTGTTGTCCAACATGCGTTTGAGAACAACCATAAAATAGATATTAGCAATTTAAGGTTAATTAGGAATGTAACAAGTACTAGACAGCTGGATGCATTTGAAAGCTTGGAAATCATAAAGTGTAAAAATAGTATGAATAGTGACAGATGACCTATCCCAAATAGCCCGCTTTAATGGTTAGTGGGTCACGGTTCACAAAGCCGTGAAAATAGTTTAGATATAAATTGAGTAGATTGTTAGCATAGGTTACTTTTAATCATCTCCGGATGATGCTAACTTGGTTGTCGAAACGCGCGACAAATTTAGTATATAAAGTTTTGTTTTTTTCCTGGAAAACTACGTCAGTGTTATCTTCACATCAAAGGTTCCAACACACTCCAAAATTAGTTACGGAGAAAATTAATTTTGAAAATTTTAAATGTTAATATGTCTTACTCAGAAAATGTGCAGTGAAAACAATGTCACATTAAATTATTGGGTTATTGAATTTTTGTTTTTGGAGTGCCTATGTGAAAAATCCAATAATCCAACATCAATCTAAGGTGGTAGTTGCCCTTTTTGGAGGGCACTCCCGTTTTGGAGTTAAGATGATATTAATAATAATATTGAATTTAAATGTCCCTCATGAAAATATCATTCTGGCACGGTAGTGCAGTTGGCTATAGTGCATCATGTGTAAAGCTGTACTAGTCATCTACTGAGTTCAAATCTCAGCTCCACTAGATTCTGAAAAAAATGTTTGTCAAATAATGTACAAATTGTCTAAAAAATGACCAGGTGAGCACACAATTTTGGCAACGTCTTTTCACAAATTTCAACAGAAAGGAATACAGGAACCTGGAATACAAAACAGTTTGTAAAATTCTTGAAAATTGTATGCGTGGTTTGTCAGTGCCTGCATTGCATGTCCATATGAATTATTTAGAATTCGCACCATTAACCTCGGTAGATGTGAAAGTATAATACAAACACACTCGTACAGACCAAATCGTTTAAATTTAACAGCCACTAATGCAGAACAAATATTTAGTTGTGACCATGTATGCTAATGCGATGGCAGACTTCAGTCATTCTGAATAATACATTGTATCAAATGGTATATATTTTATTATTTATTTTATACTTTTGCTTTTATTTATATGTATATGTTTGTGCTCGCCGTCTGGCGTGAGTTTTCAACTCATGATTGAACGAGGGGCAGCAGATCCGGACTGGTTCACGACAGAGCAGGTGGCATTTAAGGAGAGAAATTTTCCAGGGTGACTCCCTAGAGTCCTCTCTTCTTCTGCATCTCACTGCTACCGTTGTCTGTTGGGCTCCGCCAAACCCACGGATATCAGTGTGGACTACCTAGCGACCGGAGGCTATAAGGTCACCCATCTATTTTATATGGATGACTTTAAACATAATGCCTCCGGAGAGCGCGAACTACATAACGCTCTTAGGGTGGTTGAAGAATATACGTGGGCAATTGGTATGGAGTTCGGGTTGGAGCCCAAGATGTGCAGTCGTCCACCTCAGAGAGGACGATGCAGGGAATTCTCTAAAGATGTGCAGCTTGCAGACGGAAGCATCCTAAAACATTTGGCTGCTGGAGAGACCTATACATATCTGAGTGTGTAACAGAAACACATCCAGGATGTAAAACAAATAAAGGATTCTCTCCGCGGCAAGTACAGACACAGTCTCCGAAAGATTTGGTCTTCCGAACTTTTGGGAAAAGAACAAGGTGTCTGCGACTAACATACTTGCAGTTCCGGTTATGCTCTACTACTTTAGAGTAGTGAAATGGACAGTAGACGAGCTGCGCCAATTAGACAGAGATACCCACAAGATGATGAATATTCGTCCATTCCTCGTGTGTACCTCCCACGTCAAGGAGGGGGGCGAGGACACTTGAGCCTGGAGTGTACGCATGCAGAGTAGTACTGAGTATGGCATGTAAATCCTCAGGAGCTCAGTTCCCCTCTTGCGGTTTGTAAAACATCACGAAACTGTAGGAGTAGGAGCAGGATTGTTCAAGGCAGCAAAAAGAGCAGCCAGATGAACTGGTTCTCGCATTCGACACCAGGCGAGGTGGCCGGCGAAGTGCTGATATAGAGTCAGTCACTGAACTTCAGCCAAATCGCCTGAAAGCGCGGATCAGAGCTACCGAACAGGAAAATCTGTTTCGGCAGCACGTCGATAAACCCCAGCATGGTGTCTTCTATAAGAACATACAAACACTGGATTTATTGACCAGGCTGACATTCGCCTTTCTAAGGTCAACCGGGCTTAAGTCGAATACCGAGGGATTCATAATGGCTTTATTCTCGTCTTATGCATTATAACTACTTTTCAAACTTTTAGGCTGGCCAGCTCTCTATAACTTTACATATTATCAATAAACAAATAATTTACTTACCAGGATTTCGTTTTTGTATACTACAAAAGATTGATTGTTGCAAAATTTGTAGCTTAGAATATTTAATGAGTATATTAGATGGTTTCTTATATAAATGAGGCAGATTCTAAAAAATTCAATTTGTGACTAGACAAGCACTTGCTATATTTGACTATATTGTCCTGAATCAGCCCTGTGCCTATAAGCTAACCGAAACTAATTAATAGTTTAATGGGTCTGCATGCAAGTATAGATATCTAAATAATTCACGATCAGGTTGTAAATTGGCATTTATCATACATAATGTTAACTTTAACTGCAGCAAGTAAATTCAATTACTGTCAATACGGGGTGAGATAATGTTCAAAATTAATCCGAATTCAATTAGACTGGCTAAAACTGTGACTTTAATTATAATAGGCGATACGCTCTTATGTCGCAAACGACCGCCACTTCATACAGGGGAAGTGTTTCAAACTTTCATTATATGATCAATCAATAAAGGGTTTAATTTAACTTTATTTGAAATAATATGAATCATTAATTAATTAATTCATCATTGAGGACAAAAATAAGCTTTACTGTAGATAATAAATTAGCATTTGAAGTAGTTGAGAAATATTTCTATTAACACAAATTTACACAAATTTCTATTAACACAAATTTACATCATTCAGCTTTAGACTTGTCCCAAGTTATACAGTAGGATTTGCTATCGGAGGCATCGTATGTCGTGAAATTGAATGTCCACAATTTTGCAAATAGAAGTTTTGGCAATATCGACAGATATAGAGTTGGCAAGCATTTTTGCAGGTCTAACTTTAGTTTTGTCAAAACCCCTACTCATTTCTTTGTCATGTATTTTTTTCTTGCCAGCGTCTTTCGGCTTCATTAAAGTGACCACGGCAAGCATGTTCAACTTCTTTTTTCTGGTTTTCGTCCAGAGAAATTTCTTTGAGTTAAAAAAAAGTTCGTCGCAAGTATCACAAGTGTTACTGGAAGGTATTTTAAATCCTAAATTGAACTCCTGATAAAGACACGCTTGAAAGTTCAGTGCTTCACGATTTATCGTCGTGGAACAGCATCTTCTACACACTTCTGTTTATACATTTGTAAAGTCATTTTGTATTTAGATCACTTCCCAAGTAATTTTTAGCACTTTTCTCGCGGCTGACTCTGATATACCGGGAATAATCTGATATGATATCTCACTATATCAAGGACATTTTTCTGAAGTTTGTTTGGACGTACATGCCAACCTCTCATATCGCGTGCAGCAAGACCGCCTGTATTTCCCTTTTTCAGAGACGCCCTTACTACAATTTCTGAGATTCCTAATGTGTTTAGGAAAAACAGTTTGCAGATTTCAATTCTTTCCCATTCACATCGAAGTAGTAGAAATTGTTTACTTTGACCATTCCTGTTGCTGCATCTTTAGGTCCTTATCAATTCGGTAGTTTACTTTTGACATAGGATATTATATATTGCCTCTTCATGCCCCAGTTTTTTGTTGTGTCCCAATAACTGCTAAAGATCTCTTTTCGTATATCTTCCTCAATTTTTTCTGAACAGTTTTTCCTGCAGGATCGGTATGCTTGTTCCATGAATTTCTCAGGTATCAACTTGCCTGTTTTAGAAATATGTTCTTGTTCAGATTACGTCTTCACTGTTCTCTTGAATGCTTTCCATTGTCGAAATTTCTTAATTGTTTTCTAATCTCCTTCTTTGCGCCTTGTTTGCAGCACCCGATATATTTTCAGTAATTGCATCATCTTGTTCAATTTCAACATTTTCGGTTAAAGCTTGTTCTAGTTCAGATTTTGAACTTTGCCCACTTGGAACGTAATCAGGATCCACGTCGCTGTCATCCCCAAAATAAACATCTCTCGTCCCATTGTGATCATCAATAGCTGTTGTAATAAAATTGTTTTATTTTATTCATACATTTACATTATATTTTTATGTAGTTACTTAATTTCTAAAACTTGTATGGAGTATGAGCTAGTAAAAGTTGGAACGTAATCAGGATCCACGTCGCTGTCATCCCAAAAATAAACATCTCTCGTCCCATTATTGTGATCATCAATAGTTGTTGTAATAGAATTTGTTCTATTTTATTCATATATTTACATTATATTTTTTATGTTGTTACTTAATTTCTACAACTTGTATGGAGTATGAGCTAGTAAAAGTTTTAGAAGAATGACCTGGTTTTTCAATCAAATATGAGAGAGGCATATATCCTCAGATTCAATTTCGGATACGCAGGCATATCTGCGAGTTGCTTAATTCTTTTGTATTGTTATTCATAAACATGCAACCCACTGCTCTTAAATTTTTAGAAATGTCAAGCTCAGTTTTTGACAATCCCCTTGTTCCAAATTACATTCTATTATTGCCACTTTATTTTACATTTGTTCTAACTGAAAACTGTCACTATCAGTTGTCGTAACATGGTACGACACTCATCTGTTGTGTCTTCTGAAACAAAGTTTACATCCCAAGATAACTTTTCATGTCAAAAATATTGCTGTTTTATTTTAAAATTACAATTTTTTTATAATTCTTTGTGTAATTGAAGGGGGGCGGGGAGAATTACGTATAATAGTAAGAGTTGTACCTACGAATTATATACCAAACCAAAAATATACGTACAATACTGTGTGTTACTTGAATACCTACTGAATATCAAATGTTTATACAGAATGGTTTGTATGCTGTGGATTAAGAAAAACAGGGAAAATAGAGAAAACAACCTGTATCTTAGTAATTGAGGTTGTTAGACCCATTAACCATGGTTATTTAAAACTACCTAGGTATCCCACGTCCACAGTTAAAGTATGTATGTACATTTCACTATGAAACATCCTGTATACATATTGCATTACGGAAATAGCAAATAGAATATATAAGTCTCGATATCATCTTGCACGGGAAGCCAGTGGCGGTTAGCAATTACACCGCTGCGTAGGTACACACAAGTTTAATTAAATCGCCAATTGTAATTCATGGCGCCGGCGCCCGAACAGAATAATCTCATATTATAATCACGCTTCCACTCAGATACTCCAGTTTATCAATTTGCGCTCAGACAAGCAAACAGTTAGTGCAACCCAAAATTTAACTCATTATGGAAGAAGACTGATTTATGTAGATTTTAACAAACGAAATCGGATATGAATTATAAATAATATGTATTTATATATATACAGGGTGTTTCAACTAAAACCCCAACAGATTAGGTCCCAAATGAGTCCCGCGAAATACCAACTGATCGCAAACTTACATTGGACAAACAAACATACGTATTATTAATAGAATATGCGAACATCGCCATGCTCTCAGAAAATCTGATCGCACCTTATTCCTAACCCAACACCGCCTCCAACAGGACATAACATAGACTTTAAAACACAAAACAATAGCATCCATAGAAACACTAACAATTCGTGAAGCAATTGAAACCGAGAAGCAATTGACTAAACAAAAGGGATGACGGTCTTCTATTTCCAATTGCTTGGAGATCATTATTCCCTCGACTACTTATACAACTTCCATCATCAGTCCTCAGCGCCTTACCTACCAGAACCTTTCCGCATTGCCTCTCCCATCCATCGACCTCACCATAAACAATCCACTATCCAGTAGGAGTAGGTAAGTTGAGACTTTAGAGACAAACCACGGTTCGACCTGGGAACTGGCAGAATGAGACCCTGAATCGAACTACTCCTAACGCCTTCTAGACTACCCTACCTTAATTTTCCTTATTTATCTGGAAAATAGCTCCAAAGCAGGTACCGAAACGTCCAAACCTCATAAATCTCAGACGCGGTTCATCTCGAGAATCTAGCACTTTTCATATACAAAGTGTCTTATTTGAGACCGCAACACCTTATTTTGGAATGTTCTTTTTTTTTTCTTTATTTGGAACGTATTACTCGATGAGCTCTATTGGACCATGCAGAAGTAATTGATATTTTCATATTTTCAAGGCCTACTAAGGTCCGCTAAATGGGTCGAAATTTCGAGATCAACTATTAGGCAATTTTTTATCGAAAATGTATATAGCATATTCGTTTCGGACTTATGAAAATTTTAAAATATTTCCACATGGTCAAATACTTCTTATCTAGTATTAAGTCCCAAATAAAAAAAAATTAATAAATCAATCAATACTTTCCAAACTAAAAGGTTTTCGGGATCTCAAATAAGACACTCTTGTATATACATATATGATCGATTCTTAATTACGGTGCAATACTTTAGAGTCCAATAGTGTACAAAAATAATGTGTAGTTTGTTATATACATGATATCGCACAAGAAGGATCATAGGAGTTTACAAAGAGAGCCATATTTGGGGGATTGTATCACCCTTATTCGTATCGTATCGAACTATGGTCTACACAACAATCTACACTTTACTTTTGTCCACTCTCGATCCCTGAAGTGTGGCCCTGTAATTACAAATCACCCTTCTGCATATCTATTCGAAAATAATTGTCCTCCAGAAAAACGACCCTATTCTGTTTAAAATAAGACGAAAAATGTTCCATAAATATGTTTCGAAAGATGCTTCCCTGAAGAGTTACAGGCGTTTAATCATAACCTCTAAGAAGTAGTAAATGGCAATTAACATACATACAATTTTCTTTTCAGAATCCAGAGAGGACCAAAAGTCGATCGCAAGAACAACCATGTCAGTGTCTGGAGCAACGTCTGTGCCAGTGTCGAATACTCCAAACAGTTTACCAGGTAGTTTTAGCGTCAGGGAATGTGCCGGATGTGGAAAACGCATCCTGGAGAAGTTTCTACTCAGGGCCTTGGATCTTTTCTGGCACGAGGACTGTCTCAAGTGTGGCTGTTGTGACTGCAGATTGGGAGAAGTCGGTTCAACATTATATACTAAAGCAAACCTTATACTTTGTAAAAGAGACTATCTTAGGTAATTTTTCTTAAGAAAAAAGTGGTATATCAATAAATTTGTGATTTTGAAGTACAAATATTAATTTTTGAATTTACTGTTCTCTGTTCAACTAATTTAAGTTTCTTATTGTCTTATTTTTTAATTTTTGTACTAATATAATTTGTTACTTATATTAATACATAATTTTTATCTGTTTTAGTTAGACATCATCTAAGTTACTTTTAATTTATGTATTATGAATTAATATCTATTGTAACGGGTATTCATAAATGATTGAAAATCACGTCACCAATTAGTTCCTTGTAACAGCCTCATGGAGTCGTACTGCCAGCAAAAGATAGTTGAAAACCATTCCTTAGACACATACGTATGTACAAAATCCTCCAGGTACTGCCGTAATATGAAAAACACAAAATTACGAGTTAAAAGGTACCTACCAATTTATCACGTGGTTTTTAATCATTTATGAAGGCTCTGTAGACAAAAACGTAGAAAATATTCTAAACATCAACGTTGAGTAGCTTTCGACAAAAATCTTTTATTACTACAAATATAGTAATGTTAACTTCGTGAAAAATCAACGTCACACAATGCGTTGAATAATAGGGAAAAAAGGGCAAAACTATACAACCGAGTTTGAAAAAATTTTGTATTTCATGTATAAAATGAGTATTAGCTTTCAGTAAATGATATTTTCAGGCAGGTTGACATTCATATATACAGGGTGATTCACAAAGATGGGGCCGAAATTTAATAGCTTATAGAAAATAAAAAAATAAAAGTACCCTATTTATTTTTGACATCAAATTTTGTGAGACTGTGAGGGGTCATTATTTTCTTTGTACTGTTAAATTTCGGCCCCATATTTTTGAATCATCTTGTATAAAAACTAAGCGAGAGATGAAATAATGCAAACATTATTTGTAAACGTTTTCAACCAAATCTGTCTAAATGTAAATGAAACCTAACTTAGTCGGTTTCAGATTCTGACTCTGTTTTTTCCTCGTGTAATGTTTCAATTAAATTGTCTGGAAACATAGTATCAGCAGACATTAGCTCAGTATCAATAAAATTTGTCCGTATCTCTTTGTCCATTGTATACGATTTTTTTTAAATCATGTTTTTCTTACTTGATATTAACGGATCTAATGTAAGTAGCAACATCATCATTAAATCTCTATTCGTATTTGGACGTGATGATTTTCTAGTGTGACATACGATTTCTGCGTACTTCTTATGCCTTACTTCTAACCTCTTCTTATAATTGTCCAATAGGTAAATGAAAAGAAGGAATAATATCGGAACCATGAATTAGAAGCTTGTATACATTACAGGGCATATAGTACCCGCTGTGTCATTTTAAATAATTATTTTTCATTTCATTTAGAAGGACAATAAATTTTTCCAAATTTATTTTGTAACCAGTTGCCATTACCCCCAAAGGTAAGGAAAATTTCTTAATTCAGTTCTCGTTCACACCTTCAGCACTAAGGCTAGGATTTCTGAAAAACCACCCAGCTGTATTACCATCATTACTTGCTCCAATCTTTGGTTTACTCAGTACAAGATCCATTTCCGTTTTAAATTTCATTTGAATGTCTTTTTTCTATTTTCAAACATACCTTTAATATCTTCTCCTCGGATTTGCCAAAACTTAAAAGGTAATCTGTATGAGATGGGAAGTATACATCCTGAAGTGGCAATCATTGATGTGAAGCTAACACTGACGTAGTTTTCCTTAAAAACATCAAAACACCATATGCTGCACTCAACGTGCGTTTCGCCAACCAAGTTAGCATCAACTGGAAATGATTAAAATAGTTTTAATCATCTCCAGATGATGCCCACTTGTTTGGCGTATATGGTATTTTGTTGTGTAAAATACACTCAAAAATTCTATTCCATGAGTGTGAAATCGACAGATCAAAACTATAATTTTCTTACACAGGTGTTTCAGAAATAATTGTTTTGTTCATCTCTTTAGAAGTTGCATGAAAAATATGTCATTTGGATGTGGCTTGTGTGTCGAATATTACAAACTATAAAAATTTCTACTAACTATGTCAATGAATATTCAGTTTATCAATTAATTGTAATTCAGTTTCTTCACTGACCAGTTAATTTTTTTCCTTATTAAAAATAAACTTGGTCTACAACATAAAGTTTGATGTTAAATGATGGTTTATCCAAAGTATCCCTCTACTTATACTATCGATAAATTGAAAAGGACAATAACCTACTAAAAACATACATTCATCGGTACGTTTCCTCCCAGAAAACTTCTATTTCTAGATCTATGACCAGAGCTTCAATCAAAGCACCATTTACAAGTTAAAGTTACGGTCCGATCTCTTCTATTACTTTCTCACCCCTAAAACTGAGGAAGTTATGTATTCGAGAAAAAAATTTTGAAAATTTTTATTGCATTTCTGGACGAATCTCGATGAATTATGACAATACACAAAATTTTAGACAGAAAAAATTTTCTGTCTGTGTGTCTGTGTGTGTGTCTGTGCGGTTCGTGATAGTAGCTACAGTTTTTGAGATAAAGCTTTCAAATTTGTTACCCACATTCTAGAGGTGAAGGAGGAGATTGAGTTCGTTGATAAGCAAAATCGGTCCCCCATGTCTAAAAAAAATATTAGTGACATTCCACCAATGTGACTTTTTTAGAAACGTCAAAATGTGACTTTTTTTGAAACATCAGAAATTACTTTTATTATAAATTCCACCACACGTCGAATTTTACTACGGTGAGGAAGTTCTGATCCCCAAGTAATTGGCAGTAGTTTTTTTATTCTTTGTAGTATGCCCGTTACAGTCTTGTTTAACAATTCCTAAAGATCTACTTTTGCAGATTTCAGTAATTTCAATTTTGTTAGACACAACATTTTTTTTGTAGTCCTCAGAACATAAAGAATAGAAAAACAATATAAGTATATTGCATTCACCACGGATCTTAAAATATTATATCTCGTCTCGGACAAATCCAAATCCAAATAAAGTGTAAGAACCTGATACAAATTTGTAGATTGTTTGTGATCACTGGTTGATTGCGAAAACCTGATTGCTCAGTAATATTGGCAGCAAAACATAATTCTTCTGTGCTCCTTGTGGTCACGAGGTCGGCGACTTTGCCGCGTCTTTTTGTTTTTAAGGGTGTTTCTGCAAATTGTTCATGAGGTCTTCCCCGCCGCGTTATGGCGGTAGATGTGGGGCGAAATAACAGAGAAGAATGAAGACATTGGGGCTTATGTTGAATTTAGAAGAAGATAATCCGATGTTCAGTGAACATAAACATATCAGAATAAAATAAAATGTACCATTTATTTATGATATCACAGTTTTTTATCCCCTAAGTTTAATAGGAATTAGTACTAGAGAAAATTTAACCTGCCAATGCGGCCAACTTTTTACGAAGACATTATTTTAATATAAAATCTACCATTATATCTATGAGGAAAAAAATTATCTGTAATTCTTTCGTTTTAAGCGATGTGGGGAAGAGGTTTTAATTCAAGTTAATTGCATGTTATTATATATATTATATTATTTTGTGTTTATTTGCTATGTTATTGGTACAAGACTGCGTAACTCAATATTTCTAAATGTTATTGTTTTCTTGTATTGAATTAGTCAGATACTTAGTATTTGCGTTTGAAGATGGATTGTCTCAATGGCTGACTTGCGGAAAATGATCTTTTATTTAAAGTGATCCTTTACATAAAAGATAACAAAAATTTCACCTAAGATGAGATCAAATATAACTAGATACGATGTATGATAATCATAATATTATATTACATCGTACAACGAACACTTCAAAGATTACATTGTGCAAAATTTAAAGAGACCCCGCTGAGGACAATACATCAACAAGGCGCAAGCAATGTGGTGCTCTTCTCCTGAATTAACTTGTAAACAAAGTCGCACATTCAATAAACTTTTTAATCGATGACATTTATCGCAGATTCAAGTGTAGTTCTGGTATGATCTTCAACAGTACCAGATCAACTCAGAACGTTTGTGGCAAACAGGTATGGGAAATACAAAAGTTGTCAAATATCAACAAGTGGAAACACGTCAGACAGTAAAACAGCCACAGATGAACTCGATCTCACATTTGACACTAGCCGAGGAGGCTTTCAAGGTGCGTAAATAGTCAGTAACCCAGCTTTAGCTAAGCCTAACTTAGAGATATCAAACAGGAAAATCTTGTTACGACAGCACGATAAGCTGCATGAGGTCTTCTATAGGAACATAGAAATGTTGTGTTTATGGAGATGATTGACATTCGTCTTTTTAAAGTCCGCTGAGCTTAAATAAGAGAACTACGGGATTTATTGTGACGTGTCAGGATAGTGTCATCAAATCTTTGGTCTATCGTAACTGCGTGTGGGATGTAGAAGTTCCTGATATTAACTACATGACCATCGTTGCTGAGAACAAGAAAAACCGTATTACTGGAACTACGCGTTCCCTATCGTCAGGCGAATATAAATTGAGTTCTCGACACCTGCGTCATCTTAAAACAGCGGAATAAATGAGCCACATATCGCAATATCTTCCTCAAATACCTACAACCAGGTTACTCAATCAAGATGGTTGTCTTAATAATCGGTATACTGGAGAGATAAGGCCTACGCAGCTTTCAGAAATGAAGGCCATATCGGTCTGCCAAAAGTCATAGTTGTTGGTAGTCCAAATGCAGAAGACATGCTCCACCTGCTTAGGGCATATAAGTCTGAAACCTACAGTCACTAACTCTACGGAATCTGAGGCGTGGGGCGTAGCTGTAGTTAATTTGTCTGTGCGAGTGCCATATGAATCGAAGCCATGGCCGGCGTCTGGAAACTGAGCAAAAAATAAATAAGTAAAAAAATAGTTATTACCGCAACAAGAGCGGAAGGTGATTCTTTACTAGGCGAGCTGGCAGTTTCCAAGACGAGTTCCAGCAAGTTCTGGAAGCCGGCAAGCCCGAGACACTTTCGGGATGTGTTGCGTACAATATTTTTTCTGCAACAGTTTTTGCTACCCTCAAATCACGTGTTAACTTGAAATCTTTTGTAAACAAAATTCATAAAGTTAACTATTTAATGAAAGTTTCGTATCCACCACTGTTCAATATGTTGATATTTCTTGTCGGAACTAAAATGGATAAAAATGTAAGAAAATCTCAATATCTCATTGTCATAAATATAGATATACCGGGTGTAACAGGATCATGGTACACGCCTCTTTTCTCCTTTAGTTTTGAAGATAATTGATTGAAATTTGGGATGTCCTATGTACATAATAAGCGGCACTTTTTGACGTACACGTGATTTTCTTTTCCCTTCCGGTTTCGTCGGAAATGACACTAACTTTCGATTTTTAAATGGAACGGCCTGTATATTATTGCATTTTTTGAATTCTGTATCATTTTCTGAATCTAACGAGACCAAAAAAGTGACATGTCAAATGTCATTATTTTTTATAACATAATTTTTAGTTTTCCATTTAAGTGTGCTATGATGGTTCCAATTTATTCTAAATGACCCATGTAATGCTAGAAAAAATCGAAATCCCGTAAAAAATACTAAATTACGTGATTTATGGGCAAATAAATTTCATCAAAATGGTTTTTGGGGCTAAACTAAATTTTTTCTAATAGAACCATATTGGTACAGTGGTACCATCTATTAGTACTATTAATAAGAAATTTATTCATATCTCGTATTAAAATGTGCGATACATACAAAAAAAAATTCGGTTAAGAGAAAAATAAGAAAAAAACAATTTTCTTCTAATTAAATGTTAAGAAGTAACTGACTAAGATGGCTTTAAAAACAATGAAATATTTAGCTTGTCAAACATTTGTTGGTTTACCGGTGTTTTTATTGTGTCTTTAAAAATTGTTTAAAATTCTTGTTAATTGTGTTCAAAATGCTGCAAATCTATACAAGAGATGAAAAAGTGGATATGTTAATTATTTATGGGGAATGTAGAAAAAAATGCCGCTGCGGCTAGACACCTTTATTTCGACCGATATCCTGATAGACAATGTCCAGCGAGAAATTATTTTAATCGTCTTAAAAATCAGTTCCGAAGTGAGCCCAACAATGATCCCGAAGAAATTTTCATTCTTGACGAAGGAACGGAAATTAATGTTTTCGCTCGAGTAGAAGTTGATAAGACTGTTTTTTTTAAGGCAAATTGGGTTTGAATTGGAAATCAGTCACCAAACAATAAGCCAAATTTTACACAAATACCACTATAAATCTTTTAAATACCAATTGCATCAGCACCAGAAAATGATTACGAACGTAGGATAGAATATTGTAATTGGATTTTGTAGATGTTGCAGCCAAACAATGATTTTTTAGGAATAATTTTATTTTCGGACGAGTCTAGGTTTACAAATTTGCGAATATTTAACCGACAAAATACAAAATATTGGTCACAAGAAAATCAAAATTTATTACTGGAGAGTAACTTTCAAGTGCGGTTCGGTTTCAATGTTTGGCTTGAAATAATCGGTAGTAGAATCATTGGTCCAATAATATTTGAAAGAGCCCTGACTGGTGCCAGATACTTGGGACTTCTGCAAAATGAAACTGAGGACAGTTTAGCTGGATTACCTTTCCATTTACGACAGGGAATGTATTTCCAACAAGATGGCGCTCCTTTCCATAATTCAAGGATAGTAATTGATTACCTTCAACGGAGATTCGGAGAAAACATAATTTAGACGTATGGTCCTGTGAGGTGGCCTCTAAGGTCACCTGATTTAACACCCCACGATTTCTTTGTTTGTGGTCATTTAAAAAATATTGAGTACGCAACCGCCGTTACAACCCGTGAAAATCTGGAGCTACGAGTAAGACACGCAATTAATAGCATTGTGGCCCAGCAATTGGGGAACGTTCTTCGAGAAACAGCTATGTGAGTTCAGAAGTGCATTGACGTTAATAGACAGCATTTTGAACAACTGTTGTAATGTTTTGTGTTAATTTTTTGTATTCCAAAGTCACCTTATGTATAACAAGGTAATCAAAACTAAATTCTATTTTCTAATTTTCCTTTAGCTATAATTTTGTTTGTATTTAATGCATATTTTAATACGACATATGAATACATTCCTTATTAATAGTACTAATAAATGGTATCACGGTACCAATATGATTCCATTTGAAGAAATTGAGTTTTTCCCCAAAAACCATTTTAATGAACTTTATTTGCTCATAAATCACGTAATTTAGTATTTTTCACGGGATTTCGATTTTTCTAGTATTACACGTGTTACTTAGAATAAATCGGAACCATCATGGCACATTTAAATGGAAAACTAAAAATTATATAATAAAAAATGTTGATGATTGAAATGTCACTGATCCGACGTAACCGGAGGTGAAAAAAATATACCACGTGTCAAAAGTGCCGCTTACTATGTATATAGGATATCCCAAATTTCAATCAATTATCTTCAAAACTAAAGGAGAAAAGGGGGGTGTACCATGATTCAGTCTCACCTAGTAGATATAGTCACAGATAAAATTAACTGACAGGTGTCAGACGCTGTTGTCTGGAGTCCTTAATTAGGTACCTACTCTACTGTTGTCAACTAGAAGTGACATAATGCATCGGTAAAGACTTTGCCAATCCCTTATGTCACTTTACCGGACTAGACCAGTAAAGATATCTTTTCCACTAAAAAAGTTGACAAAAAAATAATTTACATACCATTTATATTATTTCCATTTAACTATGTTTTTTAGATAATTAATAATATCAATCCAACAAAATTTAATATTAAATGAGTAGGTTTGGATTTTTTTCATTAGTACTATTGAAAGTTCACTAGAGGTGAGAAATCGGAGACACTATTTTTTTAGTTGAAAATATTTGTTGTAGATTATTTGGTACAACGGGATATTGTGCAGCATGTAATAAAGTCATCCCAGCTTTTGAAATGGTAATGAGAGCAAAAAATAATGTATATCACCTAGAATGTTTCGCATGTCAACAATGTAATCACAGGTAAGATCATTATTTTAGTATTAAAGTAAATTTCAGAAAATGGGTAAATGAGATGAGGCAAACCTAGTTTAGTTACATTAATAAATAGGAATTCTATAAATAATGGTGAAAGTGAGAGTTTATGTGGTTCACGAATTAACAAGTATAGTAGATGTTTAGTATATTTTAATATTAAGAGTTAAGGCCTGGTTTTTCAATGCATAGTTAGCGAAATTATCCGTTCATTAGTGCGAAATAGATGAATTCTGTCGAGAAGTCACTAACTGATGAATAATTTAGCTAACCAAGCAGTGATAAAACGGTCCTACATGTTGAAAAACCATATCTGTAAGTTTAACTTCGCACTAAATAAAGATATTTATTTTATTATTATTATTATTATGTATATTAATACTTTTATTCGTATTTTACTGTTATGTGTATGTGTGTATGTATATGGTGTATATGTGTATGTGTTTGTATGTATGTATGTGTGTATGTTTGTATGTGTGTATGTGTGTGTATACAGATCTCAGTTTAATAGCGTATTTGAATCTTTTTACTATGGTCAATTTCATAAAAAAAATCTCTTTCATATTCGGGGAAGTCTCATCTTGTTGGATAGACTACTCTCTATTCCCTACTAAATTATGATCACTTTCTAAAAGTTCATTAAAAAATTGTATAAAGGAGATTAAAATCTGTTAAAACATGGTCTCTCAAATTTCTAGTTGTCTGTCGTAATCATCTGAATTCAATCCTGAGCTCATGACTTTTCCAATTTTATAGCTGGGATGCGGGTGCAAATGCAAACGATTACTCAATACGCCTTCCACATGGTTTTAATATTTTCAAAATAATACGCCAATTTTTAGCGTATCCCCTACTCTATTAGTGACATAATAACCATCGCATTCATAAAAATTAAAGGGAAGACTCTTACTGCGCTTGGTTTCTACCAAAATTAGGCTTTCAAGATGGTCTTTCTAATCAGTTGTCAAATTAGTAAAAAAGTTATTTTTAACTTTATCTTCAGTGAAAAAGAAAGATATTTAGTAGCAAATAAAAATAAAAACACTACTAAAAGCATACACAACGTATTGTTCTATACATGTTTATATTATTTTGATATATTGTCATATTAAGTTCCTTTTGAATTATGTCATGAATATTAATTATCTAGAGTGCATGTTCCATTGAATGGAATATAAAATAATTTATTAGATTATGAGATGAGAGAAATTGTCATACTTACATAATATAACATATAAACACGACGCAGATCGAAATGACGTTCTTTTCACATTTGTCAGTTAGCAGTGGTCATTAGTCTCTTGCAATCTTCCATAATCAAATCACATCTGAGACATATTTTTTGTTCCTGCCAAATATTTCAGTGATATAGATTAGCCTAGTATCTAAATTAATGCCAAAATGTATCAAATACCTTTTAAGTATTTTTTTTTTCTATTAGTAGATATTGGATAACCTTGTAATTGGAAGAGAATTTCCCATTTTGGGAATATTTCCGCATTGGAAATATTTCCCAGAGTCCTATAAATTTTCAAAATCTAGAAATAAATGTTAAATGTCCCTAGCAGCAGTAGGGTTACATCAGATACTGCTGACACGGATGGGTAGGATGAGCAAGTTAACAAATCCTAAATGACGAATTATTGGATGGTGGTGATGGTATGGGAGTGATACAAGCTGATTCCGATGGAAATAATAGTTTAAAATAAATGTGGTTCATTTGGTTCATATTCTTGCTTACCCGTATAGGTACTATAGAAGCACTGATTCATTTTTATTAACATGATTTAAAAAATATGTTGTTTTATTGTCTTTATTTTTGTTTTTTTTTTTTATAATGTTTTAATAAAACAACTCATTTTTCGTTAACATAATTTTGTATCCTGAAGTGGGTTGGAAACCTTTGATGTGAAGCTAACATTGACGTGGTTTTCCACAAGACTCTTAAACATCTTCAGATAATGCCAACTTGGTTGACGAAACGTGCGTCGAGTGTAGTATATGATGTTTTGATGTTTTGTGGGAAACCACATCAGTGTTTGATAATTATTTAATGTAGAAACATACGTTTTATTCCAAAATTATGTAACATGTAAAAGGTTAAATTTTATTATTATTGTTATTGTATTTCTGTTGCATAGCAGATATGGTATCCTATAATATACATTTTCTACGCAGAAAGCGTATATGTGTTTTTAAACATAAAAAACAAAAATTCCCCCAAAACTCCCACTTTGGAAAGATTACTGGGAATATTCCCCAAAAGTAAATTCCCGTGAATTTACCCATCACTAATGACAGCACTAGTCAAAACCACCCTAATAGGCCTCTTGTGTACTTGGAAATGACGTCCGCAGCGCCATCTCTCGTTTGGCGGTTGCGATACTTAGAGAATCAGCTGAGTGTGTTTATACGGGAAATGATACTACTTGCAATTAGAAAAATCTTATCATTTATTTATGATTCTACAATGAGTGAAACAATTAATCGTAGTGGATTCCAAAATGTGAACCTTGAATGATTTAGGAAAGAGTCGCTAACAAACGGTTGTTGGACATTAAATGAATGTCCATTATTCATGCTATTATAAATCGTGAGGAATATATTACAAATATAGGGTACATAAATTTTGAACACAATAAAAATCTTTTGTTAAGAAAAAATTGATAAATATTTCACGCAGATCTTTCTTTCTATCTATGTACATGTCATATATAAAAAAAAATGTCATATTTTTGTTTATTCAAGTATGAATAGTGTTTATTTAGAAATAGAAAGAGGAGATTTTAGTAAATATCATTGTTTTATTTATGAAAATAATAAAATTATTCTAGTAAAATACAAATTTTCGTTTCATATCCCACTACACAAAAATGGTTAATTATTGACATCGTCAAATTCAATCATTTAATATAAAAAAAAAACAGAGCAAAAACCCGATAAATATTACTTGCACACCAGCAGAAGACGCACGTCGCACTCCCTAAGTGTTGCGTACACTTCTGCTTAAGCTACGTATTGTATGAAAGGAATACCTATGACATCACCTAATTTATAAAAATGCAGTTAATTACAAAAAAAATTCATTCTAAAATTTTGGATGTATTATAATTAGTAAAAAATAAAAAAAATATATATGCCTATTTTTAATACGTTAATTATTTCTTTTTAATATAATGCGTATTTATATAGGGTGTTAAGAGTATCAGTGTCAATATTTTAACAGGTTATATATTCGACTAAAAGTAACAAATAGTCTTATGCAGTAGGTGTCGAAAATTGACGATTGTGTCAGAAGAAAAATACTTTATTTTAATTTTTAACAGTTAAGTATTCAAAAAATAACAAAAACTGTTTTCAAAAATTTTAAAGGATGAAGAGATAGGAAACAAGTAAAAGAGTCATACGAATTTTTTGTCCACCGAAGGTTTTCGTAGAACAAGTTGTGTATTTCTTAAAAAGGTGTATGTAATCGAGGACAATTTGCATCATAGAGTTATCATAGGTCTGCTTGAGAAATTCATGTTCAGAAGCTTTAAGATAGGTATATTGAGTGCTGAAAATTGCGTAATCGGTTTTTAATGTGCACCTACCTATTTACTGTCGTAATTTAATGTTGGTAATTGAACTAATTTGTAAAATGGTTTGAGAATATATCCATGACAACTAAATTCGAGGATACCGAGCTTGTACATAGAATAATAACGTAGATTTAGTTTTTAATTAATACCAAACTTTAAAGGAACACATCTCGATTTAAAATGTTTTCTTAACCGCTCTCAAGTCACCTAAGTAATTCCCTGAAAATCCTACGATTTTGTGTTAGATAAAGAGAGACGCAGGCCTATAGTTTATCGTGAACTTCGACCCATATCTAGGGCATGGACAATTCCCCCTCCCATCTTAGTCCAAAACAAATTACAAATAAAAATTCTAACCTACTCCAGGATGGAATCGAACATCGTCCTTCGGTGCCGAGTAAATATTTATAAGCGCTGTACCCACTCGGCGACCACGTCCATATAGTTCATTTTAAAGCTACTGGAAAAGAAAATTCCTTAAAGTTTTGTCAACATTATGACAAATTTCGTTACTGCTTTTCAATTTTCTCAAGACGTGACAGGCAGTCTTGTTATAATTTCTTGTCATTGCAATCTATAAATTGAAGGAAATGTATATTTTATTATTATAATTTTTTTTTCATTTTAGGTTCTGCGTAGGAGACAGGTTCTACCTTTGTGAAAATAAAGTATTATGTGAATACGACTATGAGGAAAGACTAGTTTTTGCAAATATGGCATACAATCCTAGCAGTTTAGCCCATATCAGAAGGCAAGTCAGTAACTTACAGGTATGAGCCTCCCCTTATGCAATGCGTAATCAACTCATAAGTTATTATAACCAGTCAATTCTTAATTTACAAATTCAAACCAATAAGAACGTTATATTTAAAACATCAACTTCAAACGAATTTATTATTTTATCCAGCAGCGGCCGCCCAGGTATCTCCAAGGAGCTTTATCGGTGGTACAGTACTGCACTCCCAAAAAGACAGAAATAAATAACACAAAAATGTATTCAATTATGAAAACATTTTGTTTATATATAAATTAAAATTTTTATTTATTTTTTGAAGTAAAAAAATCAACATAATTTTCCATTATTCTTTTGTTCAGGTATAATGCACCTATATGCAGCTATGAAGCGCTTTTTGACTAGCCGCCTTTGCTTTAATCTCATAAATGAGAGATAATTTTAGACAAATTCATTGGGCTCAGCCGACTGCGATAACCAACTTGGTTAGTTTTCTTAACTGTAAAATGGTAAATCTTTTTTATTACAAGAGAGAGCAATAAATCGTTATTTCAGATAGAAAAGATAGTATGCGAGTTACGTATGTTGATCACGAAAATACTTTTTAAATATTATTAGCACTTGGAAAAATAATGTATTAAACAATTAAATTTACAATTTAAAAATCAATTGGACAGAATAGCAGTGTGAATACAGTAATAATAATAATTATATTAAGAAAACTTAGATATCTATATGTTCTCAGCATTTTCAACATAGCCGGATGTGGTATGATGAGTGGCGTAATATTCCAATGGTGTGCTAGCTCCTCCATCGCCAGAAATATCATTAGGAATAGAAAGGATCTAATGGAATATCTTCTCTTTCTGGTGTCGTCTCCTTGGTTGGTTTACTTTTCGTCTGAAACACAGGTAATAATTTTTGTCTGTGTTTAAGGAAACAGTAGATTAGGTTTGTAATTATAATTATACATAGGATACTGGGAATGACATATTGAATCCAATTAATATTTTCATCATAAGGTCCCAATAGTTCTTGTGAACGTACTTCTTGTTGAAGATTTTCAGTGCGTGGTTTTAACGTGGAAAATTCTGATAGGTCAATTCCTGTTAGCTTTATGATCATTGATATAATTTGTAGGCTAGTTCAAACTTAAGTTTTGGTAAGTTTATTAGGGTTCTTGTTAAATTTTTTGTGGTAAGGTTTTTAAGTCAATGTTGGATCTGCAACCATAGGGTATAATAATTAATTTCCTTGGAATTGTGTCCTTCTAATTAGTTGTTAGGTATATTCTGTCATAATAGTAGTAAATCTGCTTAGATACAACTGCTATCCAGGAGTTAGTTTCCTCAATTTTAATAACTTGATTATAGAGATTAAAGATTAATTATTTTATTTTGCACATTTGGTCTTGAGCAGGACATGATCTTAACGTATTTTAGAACTTCGGCTTCGCATAAGAAATCTTGATTTTGAGTTTGTTGACACGGATTATAATAGGTCTCAATGAATGTGTGGCCATTTAAAAGTATGCATTTTGTTCCAGTTGGTTTTCGTTAATTATTGGATATAGTCGATAATGTTCGTATTCTTGCACTTCTACTAAGGGTATCCTTAGAATGAAGTGGGTAGTATTTTTCTTTTGATTTGTGTTCATTTTGATTACTTTTTCGTACTTGAATATATTTTGGATTGTAGGCCCCGTCTTGTTTGAAATGTTGCATTTTTCCCTTCACTCTCTTCAAATATTTGTAGAAGTGCAACATCGACAGAGTGTATTAATTACCATCAGGATATTTTGTTGTGGGCAATTCCCAGGAGATCACTAGATCCGGGTTGTTCAGTATCGATTTGATCGTCGACTATACTTGAATAGTGGGTTTCATCCATCTGAAGCAACGTCTAGTAGGTATGTGATTTTTCCGAAAAAATTACAAATAGTAAAATCATGATTTTACCAATAAAATATCGATAAATCATCGCTAAAATTAAAAATCGATGGGTGGATAATGTCATTTGTTTCGTAGTAAAAAAACTGTATAATTTGATACCAAGAACATATAGTCTCACTAATTCTCAGAAGAGCAATTAGTACTAACTTTTGCTTGACTATGATTGATACCAAAGAAAACAAAACTAAACTCTTTGAAAATTAAATGAGATTCGTATAATACCATTTTACCCTCAATTTTAACGACTAAAATAGCAATACGGCGCTTTTACCATTTTACATGTAAAATGTGGTCTTCCTTACCATTTTACTACTTTACCATTTACTGACCAGAAAAATCGCACCATTCATATTTTTAGTTATTGATTATTTGAATGAATTTTTTTATTAGTTGTTGGATTAAACTGATGGTTACTGTGTTATCGGGGTTAATACGTTTTACTGTAAGGGACTTTTAAACAGTAGTTTTCTGTCATATTAGATTTTATTAAAGGTAAACCTTTCATCCCGGTTTGAAGAGATTTTGTGGATTGGTTTTATTTTTATTGTGGTATTGCATATATTTTTCCTTCTGTTAGTTCATTGTTTGTATAATTTTATGTATTAATTTCATTTGATTAGAATAGTAGGATACAATATTATCATTATCTCTAGATCTGTTCCTTCAAAAAGTATTTCGTTAGGTGATTTTTCGGTATTTGTATGAATGGATAAGCCAATAATGCTAGTTGTATTAATTTTTTGACAATTTTCATTTTGATTTCGTCTTTTACACGAAAGGTGCGAATATGTTCCAATAATGTAGAGTGAAGTCTAATAGATCTATTTGAATACGGGTGGTTTGGCGTAACAAAATGAATATCGATATGATGTATTGCTAGGATATGGTTACTAAGTATTACTATTTTAAAATTCTGAACCATTATCTGTAATTATTTTTGGAAGGTACCTTGTGTAATAAGAAATATTCTATAAGTGAAAAACTGTTGTGGCCTCCTTTCAAAATATCTTCTTTGCATAGCCCAATTTGAAGGATGAGTCAATAACAGTTAGATATATTAATATTACATGTTTGTTGTTATTGGGTTCGTTGGTCCTTATATGTATTGTGTTATTGCCATCTGTTTTGGTATTTGTGAGGTTTCGGGATGTTCAATTCTTCACTTTCTTGTATTATTTCATTTAATAGTTTGTCAATAACCTCGCCTGTAGAAATTGTAGAAATGTTCTCTAGTGGATGCAGTTTCATAGGTATTCTAGACAAAGCGGCATTGGGTTTAGTTTTCCCTTTATTTAGACAACGGTATAGTCACAATTTTCCAAATTTGATTTTCTATCTTAAAAGTATATTATTGGGTTCTATAAATACTATGCAACCATTTTAAAAGTCGGTACTTAGTATAGATGGTGAATTTTCATCCACATGGGTAAAGCATAAAGTAGTTTATGGCCCAAAAGTTTCCCAATAGCGGTTTTTCTATGGTGGATTAGTTTTTTCCGAGTCATTGATGGTTCTTGATGCATAAGAATATAAATCTGTCCGATGCGGATACAAAGAGTACTTCTTGTTATAGAACATCCCTTAGACCATTCATGGTCAAAATGATAGTTTTACTGAAGTCTGGAAGTTGCATAATGGGACTATTTGTTAACAGTCTCTTGCAGGTCTCGAAAGCTTCAATGAATTCTGGGCTGTATTTTATTTCGTTTCCTTTCTTCAAGCAAACTGTTAGTGGTTTAGTTAATTTTTTATAGTTGTAGAAGAACTTTCTATAGTCTCCTGCGAGTTCTACGAATTCTTTAATTTTTGGCGGATTTTAGTATTGGATATTTGAGTGAAAATTATTTTTATCCGAATTTGGTGATATTCCCTTTTTAGTGATAATGTATCCTAGGTATTTAAGTTCTGGATTTAAAAGTTCTGACTCGTCTAGTTCAATCTTGAAGCTTGTGTGCAAATACTTTTTTAGACATTGTGTGTGTTCCTGTAAGAATGTAAAACATAAGATTACATCGTGAATGTTAACCATACAGATATCATAGTCCTCTTATCACGTTTCCATTGCTCTTTGGAACATAGCGGGGTATATTTAAGCCAAAAGACATGACTATATATTTAGTGTCGTTTATCAGTAGAGAATGCATTTTTTTTCAATATCTTCGGTCATTTCAATTTGGTGGATATCACTGGCAAAGTTTGTTGAAAATGTCTGAAATGTTAGAAGAGAAGATGATCACTGGGAATTAGATGGACGTATACATCTGGTTCTATCGTGAATTTTATCTGACCCTTTGTTTTTGACTTGACAAATTCCGACTGGTATTTATACATAATTGTAAAGATTTATCCGTGTATTATTCCTCCTTTGATATTGTCATTATTTACAGGGATTGTGATATTTAAATTTGTTGTGGTGGTCTTATGGTGCGAGTTTTTGTTAATGAATTATTTACCTGATACTGTATTTTTTGTGCTGCTATTCTTCTGCCTTGTATGTATAACGGAATATATTTATTTTGGGTGATCTGTAAACCCTTGAAAACTCAATTACACTGTTTAACTCAGCTTAATACTTATGATGATGAACAGATGACACACCCTCCAAGTTAAAACATTGTCATAGTAAAATATGTACAGCACATGCAATTTATACATAATCATTAATCTGAAGAATTAGTGTCATCTACAATAATAACTAAAGGTTCTATAGCCTGTTCTATAATATTGTCCTGCTACCACATCTTCTGTTCTTTAATTACATGGACAACACAATTTTTACACTTATTTTAGTTAGTAATTTTTGCTACTAGATTATTATTCAGTAACTCACAAACGTCTTGTAATTTGAATGATTAGTTTAATCATTTAAGAAAATAGGAATATGAATTACGCCTATGGAGATAACTCCTGACACTTTAATTACTCTCTCTCTTGTATTGAAAAAAATTATGAATGACCTATTTAAATTTTAAGTAATTATTGAACAAAATAAGCCTCTTCCATATATATTTTTCAATTAAAGTTAATTCTACGGAAACGTACCATGACATTATAATGTATGTCCTTATTGATTCTTTCATCACCTTGCCTTATTCCACTCTTAAGTTCAATTAGATTTTGAAGATTATTTCAAAACATATGTTCCTTAAAGTACATCATAAACAAAATCTGATGTATTCAAGTTCAGAAGATGACCACCCTACGTTTTGTGGTGATAATAATTTCGCTGAAAATACTTTTCTCGAGAAAACCATTGTATGGCATATGGCTCATAAAGAAATTCTTCAACGTTTATTATTTCCAGTTGTGGATCTTACAAATTGGTCACACACTTCTCTATAAATATTCCCGTTAACATTATTTTCACCAACATTAAAAAAATAGTCCATGAAATTGGTTGATATCCCACATCAAACAGTAATTCCCTCTTCATGACATTTTTTTCATTCAATTCCATCAAATTTTCATTATACCAAAAGGGACACATAAAAATTCTGTTGATAAAAACAATTTAAATAAGTATGAGCTTTAGATGAAACACATAGGATTACGTTACATAATTCCATAATCTCGCTATAAAATTTAGGGCGATGTACGAGCGTTTAACCCAATATCATTGGAATATGGAATAATTTACAATACCATTTTCACCAAAATTTTGTCCAAAACCTAACAAATCTTATCATCCTTTTAGGAAATTTTACACCACCAACAGAGTGGTTTGCAGAACAAATACAGAAGGCGGTTATTTTTGGTCCTCTCCGACTGTTTAAAATAAATAACTCTGGAATCTACAGTCGTAAACCTTGTGGAATGTGGATACTACCTGTATTTAATATATTGGCACGACTGCATCAGGTTTGGAGGATATGGGAGGACTGTCCAGCGGTGAAACTGAAAATTTCACAGGGTGTAAAATTCGGACATGACACTATCCATGCGACGCTCCCTGGAAAACACAGAGATGGATCTATCTGATATACAGACAGACACATTTCTGTCTGACAAATATCGGTCGTGGGTTACCAGAGCCAATAACACTGAGAATCTATTTGGTTTTTCTGTGTCTAATAGAAAAACCAACCAATCCCATACCAGTCAGAGACAGGTGGGAGGAGCCTCACTGGAAGGTCTCAATGGCAATGACTTACGCAATTGGCAAGGATGGTTTAAATGGGCACCTCAACTACTAATCTGCCACGAGAGCAGCAAATCTGCGCATAAGGAATATGGTGCGATTACATGCATTTTGGTGCGAGATGCATCCAGAGTATCGCATCTCCTCTCAGCAACACCTGACAGATCAAATATTATTTTTGCATAGAACTGGCCTCGCCAGCAGAAAGACCTGCCTGCCACACCGTCACAAAATTTAGCTGGAATTGTTACGGTCATCTATAGAAACTCCCAGATCATGCAGACATCCGGCAGATTAATTGTGCCACTTTCAAACGTCGCGAAGCACATCCCCCTCCGCGAGACGTCAAATAACACTTGTAATGAGAACTTTAATAATTCATATTACAGCGATTAATTCACGATTTCAAATATCTCTAACCGACTTTACCACGCTTCACGAGCGCGAAACGTGATAAAGTAAGGCTCTAGTGTACCTGTACTCTCCCTATAAGGTTTGGAAGACTTCCATCATCCTGCAGGACAAGTCATGGTATGTGCAAATTTGAACTTTTCTTTATTTTATTTTGTTTTAGCGTGGTTTATGATAATTTCTAGATGAGTTTAGTTTAGTAAGGGATTGCTCATATGATTTATTTAATTTTCATAGCGGAACTTAAATACTAATTTATACCGAGCGATTAAAAACGTTAGTTTTTCAATGCTAGATGCCATATTTTTTCATTACCATTATTGACCGATTTTCAACATCTCACTGTTTTATCTTGTTGAAATTATAGTAGAGAAAATACCGTTTATCTCTTTTGTACTCGTAATTCTAGCATTAAAACTGCTGTATAAATTTGCATTTACCAAGGGTTTGGCTGGAGTATAAAAGAAGTCACAGAAAACAAGAACGACCTGACTTTTTATGTGATCACTATATAATTAATCCTCTCTACTTAAAATTAATTTTCATATTTTACATATTTTTAGGAATTTACTTATTTCTGTAAATATCTTTTCTATGTAAAATTAAATTAATTAAAAGTTACCTGTCTTTCTTATTTTATCTCAAAATAAACGCAATTATTTGTTTATTAACTGCAATAAAATTTGCATTAATAGCTCAGTCAAATCACGTGAATATTGTATTTTAAGTTAAAAAAATAATATAAACTGTTTCCTAAATTACCTTTATTTAAATTCTCTCTTAATTACTTAACTTTCTTTTAGTGGAAAAATCGTTACCCTTTTGAAATTTCTTATTATAGATGTTCAAAAATAAAAATTATTTACTTCTCATTGGAAAGTACAATATTATGTTTGGTTTAAAATTTACAGTTGATATTTGTTATAACAAGTATATGATAAAACCACATTCGAGCATAGTTATTTTCTTGTAATATAATTTTGTATAAAAGACATTTTAATGTTAAAGTTTTTGTTTCAAACGAAGTGGATTCTATATTTCTTATTTTTTTATACTATATATTCTATTCCTACTTTGATTTATAAATTTGCGTAAGTATCTTATTTATTAAATATTTATTTCTTTGATCCATGTCTGCAAATTTCCTTTCCAAAGAATTGCTTTCTTTAGAATTTGCATTGGGAAAGATAATTTTAATTTTTTCTGTACCAATATTTTTTTTCAAGAAAAGTTCTATTAAAATTTTATTTCGATTGACTTCCTAAATTAGTTGAGGTTAATAGTTTTTCCTTTGTAGTTCCTAATAAAGTATATTTTTGTAATAATTTACTTCCGGTAGTTGTTCTCATTTATTTCCATTTTTATCGGCTGGTAATCTAGTCCTTACATATTTTTTTTAACTTTGATTATTGATTAATACACTGGTAATATTTTCATTCTATGCTCGAGACCAAGAAGAGATTTTAGCAGGGACTTTGTACGTTTTGAAGATACCAGACGTACTAACTACCTCAGGTCTAGGAATTTTCCTCCATTTTACCAAAACCGAATGATCATTCGAATAGGGAATATTCACATAAACTAGGGAAGTTGACTCTGCCTTTCATCCAGATATTTTGCAACAAGTGAGTTCTGCCCAGGGTAATAAAATTATGGTAAACTCGTCTTAAAATTTTTCACGCTCGAATTTGCCATGTCTTCTCAAGCAATTTACCAGTTAATGTTCCTTTTTGTAAAAATGTAGGTTTATTTGCTGGTTGATAAAAATTAAAATAAAAGTGTTTAGTATACACTGGTCATTTATTTTTAATTTATAATTCTTTATGCTTATTTTTAGTTTGTTTTAAACTTGTTCAATGTAATTCTTTTGTTATGCCACTTTGGCTTAATTGTGATATTACTTAAGTAACTTGTAATCTTTTGTTTCTTTATTTAAATATATACTATTATTGCTGATATGTATTCTTTTATTTCTTGAGTGAACAAATCTGAGGCCTCAGTGGTGCTAACATTATGATCATAAAATATTTATCTTCATTTTTTGTTAGAAGTCAAAACAAATCGTTGTTAATAACGCAATAGCTGGCCCATTATTATCTTCTCAAGTTCTGACCAATAAATACAGTATACTTTAATTATAAAATCCAAGTCTGCCTGATTGATAAATATGTATCTATAGACAATTTTGAAGTATTTATCAATTTTTAACAATTTTTCTTACCCTCATCTAACCATAAAACATTGAGCAATCATCGACAGGCAAGAAAACCACTGTAAGCAATGAGACCTAATATCACCCTGTGTGTATGAAACCGGCATTATATAAATATGGCGAGGATCAGAAAGCTAAGGGGCGTTTAAAAAAAGAGCGGGGGCCAGATATGGTCGGCTAAACAACATGTTTGAATCCAGAGTCTAGTAAATTAAATAACAACCGACAAAACTTTTACCCCAAAAATTCGGCACATTATGTGGACTCAGACGTCACCACCACACTCTGAATCTGATAGTAATGGATACCATCAAGCAACACGCAGAGAAGATTCTAGTGGTTATGACTATTAAAAAATCGCTGAAAAGACGGGTGAGGAGTAAGGTGTAAAAAAACACGTTATACTGTAGAGAATGTCGAAACCTTTTAGAAGGGAATCTACGAAACTACGAGTCTATTGAAAGGCGACACTCTAGGAATCGCAAACATCGAGTCCTTTTGCCACAAACTTCTAGAAGAGAGCCAAAGGAACTGTGCAAAATAGTCAGTACCAAGGATGACTAGCAAGCTCTTGTTGGCAGACTCGACAGTAACAACTTTCTGTCGAAGAAATTTTTTTACAATCGACGCGCGAGTTTTCAACTAATGGTTGAACAAGGGTAGCAAATTCCAGACTGGATTATCGAGAGATGTACGGCACTCATCTCCAAAAAAAGGGGGATCTTTCCGAACGAGGACTACAGGCCGATCACTTGCCTCAATTCTTACTAATACATACAATATATTTACACATATTTTGTATACCAGGACAGCGTGGTTCTAAGAAAAGCATGATAGGTTGTAAGGACAGTCTATTGATAGACCGCTGTATTACACAGGATTCTGTGCAATACAAACGGGATCCATCAATAATCTGGATCGATTATAGAAAAGCATTTGACAACATCGCATGAGTAGTTATTATTACACTTGCTCAAATGCATTGTAGTACTAGCACCTTTAGTGAGATGTGTTGATTAGCTTCTGTCGTTCAGTGTGCTCGCTACACTATAACTACATGCATAGGAGCATTTCAGGGGTAACTTTTTGTGTCCTCTCCTATTCTGTATTTCACTACTGTCGTTATTTGTTAAATCTCGCTTTACTCGTAGAAATCAATGTGGACCACCCAATGAGCAGAAATATGTTCATAAACCTATATATTTTATATGAATAACCTTAAATTTTATGGCTTCGGACAGCTCTTAGGGTCGAAGAGTATACGTGGGCAATTAAAATAGAAATCGGGCTGGACCAATGTGCAATCATCCATGTCAAGGTAGGATGATACGAGGAATTCTGCTGAAGATACGCAGCTCGCACACAAAAGCATCCCAAGATATCTGCACGCCACAGAGACGTATAGATATAGATGTGCAATAATAGCGCTCCAGGATGTATAACAAATAAAGGATTCTCGCCGCAGTATGTACAGACCTACTTCGGCTCAAGAATTATGTGAAATTTCGAATTCGCATCAGGGGCCATTGGAGAATTTTCATTCTTGGTACTCTCGATTTCCCTCATACATACTTTTGATATTTGTGATCAGTGTATTGCCGCATTTTTTGAGTATTTTCGTGTTCAATATTGAACAATTCTACTGGTACGAAATTCGGTCTGCTAGATGGACCTGGTTGTTACTGATTTGGTGGTCTTCTAATGGTGTTGAAATACCCATGGGTGTGCTTTTGGCTTGCTGTCGACCTTTTTTTTCTAGTTTCTATACATTTTGTGATCTTCTGAAAATTTGTTTATTCGTAAGGGCTCTGTGTTGTGTTTGTTGTGTTGTTTGGTTGCACGTTCATATCAAGTAGCACACCGAGTTGAATTTGGTCGCAGCAACATTGTGACCGCACTCAAAACGTTGGCACGAGCAAATTACAACTCGGTGTGCTATTTGGGTAATTTCGAGGTTTGGAGATTATTATATTGCTACTGAAATTTGGTTGCAGCGGCGCATTTATTAAATGAATTCAAAACAAAAATATTTTTGAGGTTGGAGCCTTATACTTTATGTGTTTTTTCATTATTAAAAACATGTGATCAATATAAACATCTAATATTATTTTCTTCTCTAATATATTGTATATTGGTTCCCAAACTGTTGGGCCATATAGCGTCAATAATTGTACTACCTAGTGGTTCCTTTAAACCTGCTAAAAGTATTACAAGAGCTTGTTCTGTGAATATATTTTTCTTACCAATTTTATATGATTTTCAACAATATGAATTTCAATGTAATTGCAAATGATATTTAAAAGACATTACTTTTTTCACAGAATTGCAGTGAGCTTTCACACAATTCTCTTAGATTAACTGAATCCCTATTTAAACAATTTTCAAGTGCTGGTCGTCAAAATTTTGAATTAATATGGATTTTTATTTGTTTTATTTTTATTCTGTATTAGGGTAATCTGCAGTGTATTCCCGGATGTCTGTCCAAGAGATTTTTTTATCTTACGTTTTAGAAGTCTCCAAAGGAAAAATAAATTTTGATTCCCAAATAAATTAGAATTCATATCATCATCAAAATTACAATTCAATGTACAAGGTTATTCATTATAAATTACCCACCCCTTATCATCGTTCTCATTGCCTATAGAAAAAAAATTAAATAAAAATTATGTGGTTATGACTGGATTTTGTTAAAATGTACAGTAGCGTGCAGATTTCAGGGGATACAAAAAAAATAAAATATTTTTTAAACGGAATACTCTATATATTATTAAATTTTTGGAATGATCCTTTGCTCCTGATTTCAAAAATATACCATATGTTAGCCCTACCGTATACTGTTTTTGAGTTATTAAACGACGAATATCTTAGCTAAACTAGTTGCTCTAAATATGGAAAAGTTAACATTATTAAAGTGAGCTATGAAAATGACAACTATTATGTTTGATAAGTGACATTTCTTTAATGAAATAATCAAAATGGTTTACAGTGAGAAAGAAAAGTCCAAATATTTACTTGTTATATTTTGTATATAACAAGTAAATAGCAAAAATAAACGTGCAGCAAAAGAGCATGTAGGGTGTTGCATCCAAATTGTCCAACACCATCAGAGAATACGTTCAAAAATATTTACTGAAAGGTAAATAATACCTCCAGTTTTAGTAGAAAAAAGCATGTATTTCAAGCAAACCAGGAAAAGCAGCTAGATATACTGCTTTATTTCGAAGGTAAACCCATTAAGAATACGGTATAATTTCTTTAATTATGAAATTAAATGACGAAACGTCAAAAAAACACAAAACTGTGATATATTTTTATATTCAAAATAAGAAGCTCTTCCTAATTCTGAAAAACAGTTCCAGGTCTATATTTAATATTTTAAAGTTGGTGATGATGATCAGGGTATGAAACCACCTCGTGTTCTAAATGCTATATCACTATTAAGTGGAGTGCAAAAATTTGCTATAAAATAATACTATTCTCTGCAATGAATTCTAATGAATACTAATACTATGAATACTAATACTATACTATGAAAAAATACTAGTTATTTCACTCCTTTTCAAACAACGTCAAAAAAAAGTAAAACGAAATTTGTTTGTTTCTTGTGTGTATCTCGGAAACAATTATAATAATAATAATCAGTCAGTTTTGTAAACGGGATGAAACTATTCTTGTTTTTCTAAAACTCTCACTATTTAACCGACTTTGCATCCTTAACAATACCGAAGATAACAATACATTCCCATTGAAAATGAGATACAGTGTATCCATAATGTAACAGTTTTAAATATAAAAAACTGAGTAATCAATAGATTTTTGAAAAATGCGTATTTTTTGTTATGACATTTTATTGATAAGCGCTTAGTTTCTGAGATACAGGACGTTGACATTTTTATTTGATAAATGTTTTCATCGCATATCTTTTGCATATTTTTAGGTGCGTTCTTTCTACTTGAGATCTAAAGACATTTCTGTAGATTTCAGGAATGTTACTAATTTTTTTAGTTACCTCATTTTAATATTAGCTGATAATTTTCAGTACCCTCCTTACCGATATACACAACCTATTTTATATTTCAGTCTCACTTCACATAAATGGAAGGGGAAATTTTATTTTTGATATTTGGTCAGTCAGCAAACGATTGTAAGATTAGGTTAACTTAATTTCATGTATATTTCTGAAACTAAAACTTTTCGTGTGCAGAAATTCGTGCTAATTCAACTCCAATTTGGTATTTTAAAGTTTAATGTTGGTTGCGTAATATTTTTACCATCAATAACAGAACACGAATAGAGAAATAGGAGGAGGAATATCTTAATTTGTAATGTCATGTTTTTTTAAACTTACTGAAATATTCGTTAATCTTATCTAAGTTAGTCTCATATTGATATGAGATATTTGATGTTCATTTATGTTAGGTGGAATCTAAAAAAATATGAAAAATGTGTTAGAAATATGACCACTGGCGTAGATAGAGGGAACACGAAACCATTTTTTCTTAAAACTTTTTCACCTATGTAAGTTTTAAAAAAATGAATCGTTTCTGAACTCTTCCAAATTCTTTAAAGGAAACGCTCACAAGTTTTTGATATTTTTGGTAGTTTTCTGGTAAATTGAGTCCAAATGTATCGTCGCATAACTCTTTTTTTAAGAAGTTGTTAGAACTGTCAACCGATGCAAATTATATTATAAATAGTATTTTTATTAATTTGACAGTTCTAACAATTATGATTGCAAATCTATTCAAAGTCAAATATAAAAAATATAGAATGAAATTATGCAACAAAACACTTGGACTCGCTTTACTGGAAGACTATCGAACATATCAGAAACTTGCAAGAAATATTTTTCTCCAGAGGAATTTGGAATAATTCAAAAATGATTTAATTTTTGTTAAGATCTATAGGCGCAGAAGCTTTAAAGAAAAAAGGGTTCATGCCCCCTTTATCTACGCCAGTGATCATATTTGTAACACATATTTTTAATCATTTTTCCAGATTCCATCTAATATAAAATGTGAAATAAATATATTAAAAAAATGCAAAAATTGTGCACTGAAAACATTTATCAAATAAAACAGAAAAAGCACTTATTTTGAAAAATCTACCTATTACTCAATTTTCTATATTTAAAACGGTTACACCCTCTACACAATTTAAAATGTGTTTTTTTCACGTTATAAAAGTTGCCGGCTTAAGAATAATATAAAATTTTATAATTTACCACTATAAAATTAAAAAAACAATTTGAAATGAGGTTGGTTGATCTCTTTCAGCCGGCAGGAGACAACCTAACCGCAGTCGGTGAGGGTAGAATTGTGAACAGCCCGTCCTGTTACAGCGAGAAGAATTTCGACATGGTGCAGTCCGACCTACTGCGGCAGCCCATTAGCATTACCAACCATAGAGAGGATGGCTCCAGTGGATATGGAAGTCCAGACTCTGACACCTTCGACACGCTGCCCCATCAGTGACGACAACCCAACATTGAGTCTTCGAGGGGACGCTCATTACAAAAAAATAAAACCCAAAAGAAGATTTACCGCTTCTTAAATCAACTTAAATTTTAATATATTGTAGTATAAGAAAATTAAACATGTATAAGAAACTGTAAATGTACTAATCAAGAATAAAAATGTAGCACATTCTGTTGGTGCATAATTAAAAATACATATTAATTTCAAACAAATACGTTGCAATTTCAACTAAATATTAGGTGGTTCAAAAAACAATTGGAATCTAATTCATCGATTTTAAAATGTTGTTTCTTTGACACATTTTAAAAACCTGAAATAAAATAAGATGCTAAGTACAAAATACTTCTATTCACATTTAAGATAATTTTTTTTGTCATTTTATTAAGTAAGTACACTGGATTATGCAAATAAATGCTGATAATTTGGAGAAAATTTTACAAATACTACAAAAAATCTTTAATAACATATTTTCATTTTGATAAAGTTAATCTTTGAAGTTTAGCAATTCTTGACTTTTGTTAAACTAAAAGAAACCTCATAATTATTATTATTATTGGTTCGATCGAATTATTTTGATGTAAAATTGTCATTCTGTTAACGTTTTCCACTTATTCAGAAATTTCGGATTATGGTACAAATGATATACTGGCTATTTAAATTTAAAATTTTTTATTTTAATCCAATCAACGAAAATGACATAGTTTCTACGTATATTCCAGTTTTGACTATATAACATACCGAGTGTCCCCGTCACCAAGTTCCCCCCACTTTTTCTTTATTTTTCAAGATAAAAATTTTAAATTTTGTACAAGATATTTGGCATAAAATAAATTTTTTTGCCTAACTAGACCCAAAAGTATATTTCCGGTTGAACCGTAAGTACTAGTAATTTTTTTTATATTAAATAGCCCCCTGTATGTTTTTTAATTCTTATCTGATAGAGCTTAGAATGGTTTTTCAAAATCAAAATAGAGTCAGAAATGAGCTTGAAAATGGAATTTATGTGATTACTGAGTGATCATGAAAATCGTATTATTAAAATTTATACTACTTAGTAAATAACCAGGTATCAACCGGTCTTTTAAAACATTTTTCATCCAAAAGAAATGACTGTTTAGGCAATTTAATTAATTTATGACGTATTTACATTTTTAAATATTTTATAAAAAAATACACGGCTAAAAGTGACTTTTTTTTAAATGGAACCCTGTACATTTTTAAGTGCTTTCGGTAGAGCTTTAAATTAGCTCTCCACTGCAATTTTAAAATTTAAAATTGGCCTATAAATGAACTTGAAACTCTAGTTTGAAGTCAATTTATGGACCGATTTTAAATTTTAAAATTGCCTTGAAACTGTAGTTTGAAGTCCATTTATAGACCGATTTTAAATTTTAAAATTAGGATGGAATGCTAATTTAAAGCTCTGCCGAAAGCACGTAAAAGATGTGCAGGATAATGTTTAAAAAAAAGTGAGTTCTGGCCGCTTATTTATTTTTTTAAATGTTTATTTAAAAAAAAACTCCATGAATTAAGTACATTGTGAAAAATATTTAAATATACCTTTCGGTTAATAGCTATTTACTAAGTATTATAAACTTTAATAATATGATGATCAAACAAATTCTATTGTTCAAGGTCATTTCGATTTTGATTCTGAAAAAACCTTTATGAAGATTAAAAAATATACAGGGTGCTATTTAAAATAAAATAAGTGACTAGGACTTCCGGTTAAACCAGAAATATATTTTTGGGTCTGGTTAGGTTAAAAAATGTATTTTTATGGCAAATATTTTGTCCATAATTTCAAATTTTTATCTTGAAAATAAAGAAGAAAACGGGGGGGTACCTGGCGTTGTGGGCACTCGATATAATCGAATATAATACATATTATGTATTATACCTATAACCACTCACTAATGCCCAAAAGTTGCTTTCTTTAACCATATTTAGAAACTTCCATAATTAGCTTCAATCACGTTCTTTCCTTCAATAATTTTAGAAATATATATTTTCAATTTTGATGACCTGTTATATCAGTGATGTAATTATGGCTTTCCTCAAATGGTATTTTTTATACATATGTATTAAGGAATTGAATAAAATCTAGAAAATAAAAATTAACTTAGGTTATATGTAAAACCTAATCAAGAGAAGAATAACTCAAGAGATTGTGTTTTTCTACATACTAATTAGTACACTGAAAAACAGATAAAAACGTTTCAAAAAATTTTTTTAAGGTACAACCACATGGGACCTTCACAGAATAATAGATTAGGCCCTTGTCCATCTAAAATGGCCAATTACAACATTTTTTGGGAGGTCCAACTTTTTTTATTATGAAAAATGACATAAATCTGTCAAAATTAATTTTTCGTACTTTTTTACACATCCCTCATGATATCTCCGGAACCAATTGAGTTAATCAAGTTTTTTTTTTTAGTCGATAAAGGAAACGTGAGCGGAGGTGACTGAATTAATTTAGTCTTTATGGAAAACCTAGTTAGGTAATACGTTAACATTTATTTTTCTTGCAGTATTTTTTTCAGTAAGCGAAAAACTTTTTTTGTTTTAAGGAATTTTGCCACAGTGTATGCATATGGAATAAAATTAACACATCAAGGAAGTTTTTAAAAAAAAAACGCAATACTCTACGACTTATATGTTTCAAGTTATTGTTATTTGAAATTAAGTTTCTGCGGGCAGGATATTTCATGAAGCTTCGCTCCCCCGGTTCTACTGTGCTTTAATCAGAGTGCTATGCGTGTTGTGGGTGCATACTATAAAGTATTATTTTTGACATATCTTTAATATAAATTTTATTTTCATAACCACTTAGAAGGTTTTACTTATCATTATTTACATTGCACATTATTTAAAATCCATTATATTTATATATCAAAACCTAAAATTGAATTGAAAAAATACGAATTAATTATTGATTTTAAAATATAAATTTAAAACTTGTTATAAAAATATTTTAAAAATCCTCAACGTCGGAATCTAAAAATATCTGGACAGTTCCTTGGTTGCAGCAGTTTGCATTTTTGCACTCACTGCAGCATTTCAAACCTTGAACAAAACAGGTACATCTGTTGTTGTTACAGACCCTGTCGGAATATTTTATTGACAAACTTTGCCTTACAATATCGGGCACAGGTTCTTGACTAGAAAAAAGTTGCCTTCCAAACATTTTCTTCAAATGTCCAACCGTATCGAGTTGGATCTTCCAACTGCATGTATTGTATATGGCTATTGTACCAAATTTTTAATTGATACAGACACCTAAAAAGAAAATAATTACATGTAGGTGTGTTGTTTCTTTTTTTAATAGGTATGGGCGATCTAGAAAAATAATTATTACCTTTTTAAATGTTATCTAAAAGCATGGTCAGTAGGAGGCAGCTCAGAAGCTGGCCGATTTGTACTTGTTGTTAAGTCCCATCGCAGTTCATTTAGGGATTTTATATTTTTGTTTTTATTCTTATATAAATAAAGCGTATATTTTACTCCTAATTCCATCGCTTTATCCTCTGACAGAAAAGGAAGGTTTTCTAAATCTTTTAAATTAAATTTTTATATAAAACATCGAATGCCGTTTCCTTCCCTATTTTATACATGGCATTATTTGTGTCACAACCAGTTAGGCAATGAATCGTTAATAATTTCTTGCAAATTTCCTCTCCTAAATTTGCCACAATATTGTTAATTGACAAAAAATGTATATTCTTACTATGTCATATTTGTATAAATATATTCCTTTGGGACATATGTATCTGGTGTTTCACAGTAATAATGTAAAAGCAAAATCAGGACATCAGTATCAACAGATTTTACCAGAATTGTATTACCTGATTTTAATTCTGATAACACAAAATAAACATTCCATTGTTAAGCACTAAATAATATGTAAAACTCAATAAAAATAATACTCATTCGCATTCACATTACACAAAGAAAAGTTTGTTTCTAACTGGCAATATATGTATAATATAAGATTACTTGTATTGAATAGTCTACACTCTACACAATTGAGTGGCGCCGCGGTGAGGCGCATCTAGGATCGAAAAACTCGTAACTTTAAATAACAAAATCTCGAAAACTATAAGTCGTAGAGAACTGACTTTTTTTTTAAAAAACTTCCTTGATGTGTAAGCTTTATTTCATACACATATGGTATGACAAAATTCCTTAAAATAAAAAAAGTCTTTCGCTTACCGAAAAAAAATGCAGCAAGGAAAGTAAACGTTCCAGTTTTACCTAGTTTTACAAAAAAATAAAATTTTCCATAAAAACGAAATTAAAGCAGTGACCTTCGCCCACATTTCCTTTATCAATTAAAAAAAAATACATATAATTATCTCGATTGGTTCCGGAGATATCATGAGGGATGTGTGAAAAAGTAAGAAAATTTAATGTTGACAAATTTATGACATTCTTCATAATAAAAAAAGTTTGACCTCCAAAAAAATGTTGTAATTGGCCATTACAGATGGCCAAGGACCTAGGCTATCATGCTGTGAAGGTCCCAAGTGGTTGTACCTTAAAAAAAATTTTTTCAAGAAGGAAGCTACTTTTTCCCCGTTTTATGGTGCACTAAATTTCATTTTAGTTTGTAGAGAACTCTAAACCGTATCTGGATTTATCAATGGTTTCTGTAGTAAAATTCGTGTTCCAGAAAACATCTACAGGGAGCGTCAAAATGCACGGACTATTTTATATTGATCTTAAAAAAAGTTATGGGCAAGAAATTTTAATTAGTGATGGTTCAAAAGAACAAGCTTAGGAGTAGTTGAGAGCTGTCAACATGACACACTGCTCTTTAAATGAACGTGTTTATTATATCGAAAATTTATTTTATTAAATTTAATTCAGTTAATCAAGTACAGGGTTCATTATATATTACCCACCCCTTATCATCATTATTATTGCCTATAGAAAGAAAAGCTTTAAATAAAAGTTGTGTGGTTATGACTGAGTTTTGTTAAAATGCTATCAAAAGTACAGTAGCGTGCAGATTTCAGGGAATACAAAAAAACATATATTTTTTAAATAGGATACCCTGTATATTATTAAATTTTTGGAATGATCCTCATTTTAAAAATATACCATATGTTACCTCCACCGTATACCGTTTTGAGTTATATTGTTGAACTACACCTTCATGATTTGAAGGTGTAATTCAATGCAGGTCGGGGTATTTGCCCGCTGAGTGGTTGTTTCCTTCAAATCATATTTAATAACATTAGTTTAGTCCACCTGGGCTAGGGGTCGCCGCTCTTGGTACTTGCTGTGATGCAAGTCACTATCCACCACAGAGACATCTAGGATGTCGGTCGGATAATAGCATTCAGACCATATGAGAAGTTTCATACCTCTCACCACAATTCACTTCACCTTAGTTAGTATATAACTAGCAGGTTGGCCACTATCATTTGTCTGTTCCATAACCTATGGCATACTGAAGAGAACAAATAAGTTCGAAATCGTTCTATGTCTGGTTAGGAATTGACAAATGATATTGGCTTTCCATCTATCATGATTTGAAGGTGTAATTCAATGTAGGTCTGGGTATTTGCCCGCTGAGTAGTTGTTTCCTTCAAATCATATTTAATAATAATATATATATATATATATATATATATATATATATATATATATATATATATATATATATATATATATAGGGCATCATACAAGGGTAGGAATACCACGCAGGCAGCTATAGTTGCCTCCGTGGCCATATTGTCTGATGCCCTGTAAACACGGGGTGTTTCAATTGCAGCCACAAATGTGCGACTGGCTTCCTGTCAGTGGTTTCCTTTTGTGTTGTTGAACCTAAGTTGTACCTATCCTTACAACTTATAGCCGTCATGATTACGAGTAGTGACTCAGAAACACGTGTCGACGGATTCATCCTTTTTTTGCGGGCAATACCCATTATCCTTTTCTTCCTGTTATATATATATATATATATATATATATATATATATATATATATATATATATATATATATATATATATATATATGTGTATATATATATGTGTATATATATATATAATATATATATATATATATATATATATATATATATATATATATATATATATATATATATATATATATATATATATATATATATATATATATATATATATATATATATATATATATATATGTATATATTATTTTTTGTATTCCCTGAAATCTGCAGGCTACTGTACTTTTGATAGCATTTTAACAAAATTCGGCCATAACCACAAAACCTTTTTTTAACTTTTTTTCTATAGGCAATAATAACGATGATAATGGGTGGGTAATTTAAAATGAATAACCCTGTACAACGTACAACCTCTTCTTTCCTCGAGCGTTGGAAGTTAGCGAAAGTATTTGATATTTACAAAAAGGGAAATATAGGTGATTTAATAAACTATAGAGATATATCAGTCCTACCTAACTTTGCAAAGATTTTTGAGGCATCAGTGTATGTTATCATTTATTCAGATATAAAAAAATTCAATTTCTATCTGTCATCATGGTTTCATGGAAAAACGTTCTACAGTTTCAAATTTAGTTTGCTTAACCCAATATGTCTCTGAGTCATTAGATAATAGAGGTTAGGTTGATGTGGTGTATTGGGAATTTAAGCCATCACTTCGCCATCTGGTGGCTAAAAATTGCACTTTGACGAAACGAGTAATTTTTGTTTACATTCATTTGATCACATTAGTACAGTTTGTTTGTCGGGGTTTTATTACCGTTTTTTTTTTATATTTCATCAACATTTATTCCATAAAATGCTGAAGGAAACAGAGCATAATACGAATTATCACTCAAGGAATATTTGGATAGGAATCCACTTTCACTTTTTTCCCAAAAAAAGACAAGGTTTATTTATATCACCAACAGCTGTAGTATTGTGGCGAAAATAGATAGAAGATAACTATGGGAGAAGGCATAATTAATGAAAAAAGCATAACTTCGGCAATGCCTGTCACTTTCAAGCCAGATAACTATAACGCAAAAGGTATTTAAAGTTATAATAGTGACATTTTTACGGTAGGTACTTCCACAAATTAACAGAAAATAGTGCAAAATAGGTTGAACTTTTTAAATTTTCTTACCAATTTTCGATTTATGTAATTTTCTACATAAGAGAGAATCCATAAAAGCAAATAAAATGAATATAAACGAACAATCCCAAGAATCAACTGATTTTTACTTTTCTTATCACAACGCCATATGCGCTGTGGTGATTTTAGTTATCAATACTGACTTCCCGAAAGCCTTTGATTATATAAATCATGCATCATTAATTGATAAATTAAATTATATTGGATTTAGTACCTTACTATTAAATTTCATAATATCTTACTTAGAAAATTGATACCAATACGTTAAATATAACGATCTTAAGTCAAACAATTACCTTACAACGGCAGGGGTACTCAAGGGTCAAACCTTAGACCACTTTTATTTATCGTGTTTATAAATGAGCTTTAGATCGTGAAAAACTTCTCTTTGACGACCTTACATTTTTTTCTAAAACTAATAACATCGAAGTCTAGCAACAACAGATACAGAAAATCGAATTATGGTGTGAGTGTAACAAATCAGCAATGAACGTTGCAAAATGTGAAACAATAACATATAGGTATACGTTAAGTAACTCCAGTGGAATTTTCGGATACCTTTAATCATACGGAACTACCAAGAGGTCCAACAATTAAGGATTTGGGTACATTGTTTGAGGCAAATCTGGACTTTATAGAACATATTAATGTAGTGACAAACTCAGAACTGAAACTGCTAGGTTTTATAATAATAAACTACAAAAAATGTTTAATGTTAATGTACCTACTACAGCATTATATTTTACGCTCATTCGATCAAGAATTGAGTATGATATAACAACATTGAACCCGATTTATAACGACAATCACTAGAAAAAAAGCCAATGAAAATTTATGAAATAATTAGTCTTCAAAATTGCAAACCATTATCCAGAAGGGGCCCCCAGTAAACACAAACCGCCACAACCACCTTATAGCCACTCACATTCTAGCAGACTTTTGTGAGTGGTACAGTAATATGTGATTGTAATGGCATATTATGCCACATTTTATATTTAACACATCATAACCACTCGTTTTTTGGTGGAGATATGAGACGTCCACAAATACCACATCATTTTTATATGGAATTTGTAAACGTGGAATCAGGTGGAATCGTTAAACAGAGAAACCACTCATATTTTAGTCACAATTTCATATTTATTAATGAGTCACAATAAACAACTGAAAATTCAATCACTTTGGAGTCCTAATCTCATCTTAAATAGTGAGCCTGAATATACATACCACTATAAAATCACTCGCTTAAGAGTCATGATCACGACTTAGTTTAGTCTTTGGTTTAATCAATCCGTCACACTGTAGTGCGAGTTCCCGAAATAAAATACATAAAACTGTTTATTTATTTTCTAGTGCCTTTGCCCTGCTAGCTGATTGTGATCATAAGTGATAACTGATGATATGCCTGATAGTGATGGATGACTCACAATATTACATTTTACTTTTTTATTCAATTTACAATGAGTTTTCTGGTCCTAAAAACATCTCACAATTTTTTGTTCATATTTAAAAAGACGAACCACTTTTATTGTTTTTTTTTGTATTTTTCAAATAAATATTAAGGCATTTTTGAAGTAAAATTTACAGTAAACAAACCGTTCATTCAATTACACTTTACTATTCATTGATTTTGATATTCGCGCCAATAACACTGACACGAGTGAGATGGCTAATTACAGAACATGACAAAAGTCAAGCCAAGCTAGCCTAGCTTTCCTTTGTTTTATGTTTGTTGGTTCGTTTTGTCTTGTTGAAAAAATTGTGTGCCTCACCATGTTATTTTTTAAATAGTTTGTAAAATATTTCAAAAATTTTTTTCAGAATTAGGTCAAAAATATATCGACAGATTTTAAATTTTAACAAAAAATATTGCATTTTTATAAAGGTACACCGTTATAAATGTTTACTTTATATTCATTTTTCACTGCAAATTTTAAAAAGGTGTAACTGTAAAAAATCTAAATTTTTTTATGAAATTTGAAATCTGTCAACATATTTTCCACGTGATACTAAAAAAAAAAATGTTTTGCAAATATTTTACTAATTGTTTAAAAAAAAATAACCTGGGTAGGCACACAATTTTTTTCAACTTTTCTCGCAAATTTCAATCTCAATTTTTTTTCCTGCGAAACTTCCTAATTAAGTCTTGATAGTTATGACTTAAAGTATCACTTGGGTCCCATGCTCGAATGTTAAGATATGACAGAATAAAATTTCACCAGCCGCCACTGCTTTGTATATAGAATTTGGGAACTGACTGTCAGTTTGATAGGATAATACTGCTTGTACAATTTTTCGTTAAAATATTTCAGTGGTCAAATTTAATTGTGCTTTAACAAAAATATTAAATAAAAAAAATGTTAACTGGATATATTGTTGTTCGAGTCAGCAACTAGCTATTGAGCTTAAACTACAAAAATGTTTACTAAAACAATATGGAATTTTTAAATATTAGTACCCAACAGAGTTCATTATTTTTTTGTTTTTATATTTTAAAATCATGTTGCCCTACAAAAATATGTGCCAATTTGACATGAAAAATTGATCGAAGTTGAAAAAAAGAACTTTACATAAGAATTTTAAACAACATTTTTTTTGTAAAACAGTGAGATTATTTTAAAATATTGAAAATTTTACCATATGTGACTTTTTGAAATAAATGTGAGTTATCATTTAGCTGTTCACTCATTGCATCGCACTATTTTGAAAAAAACAGAAAAATGCTTAGTCGTATCAACAGCAAATTTTCAATCAGTTTGTTTAATGTGTATTTTGGTTTGTTGACTTTTTTAACAAGAAATCAAAATGATGGAAAGGAATGAAGACAGAGTTAAAAATATTAATGAAAGTATCCCCCTAGCATATTTTTCAAAGGAATCAGAGGTATACAGATAATCCGCTTTATGTTCACACTATTTACTGCTTAAATCTACCTTTATGAAAGGAAATAACAATTATATTAGCAAATTTGCTAAATTGAAGACATTCCTAAAAAAGAAAAATGATGGCTATCGAGCATTAGGTAAAGAAGTTGAAAGTTGTGGCTAGGGAGGAAGTTAGCATATTTATTATAGAAGTTCCAGAGGATAAATTCATTTTAAAGAAGGTAAAGTGCTAAATTTATTTATGAATGTTAGCTAACAATTTCAAGTTAAATTTATTATAGGTTATTATGATGTCCAACGTATGTCGCAGGGATAAGTTGGTAAAAATGTGTATTGGTAACACTAACAACATTGGATCTGTATTGATTATAACTGTCTCTGATACAAAGGCAAAAGTACAGCGTACTTTTACAGTCACAAATCTACTGTAATTCTTGAAAAAATTAAAAAGTATGCTAGCCTAACGGCCATATGCATAGTCGTTCTCCGGCAACTTGCCGGCCTCCACCCAGCAATAAATGTGTCATATATTTCATACAAACGGCTCATTTATTGCTGAGTGGCGGCTGGCGAGTCGCCGGAGAACGGCTATATATACAGCCGTTAGATCATCTTCCTGCAACCAACGACGATTTTCTGTGCAATATCAATGTAGAGAATGCACAAAATAACCAGTGGGAATAAACGCAATAGAAAAAGTACCAGAAAAGATAGTTTCAGTTTTAAAATTACTAAAGATTCGCATAAAAAGGGATTGCTAAAAAGTACCGAGCGATGAAACACAGCCTAAGTGTGTCTATATGAATCAGCAGCAAATAAGCTGTTCTACATCTATTGCAAGAAGAATAACAACACAGAACATCTATCCATACTCAACAGCAACCAACATCTTCTAAATCTGATGTAAACGCTAGAGTAGGTCACACTTGTTATAAATGAAACACATGCACTTAATACAGCTTCTTTAAATATTATAGAAAATTCCAGTTTAAATAGTAAAAACCTTTATTTAAAAAAAATGAAAAATAAAATTTGAAATTCTTATTGATCTGTTAGTTTCTTATGTTTTTCCATTTATCATATCGTTATATAAATGAAAATTTTTGTCTCAAATTTATCCGTAATTCCTCGTTATTTCAAGTTTTACTCACAGATATGATGTATTAGAAGAAATTGTAAATCAAAAATTGCCTAGAGCTGCCACTACACGTTGAAATTATAACATCCGTATAGTAAACGTCATTTTTCAAAAGAGAAAAGTTAATCGAATGTTTCTAGGAATTGGAGAAAAACTGTAATAAATTTGTTACCTGCAAAGAGGCCTATGGTTGACGAAACACTCTAGAAGTTCCCAAATTCGTATTTATTCTTAATTTATATCACAAAATCTTTCCGCATGTAGACATATTATTTAATCAATTTCAAGCCAGAAATACAGACAGTATTGAACTTAAAAAAAAAAGTTGAAGAGTGAAAAAAATTATATTATCTATTAGAAATTCAACATGAGATACAAAAATAAATTACCAATATTGAGAATGAGAATAAATGGAGAAAAATTAATCCTGAAAATAGAAATATCGTAATTGCTAAGGAAGTGTGTGACAATAATTTTTCAGATGAAAGAAAGATTGTCACACAGAGGTCATTTAAAAGTCGCATCTTTAGTGAATGTAGACAGTTTTCTTAATTAAAAAGAAAGAAAAAAAGGAAATTTCCTACGTCGACTTTCAAATCAGTTGTTGAATCTTATCCAATGTTACAACAAATTAAGGAGTGAATCGGAAGTTCTTTATTCAAGAACCTATTTTAAAAATATTCTAGGTGGCCTAAACATGCTTTCTGGGCTGCCTGAAAATGGTTTAAATGAAACGTTCAGGAAAGCGGTCAAGTTAATAAAAATTATTGTAACAACTCTGATGTCTACTGCTGACTCAGAAAGATATTTTTCAATTCTTAAAAGAATAAAGACATTTTTAAGAAACACTATGAATAAAGAGCCTTAATGCCCTAGCAATGATGTCAGTATATCCATAATATAATTTTGTCGAAAACGTCATAGAACATTCTATTTCCCATAAAGACAGAAGACTTGATTTTGTGTATAAGCATATTTACTCGCAATTTTAAGTGATTATTATATTGTCAACTTTTTTTGTACACATGTACATAAAAACTTTTTCTTTTGTTATTAAAAATTGTAGTTCTACTTGGATGAAATTACCGAGGGACTGAAGGTGAGCTTTATCATGTTCATATTTTTTAAGAAACTAGAGCCCCCCCATATAAAATTATCACGAGCCGCCACTGGCTCAAGCACCCAAAATTCTAAGATGAGTGCAACCTATAATATAAAATTAGTAATTACATTAAATTTCAAGAATAACTATTAAAAATTTGCCGCCTGAAGCTTCAATAATGAATTGATTAACTAGTTATATTGTAATTATTTTAGATTTTTTAAGCTTGAAGCAGTTATTTTAACTTTCAAATATGCTATTAATATCAGAAATATTTTTATATCTATATTATTTCTGACAACTAACATGGCCCACAGCATTGATTATTGTACCCAAAGAGTATAAGCTTTAACATATTTTGATCTATCTATAAAATACGCTAGTAGCACATTTTCCGTAGGTTTTTGTATTTTTTTCTGGTTACACTACTTACTGAAATGTTTCTCATAATTTTTTCTTCTCTTAACTGGCAGTAACTTGTACGTGACTTCTTCTGCAGCTTCTTTAATTTGAGGTTGGAAAAAACCAATGGTGTTACGTACACGTGTGGTAACCGCATTTTCTTGCAAAAATGAGTTAAATATACTAAACAACCTTTTCATGTGTTAGCACTTGTTTAGTGTATTTAACATTACAAAAAAAGTCACTTACCCCATGAGTGCGTTGCACCATCGAAATTTTTATCGAAACTTTCTAAATTATTATTATTTATTTATTCAACGTTTAAATCAAACATTAGGCACAACAAAATTATATAAATTCCAATGGTTAATCTATTTACGCCATTACCTTAGTTACTAATACAAATTCCATAATGTTTTGCAAAGCTTTTTATTTTTGAAGTACGAGATACATATATTTTATTGTTTTTAATTAATCTTTGTTTTAACTAAAGGGTCTTTTAATCCCTTGGTACATAATAATATATGGTATTTTCCCTCCCCTGAAAAAAATATCTTTCTTTGTCAGTCAACCCATTTATCTCATAGAGAACAATTCTCTACAAAAAAGGTGTTTTAACTTTTGATCGACAAAGCAATTGTTTTTTACTAAATTTTTCTAAAATCGAAATTTCAAGATTTCTCGGCTTTTACTTATTTAATGAATTATCGATTTATATTCGTTAAATGAATTGTTTAACTTCACCACTATGGTGGTGTGTACACAAGTTAACGGAAATGAATTTTAATTTCGCAAAAACTGAAGCGCATTTATCATCATAAAAGACTGATATCAGATTATTTTTTTTGCAATTTTCAAAAAAAGCAATTTAAAAGGTAAAATTTTCATGATTATGTCAAGATCTTGCGTATTTCGGCTGCTATTCCTACATATATTTAAAATTGAATGTTTAAAAAGAGTGATTGGGAGAGGGGTGTAAACTATTGAAAAATACGTATTATTAGCAAAAGAGTAGGTACATTTATAGAACGAAAATCAATTATTCAGTGACGGTAGATTTGGATAATAATGTTTGTGGCGAGATTCCATCAACCACAACTTAAACTAAGAGGTTTAAGAGGAAACTTGATTTGCACAAGCACAACTGAACTGGCAAGTCATAATATTTGTTATGTTGTGACTTCAGAAGTGGGATCGTTCCACATTCTCGGCGAAGACTAATATGTCTTTTAACATGCCTACTCTGCACAATTTTAAAGGTTTATTAAGTGCAGATTTAAGGAAATATGCCAATACAAAATTGCGGAAAAAATAGTGATAAGGTGAAATACTACATTCTATACTTTAAAATAAAGTCCACATATTAGGCAATTAATAAAACATTTTGTTGCTCTTAACACATTACTGCTATCATGACGATACTACATCATGCAAATAGATAAATCTACGCTTCAGGTATTGCAATTAGATTCTAGTTCAGATAATGTGATTAGATAATGCCAGTTATTAAATGATCGAAATACTTTTCAATAATCTCATACCAGTGTTTAACATTTGAATGATTGAACCGTGATGAAACGTAGTGTATTAGTGAATGATATTATAATGTGTTATATTTCTAGCAACAGATAATTTTTATTATTTATATTTAAATCTAGATTTCAAATTTTCTTGACCCTTGTTACATATCAATAGGAGTTAACGATTATTTACTACATATGGACTCAAGTAAGAAATATTCTAATATCTCCCCAGAAACAACTACAAATTTTATTTCTAAACTATTTTTTTTGGTAAGTTTAAAGCATAATTTTAAATAACGTTTCTTGTGTTATAACAAAAAAAGGTGTTCTTATTTTCAACAGGTGTTTTACAGACGGAAAAAACAGTGTGTACTATTTTCTTCTTGATTTTTTTTTATATTTTAACCTAAAATCTCCCATCACGTTTGTTAGTTCATATATTAAAGGTAATTTGTCCAATCTACATTTGTTTTTATATTATTCCGTGGTCAAGAGGTAGTCACACTTACATCTCACCCTGGCTACCAGCTAAGTAAATGATTCTTTAGATACTGGACAATTTCCGTGCGTGCAGTGTTGGCACATGAGTAAGAGACAATAACCATGAATTGTACGGAACAATTGAAATATTTACCTCGAGCGTCTTAACATTTTTTGATACCTCCTGTACTGTGTTTAAGGATGGATTGATATTATCAGATTTTGTTCTGCATGGATAGCATTCAGGTTGGAACGATTTGGTTGAATATCACTTTGAATACTGAAAATGAGCGTTCTACGTCGACAAATATCAGCGACGATTATTTAAAAATGTTCTTCCACGGAAACTCTTGGTACGTGCGTAAAATTTTAAAATAAATATTTTTAGTTTGGCTGAATGGACCTAGATTCCGAAGCATACCTATCATCATCCCTCTACCCTACACGGCCACCCCTCAAAAAAATTCAAATGGCAAGGGGGGTCGAGTGATACATCTTTTGAGGGGTCTTTCAATTCCCTGCATAACTGTGTATTTTTTTTAACTTTTATCGATTCGTTGTTAAGGAAAATAATTTTCTTTTTGATGATTACACACAATCGAAATCGTTTGGAAAATCTAAAATACTCGGCACTGGGTATTGGAATTTATAAAAAAACTACATTTTTTAGTGCTCTCTAATCAACACGAGTTTTTTCGGCAAAAAAACACTTTCCTTGTCCGTTTAGTTTTAGAATAACAAAAGACTCATAAGTATTTGATAGTCCTTGAACATTATTTTGTTCACAACCAATTTTAAATCGAGATGCATTTTACCAGAGTTCTCAAAATGGTTTATACCCTTCAGGAGAGAATAGAAATTGTCAGCATTATTTTAAAAACGATAATTGTGCTAGAGCTACGGAGCGCATATTCAATAGAAATCACTCAGATAGAATGGTTGGTTCTCAGTATGTTTTACAATTGTTGACAAAATTTATGGAAACAGGTTCTGTAGGAAACAAAAAGCATGAACCTCAGCGACCGATTAGGAATGAAGCAGTCGAAGTGACAATTTTGGGTTATTTGCAGATGGATAATACTCAATCGATCAGGAAAGTAGCTGAGGCTTCCGGTGTATCACGAAGCAGTGTTCATCAAGTTGTAAAGGCCCACAAATTTTATCCATATAAATTTAAATTGGTACACGAATTAAAAGAAGATGATCCCGATCGTCGGCTTGAATTCTGTGAGATTTTTAGTGAACAATTAAACGGTAATGCCAATCTACTGTACAATACGTATTTTTCTGATGAATCGACATTTCAGTTAAATGGGGAGGTAAACAGACACAGTTGTAAGTATTGGAGTGAAACCAATCTACATTTGTTAATGGAAACTCATACCCAAAGGCCTCAGAAGTTAAATGTTTGGGCTGGCATCTTAGGGGATCACATTGTCGGGCCGTTTTTTATTCCTGACAATTTAAATGGCGAAAGGTATCTCGATCCGTTAGAAAATAACATCGACCCAATGATTACTCAAATTCTCGAAGAAGACGATAATCTTTTAGAGGGCGAACTGTTTTTTCAACAGAATGGGGCACCCCCACATTTTGCTATAGCAGTCCGTCAATTTTTGGATCATCGGTTTCCTAGCGATGGATTGGAAGAAGAGGTCCTGTAGAGTGGCCCACTAGGTCAACCGATTTAACTTCCTTGGACTTCTTTCTGTGGGGACATTTGAAATCGAAGGTATTTGCAACAAAACCCGCATCTCTGGAAGAGTTACGTGAAAGAATTGTTCGAGAATGCCGTTTATTGACTCCAGATGTATTCAGAAATGTTCGTACAGAATTTCAAGACAGATTATACTACTGTATGGAAGTCGGTGGTGGTCATTTTGAACAATACATACGATACTTTAAACTGCTTCTTTTATTTTTATTTCCCGAACCTAAAATAATGAAACAATTATTTCTCAGGAACGAATCGATAAAAGTTTAAAAAAATGCACAGTTATGTAGAGAATTGAAAGACCTTTCAAAAGATCACTCGACCCCATTTACCATTTGAATTTTTTGAGGAGGTGGCCGTGTAGGGTAGAGGGATGATGATTGGTATACAGGTACTACATTAAAATATGTCCCCCTTGGAAATACGACGTGTTTCACCAATTATCCAAAAAAATTTTTATCTCCAAAGTTATTCAGGGTACCTACTTTTGGTTGGTTCACCCTGTATATATATGTGTGCTGCTGCGTCTGATACAAGCAGTAAAATATGTTCAGTTTTAACATCAATATTACATAAAGAATTTAGCAATATTTCCTTAATTGTTCTCACACTGGTTTGCAACACCCATTTACTACATAGTGAAAGTGTACTCTAGATATGCATAATAACATTAATAATTTTCTTAAAATCCTTGGCTTCGTCAACAGAAATCCACATGTACTAATTTTTTGCATCCTCCATGATATTGTCGACATAGTTGTGACTATTTATTTTTATTCTCGTGCCTTCTACACACTTTGAAGTTTGTAGGTTCAACTCAGATAGGCAGTTGACAAACCGATCCGGAACTCACGGAAATTGTCCGGTGTCTACAGTGATCACAGTATATTGAATATATCCGTTGACTTGTTGTCTGTGTAGCTCTTTCCCACATGATGTTATTTTAAGATTACAGGGGATTGTATTACTTTTGTAATATGTTTGTTTAATGTTTAACAGTCACCTCAATATTCCTTATTTAACCATTTTTATATTAAATGGCTGTAATGAAGTAAACGCTGCATCTATTTTTAAATGTACTTTAACATCCATTTATTTATAAATTGTAAAATACGATTATTATCGGCAAAGCAAATATTTATTTTGTATAACACACTATTTCATATTTATCAATATTGCAAATATCTTGTGTGTAAAGTGTAGTGATATAATGTTGTAAACACTTCACTTATTTAATCAGTAGGTGCCAGTATTTTACGTAACTCTAACATGATGTCTTTAAAATTATTTTTTATCATTATATAAATTCGTCAATAACATAAATTACATAATTTTTTTACTTCATTTTAGTTGGGTGCTACCATTTTTTAAATTTGGCTACAAGTATGATCTTCACGTTAAAGACATTTATAATGCCACAAGCGATGATTTATCTGGACCACTAGGAGACAAATTAGAAAGGTACATAATCTGGGTGAATCAGAGACCTCGTTCACCCTATATTTATTACTTTCAATTTTAGAAAATAATAAACTTGGTGGATTTATGAGGAATGAAATATCATTTCTTGTTCAGTTCAGCTTCGTTACAATAGGACATAAGAGAACGATACAGTCATTTTTGCCATTTAGAAGCAACTTAAGGGAGATATTTTGCTTCAATTTTAAAACCTCGGGACATAAAACTGCTTAATGGATTTTTAAAACGGAGAAAGATTCTAAAAGGGTAATTTATGAACTACCTATTGTACAGACATTAGTATCTTTCCATGCACAAGAGCAATAATACTGGGTGAAATAAAAAACGTGAATTTTTTGTTAAATTCCATTCAAATGGAATTTTTGGTGATTAGTATTTTGAAAAGGGATGTCTTCTCTCGAGACGTTTTAGGAAATTTCCGCCGAGAGATTTCTGACGTACGATTTCTGCTTCAAAAATAAGAATCTGTTAAAACTGAAGATAATAATATTTTAAATGTTACGTAAAATTTTCTAACATTTGTAATCTTAGTCTGTCTTGCACAAAATAATAAAATGGGAACTTATTATTTTCACCGACGAAGATAAAATATTGAACAACCCACATTTTTTTACGAAACTTGTTTGATTGCCGCAGAGCTCGAATCATTACCTCGTTGTGGCAATCAAACTCATTTCATTAAAAATGACATAATCAAACTTGTATGGTTAATAACTATTAACTGTCAAATCAATAGTAACTAATATAATGCAAAGCAGTCTTAAATTTTCTGAATTGATTTGACAAATTGTTATGGTTTTGAGGATTCTCTTATCGAATATCGCTCTTGTTGGTAAATTCATTGGAAATTTTCCATAAATTTACCTCACACTTGGGATATTACAAGTGAAAATTTCTATGGTTCTAATTTTGTGTTTTTTACATTTCTTTTCTCTGGTGGTGTATAAATAACACAAAAACATGAAATTACAACCACAGTAATGTTTGTTTATATAATAATATAAATCTCCGCTTAATCCATTATAAAATTTACTTTTTTTACATTAAAGATGATACAACCGTATTTTAAACCTGTGTATTTTATACTGGCTAGGATTGTTAACCTTAACTTTTATCTTTAAATAAATGTAGCATTAAGTAGATCCTAATGCCATGGTCTGCGATAAAAATATCCAAGTAGTTTTTTTTTTCGAGATCGTTCATTTCAAAAAACTGGATTTTCAGACAGCTATTTTAGAAATTCGAGCCACTGTATGACACCATTGTATAAAAATTCCGTTGTATATTTATATTTATATAGCTAAGTATGTTTTCATTTTAGAAATTGGAAAAAAAGAAATAGAACGAGCTGGTAAAGAGAATGATACGCCAAGCTTAAAAAAAGCAATATTCAAAACATTCGTTAAATCATATTCCCTATATGGAGTGTTTTTGTTTATACAAGCTATCATTATAAGGTGAGTACAAACAAACTTTACTGTCATTTTTCTGAAAAATATCTTTTTTACTTTCTTATACCTAATATAAAGAAGTATAGTAATCGTGATTTTTTTTCGACCTCGAGATTTTGATTTATATAGACGTTTTGAACCCTCCTGAATCCATTCTGACTATTTTCCGAATGATGTCTGTTGATGCGTGTGTGGATGTGTGTGTGTGTGTGTGTGTCTGCGTGTGGATGTGTGTGTGTTTGTGTATGTGTGTATCCGCGATAACTGAAAAAGTACTAATGGGAGACCTCCCAAATTTGGCAGTTAAGAATGTCAACAACATTTTAGGTGACACATTAAATTTGGTGAATGTGGTACCACCAGAAGAGACATAATAAATGAAAGAAGAAAAAAGGTAATATTTCGGCAAAAAAAATTTAAAAAAAATTTATTACATTTCTGGACGAATCTCGATGAATTATAATGAAAAAAACATAACTTTATGGGAAAAAATCTGTCAGCATGTCTGTAGTATCTTTAGTATCTTTATTAAAAACACACTGTAGTATCTTTATCTCAAAAACCACAGTTTTTGAGATAAAGCTTTCAAATTTGTTACACATGTTCTAAAGGCCAAAGACAATGATAAATATGACAGTGAGCAAAATTGGCCAGCTGAAAGGAAGTCGACGGGACCCAAATTTTTTTGTATTTGCTTTTACAAAAAAATATATTCATGTAATTAATAATAGCCGTGCATGTGCTATGTTCACACTGCCATAATGAACAATTATCAGCCACAAAACTCGAAATATTACACATATCTCAGGGCTTAACACTGAACTAAGTCATGTCACCTATGCACAACTACTGCGCTTGTCAAGTGATTGGTCACTCGCCTGGTATATACTTCCACAGGTGTAGCATTCAGGGCCGACTTTAGAGGTGGACAACCCGGACCTCTGTCTGGGGCGATGAACCTGAAAGCGGCATTTTCGCCCCCCTAAATGTGAACCAAATATTGATAAATTAATTATTTTCAATTAATATAAATTTTACACTACTTTGATTTTTTCCCTAATTAAAACTAAGTACTATGCAATTTACATTTTTTGATCTTTGTGGTTTGTTATGTTTTAAGGCTAGAAAAATATTAAAACACCTTTTTATAAGTAGCATATTTATTTTTGAAATAAAACACGACGTATAGTTAAAAGACGCGCATGACCTTGCATGAACTTGTAGGTATATAGTTACTTGTTTAAAATAGGAACTGCAAGGCATAACATGCATGGACATGTTTTCGCGCCTTACTATATAAAAAGTCATCTAAGCGCAATTGTGTTATTATTGCAAATGCGTCGGTGCCGGTGATAACATATCCTTGAAGTAAGTTTATAAATATAAAAATTATTTGACAGTTTATTTCGGGATAGTGACTTTTGTGTGTTTTGTCAATTTCTAAAGGTAAGTACTTCTGCAAATACCTATATTAAGTGGTAAAGAATTATTATCAAAAATATTTTCCACAATACGTACTTATACATTTTTAAATAGTTTCTGTGTGTTTGTTGTGGCGGATTTTTATTAATTTATTTGGGGTTTTCGCTGCGAAAAAAAGAGAAACAAAAAAATCCATCTTAAAAATTCAAACTTTTTAGATAGGTGTCAATTTTAAATATTTAGTTTTTATATGTTCATTGTGGTGGCTCGCGATTTATCCATTTTGTTGGCATCCACAACACCTAAAAAATAATCTTTGAAAAAATCCTTCTAATTAATAGATTCCAATTTTGTGTAGTAATAAGCCAATGCGTTGCATAAAAAGATAAAAGAAGAAAATTCTTCAAATACGATTAGTCGGTGACGATGGCTTAGTCTGTCCCATAGTTTAAAAAATTAAATTCCTTTTTTTTTTTCCCAAAAAAAAAAAACTTTTTTCCAAAAGGGGGGTTGAAAATTAGACCGAAACGTTAAGAAATTCGTTTTTATATTTAAAAATAGTTTAAGTAGATAATTAAAACTAGGCATTTTATTTTTCAAAACTGTGAGACAGACTAAGTTACTGACTAGTTGCATTTGAAGATTTTTCCAAATTTTGTTTTTAGCAACGCGTAACTAGCGTATTTTGCATTGTTTAATTTGTTATTTTATAATGTCTGACGCGCAAAGAAAAGTGTCTGACCATCAGTACAAAAAGCGAAGGCTAGAGAAGGAAACCCAAAAGCAAAAACAAGCTGAAGATCTGCACAATTATTTACAGGGTAGGTCCGGTAGTACCATTAGTACTAAAACAAATATCTCAAAAAATTCAAATAAAAAAGTGAACACGGAATCATCAGAGAGTGTTGGTGACCAAGACCAATCAATACACAATATTGAAAGCAACCTACCGACTGACACCGCCTTGGCACTTACAGAAGACACCCTGGCTAGCACTAGTTGCACTCTACCTCTACAAAGTGACCCCACCCTACCACACACGGAATTCACTGTACATGCTTTAGGTACAGATTCAGCATTGAGGCCCAGAATTTTAGGAGATGCCGAAAGAAGTTTTTTAGTACGACAAGGTCCACCTAAACCATTGTTTAATTACAAATTTTCTTATGAAAGCGCAAATTACTATTCTCGAATTTTAAGAAATGGAGAGCAGTTATAAGAAGCTGGCTAGTGTACTCAACTTCAAAAAACTGCATACATTACTTTTGCTGCAAAATTTACGGCCGTGTGTCAAGTTCCCTTTCAAAAGATGGTTTTAAAAGCTAGAAGCACATCGTTGAAACTTTAAAGGATCACGAAATTTCTAAAAATCATATTCAGGCTCAAAAATCCTGTTTAGAACTCAGTCAAAGGTTAAAGTGTTGTACAACTATAGATGCAGCTGCCCAAAGAGTTATTAACGCTGAAATGAATCACTAGTACGAGGTTCTTCTAAGAATTGGAGCAATTACTAAAATGCTCGGTAAAAGTTGTTTAGCTTTTCAAGGTACAAGTGACAAACTGTTTGAGCATAATAACGGCAACTTTTTAAAAATAGTTGAATTGCTATCTAAATTTGACCCCGTTATGGAGGAACACGTGCATAGAATGCTTAAAAAAGAGGAAAGCAAAGCTCACTATCTTGGAAAAAACATTCAAAACGAGGTAATAGACTTACTTCACGAAAGTGTAAAATCGCATATTATTGGTGAAATAAAAAAAAACGAAATACTATTCCATAATATTAGATTACACTCCTGACGTTAGTAAGGTGGAGCAAATGACCCTGGTAATTAGATATGTTTCTATCAAGTCTGATTCTGATTCAAACGATGTCGAAATAAAAATTTACGAAAGCTTTTTAGGTTTCTTACTTGTGGAAAGATCTACAGGAAGACAACTATATGATATTATAATTGAAGAGCTTCATGAGATGGAATTTGATGTGCAAGATATAAGAGGGCAGGGATATGACAACGGGGCTAACATGAGGGGCAACAATGCAGGAGTGCAATCTAGAATTAGGAATTTAAATCCGCGAGCATTCTACGTTCCATGTAGTAGCCACTTGCTCAACCTAGTGGTAAATGATATGGCAAAAGCATCCTTGGAAGCAGCAAATTTTTTTAATATGGTCCAAAAAATACATTTATTTTTTTCTTCTACTTTTCGATGGGCAATATTTTTAAAACATGTCCAAGGACTGACATTAAAACCTTTGAGTGACAATCGATGGGAATGCAGGATAGAAGCTTTAACGCCCTTAAGATTTCAACTTGGTGAAATATACGACGCTTTGCATTTATGAAAACCAAGACATCGATATCTCAATAAGAGACGAAACTTCGAGTTTGCTAAGTTGCATTAAACAATTAAAATTGTTATGTTCAATAGTCATATGGTATAAAATTTTAAACTATATTAATCCCATTAGGAAGCTAATGCAAACAAAAGATTTTGATTTAAAAAAAGCACTTGATCTTCTAGAGAACTGTAAAAATTTCTTTAAATCTTCGATTAGATAAGTATTTCAATGAAATTATTGTTGACGCAAGAGAATTGGCTAATGAAATTAATATTGAAGCTAATTTTGAATCAACAACGCCGTGACACCGCGTAAGAAGAAAAAAAGGCCAACTTTTCATATGAGGCAAAGGACGAACCAATCGAAGATCCCAAAGAAAAATACAAAATAGAATTTTTCTTCTATACTATTGATCAAGCATTTTCAATCTCTATAAAATATATATGATTTGAAAACGATGCTTAAAGAGACACTGATAAAGATTTGCAAAGATTTGGAAAATATTTTGTCTGATGGTGAATCAGCTGACATTAACGGTCTACAATTAGTAGAGGAAATTTCTGCAGTTTTTGCATTTTTGAGCAAAAAAAGAAAGTCCAAGTAATGTTCTTAAAATAATAACAATACTAAATTTTACCTTAAGAATACTACTGACTCTTCCAATATCAGTAGCATGTGGAGAAAGAAGTTTTTCCAAATTAAAATTAATCATAACCTTTTTACGCTCAACTACTACGCAAAGTCGATTATACGACTTGGCTATTTTAGCAATTGACATAAAATTGCTGATCAAATAAACTTAATATGTAGTATATGTTCCGTATGGAGTAGACTCGTTGCTGTTCTGTGCTGTGATTTTATGCAAAATCAGTTGGAAAAAAGTGAATTAAAACTCTGAAAAGTTGCATAAGTGAAATAATTGTGTTGTTCATCCTGTTTTTTTAATTTGCAAATTTGTAAGTCTATTGCAAATAGAAGTAAGCCAACTTAATTTTCTTTATAATATGAGCACTCGCAATACTAAGAAAGGCGAAGACGAACTGCAGTCAGCAGTTAAAATGTTAGTTACTAAACTCTGTACATCGGATGATTTTATCACACAATTAACTGCCTCAATAACAAGAACTATTAGTGAGTAATTTGATATTGAAATAGAATCACTCAAAGGGGAAAATAAAAATATTATGGAAAGGGTTTAAGATGAAATTATTAAAGGTTTGACTGTTAGACTAGAAAGATATGAAAATGTAGTAAAGAGAAAAAATATTAGAATATATGGATTGAAAGAAAATGACAATGAAAAGTGCTTGCAAGTCGCATTAGATGTTTTCAATAAAAAAGATGAAAGTTGCTGTTAAAGAAGAGGATATTGAAAATTGCTATAGACCGGGGAAGATCCTTAAAGGTAAAAACAGGCCTCTCTTAGTAAAATTTTCAACTGCTTATTACAAAAACTTAGTTTATAATAACAAAAAATTATTGAAAAACTCCGGAGTTGTCATTAGAGAAGATTTGACAGCAAATCAGTTTAATTTACTGAAGGAAGCTCTCAAAAAAGTAGGCCTAGATGGAAGAGTTTGGACAAATTTTGGTTCTATTTTTCTCAGATTTAAGGATAATAATACTATATTTAAAATAAATAGCTCAGATGATATTAATCAACTTTGCTAAAATGTTATACAACTTTCTTTAACAAAATGTATTTCAAGACTTACTTTAAATATCGCCAATTCACATTCAATTAAAACCTTATGGATTAAAATAAGCAGCATTAATGCAGTTGAGTTGAATCCAAACAAACACTTTTTAAGTTTAATTTTTTTGCTATGCTATAGGTTTTTATATTACCTTGTGTAAGCAAACCTATCTTATTTAGAAATAAATACAATTATTTTTTTGTTTATTCTGCTTTTTTGTTAAGGCAGGCATAGAGTTGTAATTTTTGTAAAAAAAAATTTTCTTGTTTTTAGTTTATATGTATTATGCTTATTGGTTGTCTAAATGTTAGATCATTATTACCATCGTATCAACATGTAAGGGAAATTATATTAAGTGAAAATTTTGATGCATTTGCGATTTGTGAAACATGATTACGAGAAAGCGTTAGCAATGAATTTTTAAACATTGGGGGTTTTAAAACATATAGAACTGTTAGAAATACAAGAGGCGGGGGCTTATTGATTTTCATTAAGAATAATTTTAATAGCGAGATAATTAATATTCAGAGTAATTTCTGTGAACAGTTATGGATTAAAATAAAAAAAAAAAAAATATATTTCTTTAGGTATTGTCTATAAGCCTCCTAATCAAGATGTAAATAATTTTCTAGTGGAATTTGAAAATACCTTAAGTATTATATATCCAACAGTGGATGAAATTATATGTTGTGGGGATTTTAACATTAATTTATTAGAGTTTTGCAGTAATAATGTAGATAGATTTGTTTCAGTGTTAGAATCATATGAGCTTAGCCAAGTTATTGATACTCCAACTAGAATTACTACTAACAATTCCAGTCTTTTTAGATTTAATTATTTGTCGTAGGGAAGCTGTATTAGAAAAGGGTGTTATTGAAGCAAACCATATATCTGATCATCAATTGGTGTATTGTAAGTTAAATATATTCAATGAAAAGAAAAGACCTAAAATGTGCACACATCGTATCTATAGGTACTGCAACTCTATTTTATTTTAATTTATACTGTTTTGTACCAAATGTTTAGTTTTAATACTTGTTTCCTTTTAATTATACGTTTTTATTGCAAATTAAAACCATCTTTTATTAAGACGTAAACGCCAGAGCGGTCCATGGAAGTATTTGGAGTTAACACACAAAAATATAGAATTAATGAGCTCAGATCGCATTGATATTTTACAGGTGGTCTTTTACATGGCAGACTAGTCTACCATTACCAATGGGCCTAGTTCAGATGAAACGCCCTGTGTATATCTAAAAGTTGAAAAAAATGTATTAATGTTATTTATGCATATAAAAAAACTGTATGTCATGTAAATATAATATATACAGACATACGCTTAGGTGTATTGTTTAAATTTAATTATTTTGGTAATTTGTATATTGCAAAAATACTAAATCAAATTGTAATGTAGTAACTATTTGAAAAAGGACATAATATCATAAAACACTGTGCACAGAACGTTAAGGATATTGGAAAGATTATAGTGAATATGTCCCTGCAATTTTTTTTCCATACGTATAGGTACTTCTGCATGGAATTTAGATGTCCAGAATAAAATAGTTATCTCAATTTTTCATCGCATTCTTGTCTTTCTTTTTCTAATTTTCGATAAAAATAATTCTCATTCTGTAAATAATTGCGTTTGAGAGTGTTTGAAACGTATTCTGTGGAGTTTTTGAACAAATATGGATGCAAGGCCTTATTTGTCACAACCTGATGCCACTAAGACCATTATTATGCTCCATTGCATCAAATCGATGTTGCTACAGAATTAGGATTAAACCAAAGCGTCATTAGTAGGCTCTGATATTGGTTTTTGGAAACCTATCCTATCTTTTATGTTTCTCAAATAAGAAGCACTTTACGTGAATCATATGGGGTTATAGTAAGTGTCCAATCAGTACACTTTTTAAACTAAAACAAATTTATAAGTTGTCAACCCCCCCCCCATAACGATTTTATTTTTTGGTCCAACCCTTTCATGAAAATATGATATATCTTTAACTTTCTGTGCAGTCTATACCGGGTGACAACGAAATCATTTTACAGGGCGTCATTTTGTTACCGTTTAAGATAGAGATTTGATATTTTGGAAGATGATATGGTTGATAGAGATGTATATTTTTCATCAAGAAACAGTTGGATGACACTTCCGGTGTGCACAAAAGTGAGATTAAGTTATGAATTTTAAATGGCACCCTGTATATTTTCTCACGAGTTTAAATAGAGCTATAAATTCGCTTTTCAATGATGTATCTCAAATTGTCCTTTGTTTTCAAGATGGCGACGCAGGATACAATTTCTTAAAATTTAATGTCCGTAACAAAATTGTCTGAATTTTTTTACCCAAAGTTAATTACAATTTGGTGAAGTGCAATTCATTTTAAGACAACTAACTAACGGTAGATGCTATGATATTTTGATTTTTTTTCCCATTTAAAATCATATAGAGAAAAATCGAGTTGAAAACAGTTCATGTTAATAAAAACTAAAAATACTAAATTACCATTTTCCAAAGGAATCATTAAATACTAAAAGAAAATTATCTACTTCTACTGTTTTGCTTTTAGACGAAAACATATTCGATGCGGTTAAAATGTACCGTATTAAATTTTAGGAAATTGCAGTCTGCGTGCCATCTTGAAAACAAATGACAACTTGTAGTACATTATTGAAAAGGGAATTTATAGATTTATTTAAATTCGTAAGAAAATATACAAGGTGCCATTTAAAATTCGTAACCTAACCTCACTTCCGGACAAATCGGAAGTGTCATCCAACTGTTCTTTGATGACAAATATACACCTTTATCAATCATATCTTCAGCTAAAATTTCAAAACACTAAATCAAACGAAAACAAAATTGCGTCCTATAAAACGATTTGGTTGTCACCCGGTATAGTTAGTGCGAATCAAATATCTACATTTAAATCATTCTTTTTTTTATCAGTATTACTTATTACTTTTGTTGTTTTATATTATTAGGTCAGCACAACCAATAGTGCTCGCAGAATACATTCGGTGTTTTGACAGTTCTGTTAATCATAACATCAATAGAGAAACAGGATGGATCTTAGCAACAGGCGTGATTGTACTGTCTATTTTAAATATTCTCATTTCCCATCATTGTTCTATTGGTTGCCTACGTACTGGTATGAGAGTAAGAGTTGCTTGCTGTTCTCTTGTATATAGAAAGGTAAGTGTGTACTAGATGTTTACCATAACGTTAAACACAAATAACGAAATCGTATTTCATCCACTCAGCTTTTAACGGTTTTACAACTTCAAATGTATCAGAATGTTATTCTGTAAGACACTTTTCATTGACGTCGTACCCAAGTTGGATTTGAGTAAATTTTGCAGCTATGAACCTTAACATTAACTAATTTATTTATTTCTTAGCTTTTGAAACTCAGCCAGGGCTCATTGGGTAAGACTGCTGCAGGGCAAGTAGTTAATCTACTATCTAATGATGTCGAAAGATTCGATATGGCCTCAAATTTTTTACACTACTATTGGATAATGCCCATACAGTTTGTCATTGGTTTTTATGTAATGTATAGAAGTGTTGGAATTGCCACATTAGCTGGAATGGCAGCAATAACTTTACAAGCAGTACCACTACAAGGTAGTATTTCCATCTAATATATTTTTTTTAACCTAAGACGAATTGATGTTGCATAGTCGTGTACTAGCTTCAAGCACAGTCGTAATTTGGAATCTTACGTAAAACTAAGTTGAATATACTACACACACGAAGCGGTATATCAGAAAGCACAGAAAGCAACAAAATACAACGTGGTCAGTTCATTTCTTGATGTTCTGTGAGTTCAGTATCTATTATATTTTTGAAGAAAGGCAATTTAGCTACTATGCAAATCACAAACTGCTAGAAAAATGCCTGCCATGTGAGATCCATTATAAACAATAGAACCATATGCCCCTAAAAGCAATAAAAACGCCTCGGCATGTCAGTCGAACAACGCGTAAGCGCAGTTTGAAAGTTGCATGTAACGTCACGCCCACACCGTGTAAACAGCTGCATAAGTTTACATTACAGCAAATTTTGTTCAGGTTATCATTTTTTAATTAAAATGTTCAATAACTTTTACATTTATCGAACAATTGTTTTCAAAAACAATAGGGTTCTTCCTCCAACTAACAGTAACTTACAGTCCAAATTCCAATACGATCGGACTTTCCACTCTTAAGTTATCGTGCTTACAAAAAAACGTGACGGACGGACGGACAGATAGACAGACGGACGGACAGACAGACGAACATTTTGAAAGTCATTCAGGATTCAACGACTAACACAATGATATGAAATTTTTTTTACTATGAGCGATATTTACTATTTTAAAAATGTGCCGATTAAATGCAATATACTCTTCGTTTTAGTTGCGAAGAGTATAATAATATACTGTAGGGTTGTTGAAAGAAGCAAATAAAATAACAAGGAGTAGACACGAGTATTTGATTTAGCTTTACTATGAATCTATTCTAGTATCACTACATTAATATATAAAATTTTACGTGGGGAAGCGTGAGGAAGTTAACTATTACATTAAGAATTTTAGAACAATACGTAAATATTTGGCACTTCGGAAAAGCATTTTCAAAATATTATTAAAATTATTTCATTCATAAATTAAAAATAAATCCATTAAATTTACATAATACATACCTGAGGGTGTTGATGGGTCCATTTTCAAACAAAGTAATAATAGCGAATTTGAAAAAACACAAAGTAATTTGTTAGGATAATATTTAATTTAAAAATACACGCGTCAACCGCAGTTACATAGACCTTATGCCTGCGGGTTTGGTAGAAACAAAAGCATGCATCAAGATTAAGTGGTGGGGGAAAACATGCCTCTATTCATGCTGATAATAAATAGCAACAATACTTTGTTCGATGCGACATTTTATTTTTTTCATTTTTTTGCCAGCTTTCGGGGTATCTTGCCACACTGTGCGGCGGTCGACTCTACTAACACCGCCTCATGTGTTTTAGTATAAGCATGCTTTTGAGTAACCTGAATTGATCTCAGAGACGTACAAAATTTGACGCTGCACACTGGGAATAAGACCATTGTCCATTATAAACTTTATTGTCATTTTTACATTACCAGTCGTTTCAAATGAATTAAAAAAATGCAGTGTTAATTTACAAAAAATGTTTATTTTCCATTTCTTTTGCTTCTTATTTAAATGAAGATGACAAATTTTGTAACAAACAAAATTGTAATAAAATTTTAACAATAATGATCAATTTTTAAAGGGTCAGTAAATTAATGTTTATAAATTAATGGCAACGAAATTATAAAATTAGGAGTTAATAAGAATTTATTTTTTTACAAAAAATTCAGTAGGTATGTGTCCACTGACTATTTATTAATTGCTCTCAATATAATAATTTTCCATCCAATTTGTAGTGAAACCATACTTTTTCTAAATAACGCCAGTAACATTTATAGTATACTATTTATTTTAGGATATTTGTCTAAACTTCAAGGCAAACTAAGATATCAAATAGCTCTAAGAACTGATCACAGAATAAAACTAATGAGCGAGATTGTTTCTGGAATACAAGTAATAAAAATGTATGCTTGGGAAAAACCATTTGAAAAAGTTGTAGAAATTGCAAGAAAGTAAGTAGTTTAATTTTAATTGAATATGCAACACTGAGTTCTAAAGTTGTCTCAAATGGGACATCTAAGAAAATATTAAAAAATGTTGTACGTTGCATTTTTAGATGCAAGCAAACCGTTTGTTATATTCGTTGTTGAGACCATTTCCTTCTCGTTGAAACTTATAGCTACAGCATATGCTGTGTTATAACCATCCCAATTACCATGCAGAGTTCATGCATTGCGGGTTGATTGTCGGCAACGTGCCGCTTTATGCAAGTCGCCGTTGAGCGCGAACTAGTTGATTTACAGGGATAATTCCTTTTCTGTTTTTGTTCTTAAAGACGATGTATTTGATTCTAATCCATGATTTGGCTATATTTTAGGTGGCTATCGCCCCTAGAATGCGTTTTTTAGAACAAAGTTTGACTTCTTACCCCATTTTTGCTTTAACAGCAAAAAAATTATCAAGTGAAAGTTGTAGAGCATCAAATTTACTATCCACTGTGTATACTGCGACGTAGTTTCCGGGAGAAAAATAGCAGTTGCCAGATAACAACTCGCAATTACTGGAAAACAATCCATCTTTGCCAGAAAACAACAAAATTGAGAGATAATATGTATCAATTATTCATTTTTATTTATGTTTGTATGTATGTGTCTAACATGCTGTAATACAAATTTCAAATACTTCTGTGACACTGCGAAAACTGAAATCGATAATATATCTGGTACAGTCAGCAGGTCTGAGAATTAAAGTTGATTAAAGTATTTAGAAAAAAGTTCTATTTATACTAATAGGTAATTTCCTGTTACGTTTTTATCCCGTCATTTATACTTTTAGGCTTGAGATTGATTATGTTACAAAAACCTTTTTTATAAAAGGATATACGTCGGCTCTTGCAGTTTCTACCGAAAGATTTACACTCTACCTAACAATGATCACATATGTGTTACTTGGAAACAGACTTACTGGAGAGGTGGTATTTTCAATGGCTCAACTCTTCAATTCAGTTCAACTCTACATGACCATCTTCTTTCCACTTGCAGTTTCTACTTATGCAGAAGCCAAAGTAACTATTAAGAGGTTAGAAGAATTTTTACTCTTAGAGGAAAACAAATCTATATCTACATCTACCAATGATGATATTGTAGAAACAAATAATCGAGGCAAAATAAAAATAATTAATGCAAATGCCAGTTGGTTACCAAATCCTATAGTGGATACCTTAAAAAAACATAAATTTGGAAATAGAGGCTGGTACATTGTGTTGTATTGTAGGAGACGTGGGATCTGGTAAAACTTCTTTATTGCAAATGATTCTCAAGGAATTGCCTTTAAAACAGGGAAAATTAGAAATTGGTGGTAGTATTTCATATGCTTCTCAAGAACCTTGGCTATTCATTTCAAGCGTGAGGGACAATATTCTTTTTTGGTCGTCCGTATATTAAAAACAGGTGAGAAACAGATAACCAAAATAGCATTAAAATACATTTTAAATGTCAGTTTTATGTTATAGATATAGCAATGTAGTGAAAGTTTGCGCCTTGGAAAAAGACTTTCAACAACTTCCTTTTGGTGATAGACAGTTAGTTGGAGAAAGAGGTGTATCTCTAAGTGGGGGTCAAAGGGCAAGGATTAATTTAGCTCGAGCAGTCTATTCAGATGCTGATATATACCTCCTTGATGATCCTCTGTCTGCAGTTGATACTCACGTGGGAAAACATTTGTTCCAAGAGTGTATTATGAAATATTTGGCAAATAAAACTAGAATACTAGTTACACATCAATTGCAGTTTTTGAAACAAGCTGATATGATTATTCTTGTTAATAATGTGAGTTTCTTGGTACTACATTGTTTAAATGTCAACATTTTTCTTTTTCGTTTTTGACCATATGAATATTTCTTCTAGGACTGAATCTAATCTAATCTAAAAAATATAGTTACCCAGTATAATCGGGAAGAATAAGCCTCAACAAATATCAATAGTTCCACGTAAATATCTATGGATAGCATATATGTATAGATCGAGCCAGACCGCTAGGAACACGACTAGTAGTATGCGCAATTGACAGTCGCCCGTCTGTTGCTAACATGACGGGGCAATCGCAGCGCGAATGTCAATGTCCAACGGGCAACACTCTCCACAATGAATATTAGTACGTATTATTATATACCGCTTATTATTATTATATACCGCTAATGAGGAACGGGAGTTGGGTCTAAAGTGCTCTGGCGGGCGCGAAGAATTCTTTACGTAAAAGGAGTGGTTTTGCGCACATTTTGCCCTCATGAAGTTACATGGTCCGCGCGTTTTCGCGGGGTGGGGGTGAATTTTGAAATAATCGTTTTTTCCAAAAAATGGTTCCCTCAATGTCCGCATGGAACGACTAGACGAGTAAAACGCCGTCGAGATCGCTTCGATAGCTGTTCCCATCGCCGAGATATAGGACCCGGAAAATTCCCCCCCTTGCCGCCCAATGAGCAACCGTTATCTGGTGTAGCGACTCTTCGGGCTCCGGAGGGGGGGCTAATTTCTGAACGCGCCCCTTTGACAAATTCGCGTACGGCGTGTCGTTCTACGTCGCAAACGGCACAGAAAAGTCTAATGACCGAATTCGATCCGACGCATCGTAACGGCGTGGCGGCCGCCGATGCGCCGAAAATGTTCGATCGTCCGAGAAAAATACCTCGTCGGCAGATTAAGGACCGCGCTCTCGTGGGTGGATATTATTCGAGGAAAGGTTTCGGTAAAAAAATTGGTGGGGGGTGAGGGGTCGGAGAGGGGGGCTAATTTCGGAACGCGTCTTTTCGGCAAAATTGCGGGGGGCGTGTCGTTCTACGTCGCGAACAACGCAAAAAAAGTCGGGGATGCCTTGCGACGTGCAAAGTGTGCGCGTAGCGCACGCTTAACTTATGCACATATCAGAATTGAATACGAGGGTTAGTCGTTCACGTTCTCATACTGTTCACCCGCTCATACTGTTCACCCGTCCTTACTTGTTATTACAATATGTTACAACGTGATTCTGTAATTCCCAGATTTCAGTGACATGACAAACGCACTACGCAGAACAACATGAATAAACTGTCACCTCTGCTATCTTTCTCTCTCTGTAGCCTTGTTGGGAGCAGGTGATGTTGCGAAAAGCGTCTCACCGGTTTCGACACAAACTTATTTAAAGGGTGCCAGCGTATCGAAACACAAAGGAAAAAAATTATAAATTTAGGCGACTCTCAGGTGGTGGATTGCTGGTAGAGCGTTATAATACTATTCGCGCACTTATTTTTTACTGAGGGCAATAGTTTTTGTTTTATATTAAGATATCCTTAAGCACTGGAGAAATGTTACCTGCGCAGTGGCCCTATCTACCTAACACTAATAAATAATTTGGTTTAATTAAAACAGAATTTGGTTCATGTCACTAATATTTATACATACTATGATTTTCGTTAATTGTCTTTGCACAATTTTTGGCAAAAAGAATTAATTAAAAGGGCCTAGCTTCCTAAAGAGTACGTAATAAACTTTGCGTCTCATGGTTATCGGTCTATTACAATAATTAAAACGACAGGTTTCTCACTGTCTGATTTCTGTACCTATAAGTTACCTACCTACGCCGGCCACTGCGGTTTAGGCACCTGTGGTCGTTAGAACATTCTGAAAGTGGGATAAAATAATTATGGGGACACGCTTTTAATAAAATGAACTGTTCGATTCGTAACCTAATCTGCAAGTAATGAAAGATAAGCTTAACACAATTTCCGGAATTAAAACAAATAAAGTGAAATTAAACAAAATATACAAAAACAAAAACAACAAATAAAATGCTTGAAGCGCATACGCTCGAAAAACCCTGGTGCAAATTAATAAATGCGGAAAAGCCGCTACAAAGTTTTGATCTATCTTACTAAAATACAATATGCATCAGAGTCCAAAATAAAGGAACGAAACAAAAAATAAAAAACAACATAGCATTAGTGCACGATATAAAACACAACACTGCACGAGGAGAGCGGGATTCATTTGACACGTGGCTTAAAATTTCGCGAAATAAAAAAATGAATGAGTTAATAGTGTTTTGGCGGTGAACGAGAATTTGATTTTGTAATTTTGAATGTAGTGATTTGATTGTGTAATTTTGTATGTGGCGGTAGTGTGGGTGACGCTAGCTTTCTTTTTTTTTTTGTGAGTTTGGCTTGGTATCTCGGTGTCTCGTGACTGTCGCGAAACTCGGACTTCACTCGACTGGCCGATGCCATTTTTACCGCCTATATCCGGCTTCTGTTTTCGGTCGAATGTTCTAGAAGCTTTCTTTAAGATTGCCAGATGGTTTACGATATAATGGAAATTTCCGTGGACGATCCTAACTATAATGTTGCTATACTGGATATTTGGCGCATTTTTGAATATATTTTATTTATTTGCGTTGAATATTTTATTTTTCGGTAAGACAGTATGCGGTTCTATAACAACACCTTGCTTTTTCCTCCGAGTGTAGAAATGTTTTTAGTAAGATACCTGTAAAAATTTAAACCCATTTGAAAAACTGCATAGAGGTATTTATTATTTATACATTTACTACCTAGATGGCACTAACATTCGACATATTCCATATTTTATTTCTCTAACGGTAGAATTACCAATCACTGGATCTCACTTTATCCGTATAATTTTTGCTGTTGTGAATAGGTTATGAAGCCACTGTTAACTGCACATACCGCTGTTCCCAGCGGTCTGGCTCGTTTTGTATACAAATAACGTATTTGTTGAACTTCACGTTACACATATTCTATAACAGATACAAAACCTTGAGAAAGGAAACTTATTTCGTTTCAAAAAGAGCAATATTTTATTACTATTTTCATATTTTACATGTCAAAAGATAAGCTCTTTGACGTAAAGTCACAGAGGCAGATGCTTATTCTTTCAGTACGGTACTGGGTAACTAGTAGAATTATTCATATGTTAATAAGATCCAAGAAGAAGAAAAATTAAGAGAACACCACAAATATCATTTAGAAAAATTTAAATGTCACGTTTTCTTTAATTTGTTAATTAATTAACCATATGAATAGTAGTAGAATTTTAGATAGAAATGATACTAAAAAGAAACTTTATGCCTACAAAGTTTATTTTCTAATTTAGAAATATTGTAACTTTTAACTGTTGTGAATACCCAGTTGGTAGATATAGACCAATGAAGAAAAAAATTGCCATTCTACTTTTTAATATTATCAGATTCAAAACTGGTTAGGTACATTGTGGCAAAGACGTTTCTGACGTGACGTGACGAAAATAGTGCGGATCGTACCTTACAGTAAAACCGCTATATTCGGCCACCATTTAAAAGCGGCCACCTCTAAAAGTGAACAATTTTCAAATTTCCGAAACCAATTATATGAAAATACCCATACTAATGACCTCCCTAATAGCGGCATCCCCATAAAACGATCACAGCTACTTCAAAGATATTTTTTTTATAAAACACCTGCAATTGTACCTCTCATTACCGGTCATAAATTTTATTGGCAAATATGTACCTAAAATTTTTCGACCCTTCGTAGGCAGAATTTTATAAATACAATAACTATTGGTATTTCCCACAGGAATTTCAAAACCCAATAAAGGGACTGTAGTTTCATTGATTTTGAGCTAGTTTATGGTCAACTGTGATTTTGTTACAATCATCATGTCGCTGAAAAAGAAAACTTTTGTCTCTTAAAGACAAAATTAATATTATTGTGGAAAGCGAAAAGTTCAGTACCAGTGCTCGAAAGTTGTCTGAAAAGTATGGCATTGGAAGGATACAATTTAACGAAATTATAAAAAACAAATCCGACCTAAAGATACTCTTTGAAGAAGGTGTTCCAATCCAGAGCAGAAGATAAAATTTCCCAAAACTGAAAGATTGGCTATTGACCAAGTAGTTTACAATTGGTTCTGTAAAGCCAAAAATAAAAAAACTGGACCTCTAATAAAAGAAAAAGTGTTTGAAGCAGCCGAAAGTTTAAAAATGACGAGTTTTAAAGCCTCAAATGGATGGCTACAAAAATTTTGTCAGAGACATAACATAGGCTTTAAACCAATTTGCGGTGAGTCAGCTGATCTTGACCTGGATAGTGTTGAAGCCTGGAAAACAAAGCTACAAGTGATATTAAAAGACTATTCACCAAAAAATATGTACAATGCTAACGAAACCGGACTTGTTTATCTTGCAGTGCCTAACAATAGGTTTGCTCTAAAAAGTGAATAGTGTATCGGTAAGAAAACTGTAAAACAAAGATTGACCATTTTATTTTGCGCAAATATGGAAGGTGAAAAGGAAAACCCATTAATTATAGGGAAGAGTAAAAACCCTCGATGCTTTAAAGGATCTCATATCAACAAACTGCCTTTAGAATGGGTATCCAATAAAAAAGCTTGAATGACAACAGAAATTATGACTTCGTAGCTAAAATAATTTGACGAAAAAATGAGGAAACTAAATAGAAAAGTCATATTATTTCTGGATAATGCCACGTCCTATCCTAAAGTGACACTAGACAAGGTGAACATTGTTTTCCTGCCTCCAAATACCACTTCCTACTGTCAGCCATTGGATCAAGGGATTATTCATAACTTTAAGATGGCTTATAGAAAATTTCTAATCAAAAGACTTGTAACATTCACAAACAGCAAAATTTCATTTGAAGATACAGAAAAAAAATATTAATTTAACCAGCGCTTTAGTTTGGATATCAGCAGCCTGGAAAAACATTTCATCAGCTACAATTTCAAAATGTTTTGCAAAAGCAGGATTCTTGGAAAATGTCCAGCAAGACGAAGATTTCGATGAGGAAGATGAAATTCCACTATCCCAGCTTTTTCCTGAATTACACGATGTAAGCGTAACAAATTATGCATGTATTGATAGCAATGTTTTGACCGAAAATCCTAATTTTGGCGTTTAAGAAGTAATCAATGAATTAATTGATGATAAAGATTGTGATTTAAATAATGAATGTGATGAGGAAGAATCTGGAACGTCAAACATTAAAAATATGAGTGAAGTATGTGAAAAACTAAGAGATGTGCAAAGTTTCCTATTTTGTAATGATGAAAGTGACTAGCTGTAAAAATTGTCCAAATTTTAACATAATGTGATTCTCAGATTTTACAAACAAAAATTAAAAACTTAAAACAAACCTCAATTGAAAAATATTTTAAAAAAAAGGTAATTATTTAATGTGGCAGGTAATGTTTAAAATACGTAGATAATTCTTAATTAAAAATTGTGTCCTTGACTATATGTGGGATGGGAAAAATGGTGGGTACAGGACAATAATACTAAACGTTATTCTTTTGCTGACGTTTCGTTTACTTGTAACCTTGATGAGGTTTGCGTCGAATAAACGAAACGTCGGCAAAAAAAATAACGTTTATTTTTATTGTCCTGTACCGACCATTTTTCCCATCCTAAATACGTACATATATGAGTTTTTATTGTTTGACCTCATTTTTTTTATGTACATAGGCATAAGCACACCTAATTTGTAGATTATTATTTTGACTGCTGGTTTGTAGCATTATTGTCATCTCGCCGTTGAAAAGCTACCCGCCATAACCCGGCTTAGACTATTCGATTATAGAAGAATAACTAAAACACTTTCCAAAACAAACGCCGTTATTCCCCAGGCAATATGCGGTGGTATAACAATTTTTTCTACTAACTGTTTTTCTTTTGTGTTGAACAAATTACAATTTTTGACAGAAGTGTTAAAGTAAAACTTTTTTGACGGAACAAAACATTAACTTGTTTCCAACATTAGTCCACCTGAGGAACGGTTACCTCATCAAACGTTTCCTCACAAACATACAAAAAAACACGACATGAAATAACAAGTTGGAAATGTATGCAATGTAAAAAGCTGTTACATAAACTACAAATATCACAAATATCTTTGTGGCATATTAGACACTCGACCACCACGCTTGATTTTTACTGTTTGGACGGGTACTCTGCTTTTAAACACTCCCGCACTTTTAGACACTTCCAATTGTGCCTCCAGTTGCACCTTGGTTTGCGTATTTGTTGGCCTAGAAATTAGAGAACTTTCTTCGGTACCAACTTTCTCTCTCTCTTACTATCTCTCGTGGGGTGTCAGCATTACATTCAAAAGGAAATAACCGCTGCACTGGTATCAACAATTCACCTCGTACAGTTTTAACTCCAACAAGTCGTACATGTCCATCTTTTCCCGGTATGAGCTTCGTAACTCGTCCAATCTGCCACTAGATGCGCTTAACGGAGTTATTTCTAACTAGGACAATGTCTCCCAATTTTACAGTCATTAGATCTTCTTTCGAACAAAGGTCTCAATTGTTCAAGATATTCTAATCGAAATCGTTGACGCAAGTTGTTTCTTAACTTTTGTTGATTCCGCACACTACGTGCTAGTGAACTTGTGTCGATTTCGTCACAGTCAGGTATGACAGCATCAGCTTGATCCCGTAAAAAATTAGTTGGTGTAAGCGCCACCGAATTATTTGGGTCATTAGCAATGTAACTTAGTGGTCTAGAGTTTACTATTGCTTCACAGTCACAATGTCAAAAGTTTTGACGAGAAAAACGTAAGATAAATAATCTCAAGTATATTATTATATTTTTTAAAAAGTGTTTTCTTCTTTTCTACATTAGTCTCTTTATCATCATTATGACTATTCCTCGTCTAATGTCAAATGCAATTTATTTTATAGGGGCACATTGAGAAAGTCGGTACTTATGATGACCTCTCTGAAAACGTATTAATGAACATAGAACACCCCGAAGAAGAAAAATCAAAAGGAATTAATCTGAAGACCGAAAAAATAGAAAGACTGCTATCAATTACGTCTGTTGCTGTAAGATGTTTTTTAATATTATAGAAATGCTCTAGTACTGGGTTATTTATTATAGAGTTCCATCGATAAAGAAGATGAACCAGAAGAAACTCAGGAGCTTATTGAAAAGGGAGCCATTCCTCTATCAACGTATATCGAATATTGGCGAGCTGGTGCTAATAAACTATTTTTATTATTTTTGCTAGGTTTGTTGCTTATAGGTCAAATTACATGTAACGCTTGTGATATGTGGGTTACCATATGGTAAGTATGTAGTCTTAATTTAATAGATTTAACTTCGACAACGTTATTTTTAGGACAAATATGGAAGAACGGAGATATTCGCAAAATATTAACGCTACCTTATTAAAATTTTATACAACGACAGAAGCCTCAAATATATATAGAAATATTACAGAAATATCATCAAATAATACTACAATGACAAATATTGTAAACTTACAACCATTAGACAATTCTTCGGATTTAATGGAACTGCATAATGACAGAAATTTAAATGAATCCATGGAATTGAAGTCTCAAACACTTTACATAATTGTTTACACCGTATTTATCATCGCTGTGCTTATTTTAACTGCTACACGGTGTTTGGTTTTCTATAAAATTTGCATGAATGCATCAAAAGTACTACATAATAGAATGTTTAGTTGTATTCTGAGGGCACCCATGCGATTTTTTGACACAAATTCCTCAGGTAAATTTATTTTAATAATTTTTTTGAAAGTTTAATAAAAAAAGTCGTGTCATGTCTCTTCTTGTATAAATATTTACATATACACTCTGAGAGAAAGTCTACTAACGAGTTGCCCTTGTAAGAATAATTTTGTAAATACACATCAACATAGTATTTTTCTCACCCTGATGACATTGTCACTTTTTTAATATTTACATTATTTATTAGTAGGCATTAAAAATTTGGATGTCATTCTAGAAAAAAAATTTAATCCTAATACTATATTCCGATAAATGCGCGATATAATGGTAATAAAAAAATTGTAATTTTTGACATCAGTTTAATAATTTATAACTTTCCTAATGGTTTCTCTCTAAAAAAAAGTACTTTGCTCATCATTTATGAAGTTTTATACTGTATGACTGATCATATATTTATTTCTTGGTTTCAAAGAAATTGCTACAATAACACCAAATTAGAAACAATTTAAAGTTTTCGTGACCTCTTGTATATTCCTATACTGTTTATAATGCAATTAGAAGTAAAAATTCGAATGCTGCTGGAAATGGCCAATATACAGTAATTATTAGACATGGGTCTCTTAAAATGGTAACGTTTCAATGTAAACCAAGAACAAACTAACTGCCGTCGGTCAACGTGCACCATGCCGAATTTCAGTTTTCCTTCAATGTACTAAGTATGTCTAAAACTTTAAAACACATAGCGTATGTTTACCAACCATTTTAAAGCATATTACTCATACTGTAAACTGCTATCTTAAACGACTACTTTCTTTCACTATGGAAAGATGTTATCGTGTTTTCGGTGCCAAAAATAGCTAATCCTGCATCGCTGGCTGATCTACGACGTATTAGTTAATTACGACATAGCACAACTACCGCTTTTTGAACCTTAATGAAAATATTTTCCTGCGTTAGATAACAACATGGCAGCTATTTTAGTATCATTGGGCTTCCCCAAGACGTTCAACACGCTTCTTTCTGCAAAGCTAAATTATTAAGAGTTTCATGATTCTTTAACTCTTATTTATCTGAACGTCGTCAGAGAGATTCAGTTGCAGGCAATATATTTGATCCTAAACTGATAATATTAGGTGATCCTCAAGGATCTATTCTTGGACAATTTCTCTTTCTTATATAAACTAGGGACAAATTTATTGACCCATCTGATTCTGACGCAGCTACAAATTTAATTAACCTCTAGATCTTGAGAACGTTCACAAATGCTTAAAAGAACCTTAAAATGAACCCCAACAAGTAGGTTGTTAGTTTCTTTTGTTTTGAAAATAAAAGTCAAACCTTAGAAGCATCTATTAAGATAAATATTAATAGACAGAATCTATCTTCTGCAAAAAACTAGGAGTAATAATGATGTATTGCCGCAGACGAAACTGTATTGAAAGAGTGTTGTGAATTTCATTCTTCAGTATTAATTTATTCTTAAGGAAATGGGTCTATTGTAAATTGAAGGTGCATTTTCCAAATATTTCCAATGTTGAGCTAATTTAATTCATTTAGTTTTTCAATGATATGGTCGAATTTTCTCAAATTGTGTATGAAGTAACAGCATATATTTTGTACCTTTTGAATACGATTTCGTATAAATTGGTCTAGGCTGGGTAGTACAAAATGTCACAGTATTATATTATAGGCAAGACTATTGTTACACCCATTTCCATATATCATGAAATTTAGTATTGTGTCTGTTCGCATCTAAGAAATGCATAAGATCCTTTTAAGTAAATTATTCACATGTTCCTTAAATCTGAAATTTGAAGGAGGTATAAGATTATATTATGCTGATGATACGCATGCTCTATGTACATAATAGTTATTTATGTACTAAGGGCATAAAGAACTGTTTAGGCCCGCGGTGGAAATCTAACACAATAATGACCATAAACGCTGTTGTGTCAGAGGTATATAAAATATTTTATATACGACCAGTCCTTATTACATAATACAGAAATATATGTCAGCTATCTTGCAAATTCTCCATAAAGATTATCGATTTGTTAAATTTTAACATTCCATAAAAATGACAATCGTATTGTCACACTGACAGGTAGGAATTTGATTTCTAATTTACATTAAAAATAAATGCAAGTAACCAAGCAACAATGTAAATAAAGGTGGCCATATTGTAATTTTATCATTTTACAGTTGTTCTGTGCTTTTTAATTGAACTGGAAATGCAAGAGGATGAAAATTTATTTTTCTGTACCCCACCAAAAATTACAAAAAATGTTGTATGAAAATTAAAGCAAAAGCCCTAGGAGGGCTGTAAACTGTTTTAGGGCCCATCGGGCTGTAAAGTGATACTTTAAGCCCTCAAACTAAATATATAAAGGAACCAATTAAAACCTGTCATATATAAATATATTTAAGTTGGTATGGAAACAATTCGGTGAGATATAAAATAACTGGATATATTGTATTTGGGTAAAAATGCTAAATTTGTATTAAACAATAAAAAAAACTACGCATCCACTAAGCGCACAGTGGTATTCTCTGAAAGGTTAAGCTTAAACAATAATGTAACTGAAAAAGTCTATATTAAATATTCAAGATTAATAATCCATTCTTAATATAAATTTATATAACCATATTCACTATGTGATTAAAAAAAATTAACCCTATTGTAACAATATTTAGAAGCCGTTCTTATTTATTAAATTGTTCTACAAAAAAAAAGTAGTTTGCCCATATTTACTCAAAACCTGACTGGAGAACTATAACAAAGAAAACTCTTAGTTTCTGTTTTTTTTTTCTCAAATTCGATATACATTATTTTTTGCAAAACTTCTCCTTTTAAGTACTGGTAATCATGACTAGTCTCCCCCTATCACAAAGAAACGATTTCTATCTATTTCAGTGATACCCGCTTGTTTATTTAGAGTTATTTTATATTAAAAAATTTGTTTGAGATGAAATTTTTTTTTGGAAAAAACATTTTTTTTTTTTTTTTTTTTTTTTTTTTTTTTTTTTTTTTTTTTTTTTTTTTTTTTTTTTTTTTTTTTTTTTTTTTTTTTTTTCTTTTTTCCCCGGTTTTTTTTTTTTTTTTTTTTGGGGGGGAAAAATTTTTTTTTTATTTTTAAAAAAAAAATAAAATAATTTTTAAAAAAAATTTTTTTTTTTTTTTTTTTTTTTTATATATTATTTCTGTAATAATATTTTGTAAATAAACTATTATTATTATTATTACTTATACTATCGCCTGAATTCCATGCTATAATACTAAGATATGACGTAAATTCACCGGACCCTACTGCACTAGATTGCACATATTCCTATTAACTGTAATTCTTGCACTCATTTAATTTTAGGAAGAATACTTAACAGATTTTCCAAAGACATGGGAGCTATAGATGAAATACTGCCTCCAGCAATGCTAAGCGCGATCATAGTATTTCTTCTCATGACCGGAATTCTCATGATGGTCTTTATTGTAACTCCATCGATGATTTTGCCGGCCATAGTTCTTGGATATCTGTTTTACAAGTTTAGGATTATTTATTTGAAAAGTGCGCAGGATATCAAAAGACTTGAAGGAGTTAGTAAGTAAATTTTGGATTGAAGGTTCGCTCACATGAGATTAAATTTCTTAATAAAAATTAAGGTTGCTGTCAATTGTCATTTCAGAAACATCTACTTTTTTGAAACTATAAGTTATAGAAAATATTTTTCACAAATATTTCAGGAAGTGGAGTTAGTAGATATATTGTACTCTGATTAATTTAAATATATTAATTTTAGCAATATATAAATGCAATCAAATGTTATGGGCAAGTAAAACAGTTTTGTAAACACTGTATGTAATATAGAAATTAATCTCATGAAAGCATACCTTAATGTATGGCTGTGTTCTTTTTAAATTCAGTTGTATTTTGTTGATATTTTTAAGCTCGAGCCCCTGTGTTTTCACATATATCTGCTTCTCTTTATGGACTTTCAACTATAAGAGCTTCAGATGCCCAAGAAATGGTGGCAAATGAATTTGACGTCCTTCAAGATCAACACACAAGTACATCATATATGTTACTAGCCTGTAGCGAAACCTTTGGATTTTACTTGGACGTTATTAGCACTTTATTTTTAACTTTGGTGACTTTCCAGTTCCTTGTTTTGAATAGTGGTAAGGATATAATATAGGGTGATCAAAAAAATGTCTCCCCAAGTTAGTCATGGAAATTTAACTTTTAAATTACAATACAAAAATGTAACCAAATTAGTAACAGTTCATTGAACTGATGCCCTCTCCCAATGTGAATGAATACAAGACACAAATTATATCCATGGCTATCTTCGATGATAATTTTTTCGATCACTCTTTGGAATAGCATTACTAGTGACGTGGATACAGGAGCTGAGTTAAAAATTTACATGATAGAGTTTTTTCTGAATTCGAGTACATTTTATGAAAATAGTTATATTCTAACCAAAAAAAGGTGCTCTTGTTGTCATCATTATCGATAGTACTTCAGCCCTATAAGTGGACCTCGACTTTCTCTAGCTTTTTACGACATTTGTTCTTGTTCGTTGTCTGTGTTGTTCAGTTGGCTGTACAAATTTTCCTTGCATCTTTATCAACTCATCATCTCTCCATCGAAGATTTGGTCTTCCTAATTTTCTCTTTCCAGTCGGTACGTAGGATCATTTTTGTCGAATTATTGTCGCTGTATTTGATAAGATGACCTGCCCGACTCAATCTGCCTGTTTTGATGGTGACAATTGTAATGATTCTGAGCCGTATATGTGATCAGAGATACCAGGTATATAAATTTTCTTATGATCTCAAAGTTATATTTATTTGTCCACATTGAAGTTCTGTGCCATATCCATAGCTCTTTTATTATTTGTAGCAACGATTAATTTTGTTTTTTATTCATTATTATTGAACCCAATGCTTCCTGCAGCATTGACAAGATTGGTAAATGTTTCCTTCCATTTTCGAACTGTTCCTGTGATTCACATCGCCTGCATATGCTAAGGTATAAACTGATTTGTAAAAATTTGTATATCTGTTATCCAAGCCAGCATCCAGTAGGGCATTTTCTATTGCGATGTTAAGCAGAAGACACGCCATCGCATCCTCTCGCCATACATCTTTTTTTTTGTTTCAACTGTTCTTGATGTTTAGTTCTGAATCATTATAGAGCATACTAGCATACCACCCTCGTCATTTTTGTTAGGCTCAATAGTTTTTCTGATATCTCCAACTCATCCATGGCTTCATACAACGGTCCTATAATGCTGTCATAGACAGCTTTAAAGTCGATGAACAGGTGAAAGGTGTCATTATTGAATTCGTTCGCTTTCTCGAGAATCTGGCATAAAGCAAACGGCTATGAAGCGTCCTGGTCTAAAGCTGTATTGGTATTCGCCAAGTCTAGCTTCCGTATATGGGCGTAGCTATTCTGACAGAATATGTGATAGGATTTTATATACTATATTAAGCAGCTCTTCTTGCATCTCGATAAAAAACATTGAGGTCGAGGAATACGAGAAAAAAAATAAGTAGTATGAATCTGCAATTTTTTCATTTTTGAATTGCATTGATTTCTAGTGAAATTAAAAAACCTCTGTCAATTACTAGGGGAAAAAATGATTCTTGACGTTTCAAAAAAGTCACATTTTTTAACGTTTCAAAAAAGTCACATTTTGACGTTTCAAGGAAGTCACTTTGACGTTTCAAAAAAGTCACATTTTTGACATTTCAAAAAAGTCACATTTTGACATTTCAAAAAAGTCACTGACGTTTCAAAAAAGTCACATTTTTTGACATTTCAAAAATTGGGGCCGATTTTGTTCATCAACGAACTCAATCTCTTCCTTGACCACTAGAATGTGTGTACCAAATTTGAAAGCTTTATCTAAAAAACTGTAGCTGCTATCGCGAACCAGACAGACACAGAGACAGAAAATTTTTTCAGTCTGAAATTTTGTGTATCGTCATAATTCGTCGAGATTCGTCCAGAAATGCAATAACAATTTTCAAAAAATTTTTTTACGAATACATAACTTCCTCACTTTGAGGGGTGGGACAGTAAAATAAATTTGATTTAACAACATAGAAGAAAGAATATTCACAAAAACTGCTGAAAATGATAAAATGTATGATGTTACTATTTTTATATTGCCGATTGAAATTTTTTTTAAATTACACCCAAAATTAGCGCTTTTGCAGGTTCATACTTTTTATTTGTTTTCTCATATTGCTCGAACTTGACGTTTTTTACGAGATAATCGAGGACAATTTGTTTTGGTTTGAATAGAATTGTTTTTCATAAAACGTTTTTTTTTGTCAGAAAAAAGTTCTCCATTGTGAAAATATCGATATAAATTTGTAGCTCAGCTCATTTACCCACATCACTGTTAATTCTGTTTCAAATTGGTTTTTTTTTTTTTTTGGCATTGGATTTACTCGTAATCCATTAGCCAGTTTCAAATTGGTTTATGATCAAAATAATTTCTCCAATATTCAATAAGTGTATGAAACTTCATCTGAAATGAGATATTCATTTCACAGACTACTATTTTCATTAATTAAAAATTAATATTTATTTTTGTTAATTTTATCACAGCTGATATATGATTGCAAATATACAGTATGTCCGCGGATGGGGTTTACAATAGGTGTAATGGCTAAAATTTTTAACTTTTCGAGAAAATATTATTCTTTATAAAAGTTTTTACTTGCCTAAAAAATAGTAGTGACGTTGATAAAAAATTAATTTTTTTTTATACGGGGTGATCAAAAATTACAAAAACTTAAAATTCCGTACGAGTAAACTGGTTCTATTTTTTATTTTGGAACAAAATGTGAAATAAAAAAAGTTGTTTCTAATTATATGGTCTGTCCAAATCCAAAATTTCATTTGAATATTGCAGTGTTTCCAAAATTAGTGAATTTTTAGTAAAATGCTAGTCGGTTTTTATCAAATTTTTATTTAGCTAATTGCACCAAGAAGAATAAATACCTGATAAACAATTTTCATTTTATAAAAGTGCATACATATTTGAAGTTTCTGACTTTATTAAATATCACAATTCAAAAATTCCTCCACCAAATTGAACCCATGCTTCCATTCGTTTTCGAATGTTGTGAAAACTTCTTCTAACTTCCTCATTAGAAATTGATTGCACAGCTGCCCAAATGTGCTGCTTTAGAATTTCAACGTCGTTGTCCATGGGTTGTCGGTAGATAATTTGTTTTAGACGCCTCCAGAGACGTGAATCCGCAATTGTCAAATCTGGACTTCTTGGGGGCCACAAAACTGAACCTCCTCGTCCAATCCACCCTTGCCCAAATTTGCTATTAAGCCAATTACGTACGACGCAAGCATGATCTGCTGGACATCCATCCTGCTGAAAATACATTCTCTTACGATATTCCAACGTCAAGGCTTCTAACTGATCAAAAAAAGAATGTATTAAGCATATGTAAATAAGAGTTACTATTGCACGTATTTTCAAAAAAGTATGGCCCTATTATGCCATGATATGAAATAGCGCACCAGACATTTACTTTTTTTTAAATATTGCCTTCCGGTAGAAATTCTAAATTCGGGGTTGGTATCTCTCCAATACCTTACATGTTGTGAAGCTACAGTCCCATTTGTTGAAAAAGTCGACTCGCCGGAGAACATAATAAATTTATAAAAATTCGTATTGACAGTTAACATTTTAAAAATTATCTTTTATTGCAGATATGTCATGATATGTAGACGTACCTAGGTAACAACGCACCTAACAATCAATAAGAACATTACAGGAATTATACAGGATGTTCCTAAAATAAAATTTTACTAAAAATTCACTAATTTCGGAAAGATTGCAATATTCAAATGAAACTTTGGATTTGGAGAGACCATATAATTAGACACAATTTTTTTATTTCACATTTTGTTCCAAAATAAAAAATAGAACCAGTTTATTCTTACGGAATTTTAAGTTTTTATAATTTTTGATCACCCCATAAAAAAAATATAGTTTTTGTCAACGTTATTACTATGTTTTAGGCAAGCAAAAACTTTTATAAAGAATAACATTTTCTCGAAAGGTTAAAACTTTTAGCTATTACACCTATTGTAAACCCCATCCGCGGACATACTGTATATCATTGATTACGAAATAAAATCATCTCCCTAAAAATGTAAAAATTTTAAATAGCGCCCTTAAAAAAAATGATGACTGATTATTTTTAAAAACCAACGAAGAGTAAATTTGATTACCAAAGATTATTTTTTTTAAAAAGTAGCGTTTGAAATGTTTTTAGAGATGACATAACTTATCGCATCACATATAGTACAATCCCCCTGTATCCCTAAACTAACGTTGTGCGGGAGGGGGGAAACATTTAGAGACAATAGACACACACCCAATATTCATATATAGTGGAAGTAATTTCTCTCACAGTTAATTTCACTCCCATGATCGGGGATCGAACTCGGAACATTTTGGTAAAAGCCAAGTGTGACCATCTGTCCTAGATTTGAAATATAATCAAAAATAAAAAAGTTATAAAAATATCAAATATCATAAATTTCGTTTTTAAATTTTTTCAAAATCTGCAGCAAATAAAAGATTCTCATATAATAACAACGATACCAATAGTGTGCTTGAGATTTGGGACACTCTGTATACTAGATGTTTTTATATTACACACAAGCCTACGCATGGGTTGTTTACAATTTGTCATGCATTACTAGAACCATGTTATTATTACATATACGGATCTACGGGCCTAAAAACCAGTTCATTGTTAGTGTCATGTCAAAAAGTCCAACACTCTTCATGAACTATTTGTACGTACAAAATCAACGCTTTCAATCTTCGATATTTGTTTATTAGTTATACTATACCCATAAAATGTTGCAATTTATATTAAATATTATTATACACTGTGTTATTGTGCCCATAAACACAAAAAAGAAAATGTTTTATATGTTTACAGAAAATAATCTCAGTGGTGATGTAGGGTTGGCCATATCCAGTAGTCTAATTTTGACTGGCATGTTGCAAATGGGTGTTCGACAAAGTGCGGACGTTGCAAGTCATATCACAAGCGTAGAGAGAGTCCTACAATATACAAAAAATACAAAAGGAAGGAACTGTTACTCCTCCTAAAAAACCAGACAAAAATTGGCCTCATGCTGGTAAAATCACGTTTAAGAATACATATCTTTCGTATGCTCCAGAAGAACCACCAGTTTTAAAGAACTTGAACATCGTAATACAGCCAGGGGAGAAGGTATAGTATTAATAAATTTGTAATTGGGACGTTTTTGTTTCCTGTGACAGTACCAACAGGTACAGGATATTTCTGAAAGATACGTGCAAGAAACTACCACTTATTCCTCATACCAAATACAAGGGTTGAACTCAACTTACTTCTATCCAAAAATGGTCATCCAGTTACAAATAACTTCAAACTTTTTTAACAGTTTATGTAGTGAATGACCAACTTTTGAACTCTTGCGCGGTAGTAATGACCAAAATAATAACGTCAAAAGATATCTATTGCCAGTATAGATTAACATCCCAAATATAATCGCAATAGCTATAAACGTTTGTTTGTTTTTTAAAAAAAAATCTTAAGAACTTTGTATGATAGCTTTTTATACACGCCCTTCAAAAACACTCTGTAAAACTGCTTAACTATACAGGGTGTTTGTGAAAAACAGGCATATATATCAAATTGGTAAATATTCACATTATCCTGATATTCGCAAAAATCTTTATTTCTAAAATATCTAATTAATGATTAGTACAAAACTGTTAGATTTAATTCAGATTCTTCGAACATATTAAACAATTTGGCATATGAATTTGGAGTGTTCCTGAACAAAAAAGTTGAATTCCCGGAAAATCTTTTCTGATCAATGTCCACCAGCTCCGTAAAAGACCATTGGAAATATGGTTTTGTGTTGTTACAATTAGGTGTAAATTTTAATAAAATTACCTACTCCTGTTTTGAAAATAACCTGTCATTTTCAAATTTCAATTAAGAAAACGGTGTGTGTAAAAATAACAAATTTATAGTTGTCAATTCTAAAAAAAATCTCGAAAGATCTTAAACTGATTTACTTTTTTAGGTAGGCATAGTAGGAAGAACAGGAGCAGGAAAGTCTACTTTAATCGCATCTTTATTCAGACTGGCCCCTACCGAAGGCATTATTGATATTGATGATATCGATACTGCTACTATCGGACTAGAAGATTTAAGATCGAATATTTCTATTATACCCCAAGAACCAGTATTATTTTCCGCGACAGTTAGATATAATTTAGATCCGTTTGGAAATGTTAGTGATGAAGCATTGTGGAAAGCTTTAGACGATGTAAGTATAATGGAAAAAAATAGAAAAAATTAACCCAAATGGATTCTGATATGATGTTATTAACATAATACCTAAAGTACCAAAGTCGAAATTCTCTCAATTTATTTAATTGAAGATTAAATAAATTTGCCATCCCACTTCTTAATGCTTTATTTTATATCATACTACGAGAAGAGATTCAGCATTCTTGGCAGATGAAGTCACCATCTACTCATTTGTTCTCGGTGTTCAACAAGAGACTTATGTTTTGAAATCCCCTTTGATGACGTTGTGTATACCTACTTCGCACTGACGAAGGTAATAACCAGACACCGGTCTGCGAATGGTGTGCACGACGGCCTCAAGAGGAATTTCCATTTATTTGGTAAAAATCTTTTACTAATGGGCAATCGCAATAAAGTTGATTGAGCTGAATCACTTCACGTAGTATGATACAAATTTATAAATCATTAAGAAATGTGTTGGAAAATTTATTTAATCCTCAACTAAATAAATTGAGAGGATTTCGACTTTGGTACCTGGTATTATGTTACTAACATAATACCAGGTACCAAAGTCGAAATGTTACTATTTTTAAATTAACAAAATAAACTTTATACACCATACAAAGTGGTCCGAAAAGTTTGAAACAAACAAAAACTTTTTCATTAAGAATTTCAGAGCCAATGAAAACTCTTGCGACACAAAAACGATGCCTATTTTCTCCAAAAAATTTATTTGGCCAAATAATCACCCCCAATATTGTAACAGTAAACTGTTACAGGTTTTTTTGGTAGATGTTGTTGAATTGAAAATATTAAATATAAGAAAATGATAGACATCAATTTAGTTCGGAGCAAAAGCAAAAAAGGCGAAATTTGAATTTTTTCAAATTGGTCAATCAAATTTTGTATTTAGACATAAACTGGAAATAAAAAATAATTTTTTGAAATAACATTTTTCGGTATCGTAAATAACAAGAGTAGTTTACTCTTGAGTCAATGCATACATAATTTTGGAATATCCTGTATATAAACAAATTCATACCTAGTAGTAGAGTAGGTACCTATCTCTATACAAACTACTCAGTAATTAAGATTATTAGGTAACCTTGATTACTCAGTAATCAAGATTATCAGATAATCTTCAATACTGTGAAAGTACTTTGATTACTGGCAATTGGTAAACATTAATGATTAGCCAATATAAAATGTAATGATTACATTACAATTACTTAATTTCTTGACGTAATCTGATTATTCTGATTACATTATTTTTTGGCAAAAAGTAGTGTGAGTAGTAACATGACGTAATCGATTACTCCCGGCTAGGGTGATTTACGTAAACTTCAATCTCGTGAATAATGGCCATCATTACATGCTCGTTGAATACACTATTAAACTCAAAAACATTTTTTGTTCAGTAAACAACATAAATTAAACTATTCAAAGTAAAATCACAATTTTTTTCAGGTTGCATAAAAAAAATTCAAGATAAATGTATTGAAATAAAACGTATTAAAACCCACTCCTTCTAAAGTTCTACGAAATGCTTTATGCATGCATTTTGTTGTACTAGTGTAAGTGAATAAAAATTAAATTATTATTAATTTAGGTGGAATTAAAAAATACAATAGAAAGCTTAGACCAGATAGTAAACGAAGGAGGTTCCAACTTTAGTGCAGGACAAAGACAACTTATATGCCTTGCAAGGGCCATTGTAAGAAATAACAAAGTGCTAGTTATGGATGAAGCTACTGCGAACGTCGATCCCCAGTAAGTAAAAGCAAAAAATGATCTAGCGTACGATAAAAAGTGATAACATTTAGAAATAATTTACTTCAATCTTAGAAGAAGATTTGATTGTTAATTTTCAGCAGATGATATAAGAATGAAATAAATTGTTTTGGATGTTGCTTACAAACCACGAAATGTCTGTTCATCGCATTATGATTATTTAGAAGCTGTGCCTAGTTTGACCTACGTAAAAGTCGTTACAATCTAGACGAGATAATTTACAATTCGTTGATTTCTTTAAATCATTAGTATTGTTAGCGTTATAGTAACATACGCGAAATTTTGACAGTATTTCAAAACTAATTCTTTTTGTTTTTTTTTTTTTTTTTAGGAAAATGCCGTCGAGCTCAGTTTCCATTTTGTGGGGTCGCTTTTAGAATCACGTACTCTTCATAGAACTTATTTCGTGGTAATTTTGCTGTAGTATTGCATATTGTTTTAATGCCATCTTCTTTATAGTCCATATCAACTTCTTCTTTATATTGAAGGCCCAGTCCGTCAAAATTATGTGCATTACGTCAATTTCGATATGGTGAATTGTCCCCACACAGCTTTGCGAACGTTTCGTATTTAATGACATACTATTTCTGATGTCATCATCGATTTTCGATAACGTATTGCATCTAAAACGCTGTTATTGGTTAAGTTTCAAACGAAATTAAATGAAAAATTGCATACACTATTTTGCGAAACTCGCTAAAAATGGAGCCTCAAAAACTGGCTTGTTTATTGGTTACTATAGCAGCGCGTGTACTTCATAAAAACCATTACAACCGATAATAAATACACCTACTATGCATATTATTATGTAATTAATAACAAAGCATCTATCTCATTGGTCAAAAAAGACCAATGCTTATTAGTTTATAGGTCAAAAGGGTATATCGAAATACATCATTAAAATTATTCAATAATCTGTTTTGGCACACTTGTAATGTTTTTAAATGGCTGTCTATCCCCTCTCTAAATAGTTATTCCATACTGACATACCGGCACGGTATACTAGTGTTATGACTTTCCTGTACCTCTAAGAAAGTGAAACTTATAAATAACTTGTTAACGTTATTCTACATGATCCCTCAATTCAATTTCATTTTTGTTATGTAAAATAAACATTATAGTAATATGATATTATTTTCCTATTTAAGTTTAATGTTTTTAATGCATTAATATTTAATAGAAATAAAATAGGACCTAGTAGTGTACCTTGTGGAGCTCCCATTTTAACTAAACTAATTGTTAATATTAGTTTCTAAAGGGGGACTATTATTATATGAATTTTTTAAAGATATTTAACAGATATTTTCTTGGTTGAGGTGAAGATGAATTTTTTTAGTGTAAATATTACATAGTTTTCAAGAGGAATTAAAATCATATCAGATATCATTTTGCACTTGTTTTTAAATTTAGTATTTTCTATTTGTAAAAATAAAATTTCTCCAATATTTAAAAAAAGTTGTTAAAAATGCTCGGTTCCAAAGTGGCGCTTGATTGATTTTTTACATAAGTTTAAAGTCTATTAATTTTTAAACCAGTGGACTGAATATTTTTTTTATTATTTTTTAACTAAATTCATTCACTTTGAGCGAGACTTGAAGGAATAGTAAATATATTTCTATATCTAATGGAAATTATTGCAGAAATTCATACCTAACTTTTTCATATATTTTTAAAACCCCTTGTGAGGAATGCGTTCAAATACGAGGAAAATATTTATTGAATAAACCATCCTTCAACAACAATTTTTTCTTGCTCATTGTTTAATATCTGATACGTTCCGAGATACAACGTTTTTACGTAAACTTTGCTTTTTCGCCTTTAATTATTGGAAAATGATATCTACCGAAATCGCAGTTAGATTGGAAAAATTAAGTTACAGAAAATAAATTAAAGAAGAAATTAAATAAATAAATAAATAAATAAATAAATAAATAAATAAGTAAATAAACTAGAAAGTTTAACTTCAATGAGAACAATACCTATAATTCAGAGAAAACTTTCTTTATTTCTCTCTTGAAGGAACTTAATGGTAGATTAATAAATTTATGTAATAAAGAATTATATAGCTTAATCACCTTATAAGTAAAACATTTTTGAAACACAGCCGAAGAATGAAGAGGGATATGAAAATGATTCATTCAGATACCTTATAGTGAGATTATGAAGATCTGATCTTTTTAATAACTATTGGTATAAAGCAAAAGGAATTTTAGAATTTATAATTTTATAAACAAAAATTATATTTCCTTCTATTTTCCATTGACATCCATTTTAATTCTATAATTTTTTGTGAAACATGATCATATTTATGTAACTCAAAAATGAAACGACAGGAATAATTTTATACCTTTTGTATCCGATATTGACCAGCCCTATCAAGAAAAGGGCCATAAACAGACAAAATTAATGAATCAGATAAAAGTTTTTTAATTGATTGACTTAAAGTATTTCTGTGAGGTTATAACATTTTGAGGGTGCCAAATGACTTTTGTAATAACAAATTAACATGTAAACTAAATTTCAAGTGAGAGACAAAGATAATATCCAAATTTTTAACAGAATTAACGACGTTTAACTTTGTGTTATTGATGTTAATAGAAAATAGTTTCCTAAAGCTGATTTAGAGTGCGTGCTACCAAAAATAATTAACTTACATTTATTGTGGTTTAGCTTTAAATTATGTTGGGAGGAAATGGAGTTAATAAGTTGCAGATCATCATTTATTTTAGATTGAGCTGAGAATACATTATTTAAATTAAAATTTGGGTAAATCTGTGTATCATCCGCATACGCCTGTATTTTACAATGTTTGATTGATTTTAATATTTAAGTAGTGTAAATAATAAAAAGCAAAGGGCCAAGAATTGACCCTTGAGACACGCCTGATATAACGTTTATTGCTGATGATACACAGTCATTTAGATACACATTTTGTGTTCGATTACTTAAGTAGCAATTAATAAAACTACAAACTCTACTCGAGAATCCATAAAATATCAATTTAGTGCAAAGAAGTTTGTGGTTAATGTGTCGAACGCCTATAATAATCTAATACTGCTAAAGCGGTCAATTTTTTTATCGATGTTCTGAACTATGTCGTCAGTTACCTCCAGTAGTGCAATTGTAGTATTATAGTCTTTTCTTAAACCTGCTTGACAGTTCGAAAGACTTATAAATTCAAAAATATAATTATACATTTGTTGATATACAGCTTTTTCCAAAATTTTTTAAATAACAGGTAAGACACTAGGATAGGACGAAGATCAGAAAATTGTTGACGATTAGTAATTTCTCCTAAAGGCTTAATATTGGCTTGTGTCCAAGGAGCAGGGAAATAATTTTCACTTAAACAAAAGTCTATAATATTGGTCATATATGGGTCTAGAAAAGGACTACATACTTCAACATGTTAATTGATGTACTATCCGATCCTGTTGCATTAAATGTAATATTGTTCAAATAGTATGTATGTCTTCGAAGTTTAAAATCACAGTTGGCATTTACATCTTGAAAGTTGTTATTATCATAAAATTTTAATACATCGCTATCAATATCATCGGCAACCAAAACAGAAAAAAAATATTCATTAATTTTTTCAACATTTTTCAGATTGGCAGGTATAACAAATGACTTTTTGGTAATGCTTAGAGATTTTAATCCGTTCCATAGATCTTTAGATGTATTAGTATTAAACAGATTACTGAAAAATGACTTTTTCTCTCTACGAATAGAAGCCAGTATATAATTTCTAAGATTTTTATATTGATCCCAATCTGCTGATAATTTTGAAATTTTATACTTATTACTTTTTATACTTTCTTTCATCATAATTTTAATAGGATAAGTCAACCATGGTGCTTTACGTTTTGTAATCCTAACTGTTCTAATTGGCGCATGAGTGTTAACTAAGGATATTATTAAATCTGAAAACATTTTAATCTCAAGTCAATATCATCGATTCTTAATATTTCTTAAAATGGTGTACTTATAAGGTTTCTCTGAAATGCTTCATAGTCAAAATTCTTAAAATCTCTGAAAGTGTAGTATTTTATAGGTTTATTAATTTTAATAACCAATTCACAATATACAAGACTATGATCTGCAACTAAACTACCATCTAAAACTCCACTACACCTTATAAGATTTTGATTACTGAGAAAGATTAACCTCATTGATCTGTTGTCAATAGTAAAATCTCTGTTAAGTTGTACAAAGCCATATGCTTCAAAACATTTATTAAGTAAATTATTAGGATTATTCATTAAGTTGATGTTAAGATCCCCAACTACAATAACTTCTTCAGCCTAGGGATCTAGTGATAGAGAATTTTCAAGATACTCTATAAAAGGAGTAATGTTGCCAGTAGGTGATGGAGGGCGATATGCTGTACCAATGATAACAGAGAACGTCTTAATTCTCACTTTTATCCAAATCATTAGATATGAAATCAAAATCTAGTTTGCTACAGTTGATATTATTTTTAATATAAATACATACCCCTCCTCCACGTGTAGACCTATCACCTAAAAAGTTAATATCCAGGAATAGAGATTACCACATCATTATCGTCATTCTTCAGCCACGTTTCACTGACAGCAACTATATCATAATCGTTAGTAAGATCTACCAAATTTAGAAAATGTTCGATTAAAGAACGTGTATTAATGTGACATAGTTTTAAATTTTCCAACATTGTCATTGCGAATATAACAATTAAATATTCATACTATTAATGTGAAGTGCAAAAGTAAGTTTATAGTAATAACAGTAATAACTTCAACTTAATGTAAATGTGATTCGTGTACACACTCTATAAAATTAAAAATTAGAAAGAGAAAAAAAGGAAAGAAAGAAATATATAAACACGACAAAATAGATGGGCTTTTTGCCTTATTTTAAAAAAAGACAAAATATCTGTAAGAAAAGAAATATGAAGTTACTAATAGGCAAAAATGTAAAAAAAAAGAATTTAATTGATCTAGTATTAAACAAATATGTGAAAATGAACTCACAATAATTAAGGATTACTCTAAAGAAATCATTAAATTAAGGTAATTAGTAGATTACGTAAATATAACTAATTAAAAAAATTTATATATAACAGTTTTCGATTACATTGTGCCGGCTTAATTCTGCAATACTCGTATTTCTAAATCATGCATATTTTTTAAAAAACATTTTTTACCATTTAAATTTTCCCATTTTGCGACCAGTCATTCGTTTTTCTAACTTTCTCTTTACCAGCTAGCAATAATGTATATCTTGATGGTTACACCAAAACCTTTAAGGCGTTCTTTGTTAAAGAATATGGCGTTACCATGATGACCAACCGACAAAAATTCCACGATACTGCCCTAGATTTACTTGAATTATTTTTTACAGTACCAATACGATAACAGTTTTCAATCAAAAAATCACTTTCCTTAACTTTTAATTTATTTATAAAAACAGATCGAGTAATGTCCATCAAACTTTCATCTTTTTCTTCCTTGATACCATATAATCTAATGCTGTTTAGTTAAAAATTTTTATCCAAGTTATCAATTTGTTCCTTAAAGAGGTTATTCTTATTAGTAACAATGTCAAGTTAGCTGTTTATGACTTCAACTTTGTTGTTAATAAAATCAATCTTCTCGGACAATTTAGAAACAATATTATCCATCAGTTTTTGAGCCAACGATTCCATAAAAACTTCATATTTATAAAACTAATAAACACTTCTTTAGATACTATTTTATGTCTTCTTTTTGTTGCATAGTAAGAACCATTTTTACTTTGAATAACAAGTAATATATTAAATTAATTAAATTGTACTTATTGTAATTTTCTACAAGTATATATATTAGAATCACCGGGACATTGAAAATACAACTACACAACTCTGAGGCACATTGATATATGATATTTAATATTAATAAATAAACTTAAACATTACACAAAAGCGAAACAGTAAAAAAATCAATAGTTAAGCATTGGAATGTTTAGTATATTGTATTGCTGTATCTACCAGTTTCCAATTTGCGTGGCATACTAGAAATTATTTTTTAATTCTTTGCTGTGGTGTATCAAAGAAGCAGCCATCTCTGCATGGGTCTCAGGAGCCCTTTTACGAAATCAAACTCCTCGTCCCAATTTGTCCCATAGATGCTCTATGGGATTTATATCGGGACTTCTAGCTGACCATTTCAATGTGACGATATCAGCGTTGTTAATGAAATATCACACTACTGCTGCCGTATGTGGTCGAGCATTATCGTTCATTAGGATAAAATTATTACCAATTAACTAAGCAAAGGGTAACATATACTGTCGTCAAATGTTTTCCATGTGTTTTTCATGTGCTCAATAATCAGAAAATAATTTATTGATTAGTGCTTCGATTGAGTGGCAAATATTTTATTGATTATCAATATTGTTTAATTTAGATTTTAAGTGTATGTAGAGCATGTTAGAAGCAGCAAAATAAAATAATGTTAAAAATATTTAATTGCTTATAAACCCCCATTTCAGTAGATTTTTCTCTGCAACCAGAAATTCATCCAAGTGATAAACTGGTTGTCTAACTAGGCATAAATCAATGATTTATTTCTCCTTAATCATTGGTATAAATCTTACAGTTTTCAAATCAAGTTTAAATTTATTTTTCCTCACATTAGTAAATTACTGATCAAATTTAAAAGGTAGCATCGAAGATGTTACAACGTCTATCCATCGAAATTCCACCCCATACCATAACTAACCCGTCATTAAAATTCTCGCACTCTGCTATTAAATTTTGATTGAACCTCTCGTCTGTTCTTGTCTATATCCTTTTCTCTCCGTCTACCATGTCAAGGAAATACCTTGATTCCTCCGTGAATAAGACATGGGATTGATCATCTCATCGCCATAATTTTGCATAAAATTTCGCCGGAGAGCAATATTTAGCCAATAATTTAGGACCTTTTTCAGATATCCCAGTCTTTACATAATCCTCTTAAGTCTCCTGAAATTTGTTTATTTACGGACTACAATATTCCGATTGTGGTGCAGGTCTTGTTTCACTCTTACAGCTGTATTCGATCGCTTTTGTAAAATTTGTAAGAATAAATCGATCACCTATACAGGATATTTTTTTCTAGCGACTAGAATCCATCTTGTAACTGATGCTTCCCATTTGTTCATACCTACAAATCTTCGGCCTGTTGCTTCATAAACTTCCACTGCATAAGAAGCGTTTCATTTACTTCGCCCGTCATTTACTAAAGCGACTAATCTGGATGGTTGAGCTGGAGTAATAATAATAATAGCATTTTCTTTATATTGGAACGCCATTAGCAATCAACTGCAGCAAATTTGTTTTCTAGCCCAACTGAGATCTCTGTAAATACAATTTCCCAATAATTAAAGGTGAAAAAGCGAAGGTCAAATAAAAACGCTGTTTCTCGCAAAGTCTCGGAGATAGAACAGCAAGCAAAAAATAGTTTATCCAGTAGAAGGTAAATGTTTGGTGTTTTAAAAACATGTGAAAAAAATTAGCTGAGAATTTTTTTCAAGAATTTCCATAAAACTTAGAAAAGCTTACCATCCCTTCTAGTCTCGCTGATAGAGAATAAAATTAGCTACAATCTAATAAAAAAATTATTCATGTCGGTCCATCGAGCTGGTTTGAAAATTAAAAGACTTTAAAATTATCTGAAAAATCAAGTGCGTCACTTTTTTTAGAACTAAGTGCATATATTTGCTTTTTTAAAATTGCGATATTTTGTTTTCTCTGCTATGCATTGTTAAAGAAGTATTATTTGAGTATTGAGCAAAACTTCTTTTTTTACTTAATATGATAAGAACCAAATTCGAATAATTTTTGCTCCATAACTAATATTTTCTTAACTATATTTAACTTTCTCTTGTCATATAATTTAAAATCTGTAAAATATTATTGCCACTGCCACTGTTTTTATTTTAGTACTGACTCTTTAATACAGAAGACAATACGTGAAAGCTTTAAAAACTGCACCGTGCTCACAATAGCCCATAGGTTGAATACGATCATGGACTCTGACAAAGTGTTAGTTATGGACTCTGGGCAAGCTGTAGAGTTTGAACATCCACATGAGCTGTTGCAGAAACCATACGGATATTTTACAAAAATGGTGAAGGAGACGGGAAGCGTAATGGAAAGTAGTTTGCGTAAAATGGCAGAGAAGGCTTATGAAGAAAAACATCGTAATAATATTAAAGCAGTAATAAAAGATGCTATGACTGAAGATGATGGTTCCTAATACTAGTTATTTTGTAGTAGAATTTATAATGAATTAAAGTAAATTCAAATGTATCATGTTTTAATATGTTTATATATCATTTCAATTACCCTGAAACAATTATTTTCTTTCCTTAGAAGTAAGTAATGAACGAGAAAAATTAAATAAGGGAAAAATTAAAACATTTTGAGTTCAATTATACAGAGGGAAACATATATCACGTATTACAAAGATTTAAGGTTTGTGCTCTTGTACAATAATTTTAAAAATTATATATTTTACATCAATATAGTGCGAAAGAAAACATAAAACACACCACATAAATTAGACAATCTCCAAACCAAAGCCGAAGCTGCTCAGAGAGTGGTTACAAAGTTGAGAGAAACGCAGACACACACAACCAAACCCTTCGACTTTGCCAGAATCGAAACCGGGATTTGTACTTGGGAGTCGATAGACAGTAAACCAGATACGTTTGTCGCTTAACGCTCTGGCCCACTGCGCTACCGAGCTCGGTGATAAACTTCATCCTTAGCACAGTATGTGAAAATCATAAGGCACAAAGCCGTTAAAAAATAATTGATAATTTGAAAAAAAATCATTGTTACCGTCCAGTGCAGTCGTTAATTTTTATCTATTTTTCATTCCCCTTTTAAGTAGGTAGTCATCTAATTTATTACAATCATTTTTCTTAGGTAGTGTATTAGGTATTCAGATGATTATTTTGAAGAAAAAAAAATTATTTATACATTACATCAACTCTACATAAAAATGTATATCATTTAATTTAACTAAGGAGGTTTAGTATATTTTGTTTACTACTATTAAATAAATACATTTCCAAATTATTACTTCTACGAAATTAGGTAAGCGTTACCTATCTGTATGCTTTGTAATATGATTAAAGAGTAAAAACGTACATGCTTTGTCATAATCATGTTATGTACGAGTATGTATGACGTCGCAATCTCGCGAATAATTTGTGGAACGGGAATCAAATTTTCCGACCTGTCTCTAGATGGTAGTGCGTACAAGTGCCTACGAGTGATGAAGACACTCGACCTACAATTACGCAACCAGACACGCAGCTGCATCCAAAGTATGTATGTATATCATAATAGCAGAATAATTTTGAATTTCAGCAAGACATAAAACTAGACTATTATGTGTGATACATTTTTGTAATCAGAAAAAAAATGCTCGAAAAGGTGAAATCCCATAAGAAAAAACAAAGTTGGCTGTTCTTTCTCTGCGATCTTAGACGTCAAGGCAGAGGAAATGGCATACATAGATTCCTCGTAAAAAGATGCCTTAAGAAGTCTTAATCGTAGTTTTATCCATTTTCAATTAAAAAATTAAAAAAGGAAATCAGAATTTTTCGTTTTTTTTTTAGACATCTTTAATACCTAAAACTATCAGGCAATTTTCTTTTCGGATTATTATTGATCAGCGTAACTTTACGTTAACCGCCCTGGTTTTTCTTAAGATAAGCGAGATCCCCATGCTGTCGGCCGAAAAACGGATACCCTGTGTATATGTAAACTTACGACTCATTTAAAATTTTGTGTCATTTCTCAAAATATTTACGGGATATATCAGGTAAATACGTAACATTTTTTAAAATGTTTTTTGTGTCATAATGAATCGGTTATTCAGTCACTTTGGCATCCTTTAGTACAGCAACGGTACTGTGAACTTTCCTTTTTATTACAGTATGAGAGCACCAGTTCCTGTGTTGGAACACCATTTTATTTTATCAGCGGTATGATAGCAGCTACGATAACTCAGTGAAGAAACGGTTTGCCGAAGGGTCTATTTGTATGGTTGTCGGTTTCGTAACAATGGACAACTCCACCCTACCTGCCGAAAATTTTTCTCGGTGTACAAACAGATTTATTACTTATACCTTTTCTCTAAATAAAAGGCAGAATTTCCTTTTCGCTTAATTTATTTTATTTAAGACTGTTTTACAATACAGCTAAGTTATGGAAGCTACTACTATGGTATTACTATCAACTGGCAATATTCATATGACTCCTATAAGCAGTTACAAAGACAAGTAAGCGGTGATTCAAAATAAAGCAAGAGTACAGCACTATTACTACTGGTATCTATCTACAGCAAGCGGTTAATGTGGTGGTATTGCGGCAAACGATCAGTACAGCAATATATCCAGGTGCAAGTGTTTACGGAGTTCAAGCGTGACACAGCGGCAGGATGTCAGTCCAGGGACAGGCGGTATATATGACTGCCTAATCGCCAGTGTGCTATATGTTTAGATTTGCTCCTAAAGGTAAAGGATAGGGTTTATTGACTACGTGTGTCAGACGGAACTGCTAATACATTGGTAATAATCGCACTATCACTGAGATTGAACTCTATTCACATACGAGGCCTCAGAGTTCTGTCCTTACATCAACAACAAATAATGATAACGGAATATTCCCGTTGCTCTTCTAACTTTAGTTATTTCATTTACAAAACAGATATTAGTTCTATCTCATTTTAATTCTTCATTTCAACATTCAGAAATCACCAGCCAAATACTGTGACAAGATAATGGCGCAAAAATGATTAATTTTAAATTTTTGGCAGGCAAATTTATTTAATTATGTGTAGAATATTTCATAAACATTAAATAATGCTAATTCCTAGATATCTACAATATTGGTTTAGTTTAAAAACAAATTAAGTTCCTCTTCTTGATAAAAGTTAAAATATAGAGTGGAATGAAAAATAATATTAACTGAAAATTTTTTGTTAATTATTATTTACTAACTTTTACAAATCTTAGCACAGATAAGTAAAACATGTATCTTTTTAAACAATTATTTTCCCGGCTATTTGCCAAAATGCTGAAACTTGGATTACAAAAAAGATAATATGCACATTATGTTCAGTACTACTGACTCAATAATGTTGTTTTTAATTTCAACTATTCTGTCTAGTAAAACCAAAAATAAATAAAACACAAGGTACTCACCAGTTGACACTCACTTTAAAAAAACTTTAAAATATCCACCGACACGTGTTTCTGCTTACCATAGCCTCATCAGGGTAGCCAGCACATTTAAAGAATCCAAAGTAAGGAAACTTGTAAACCTTAATGTAATAAACATTAATGGCTTCAGAGAACAGAATAATTGAAATTATATAGTGGAAGTACCCCTTAGGGTCAATGAAATAATTTAAAAACAAATTAAGTTCCTCTTCTTGATAAAAGTTAAAATATAGAGTGGAATGAAAAATAATATTAACTGAAAATTTTTTGTTAATTATTATTTACTAACTTTTACAAATCTTATCACAGATAAGTATAACATATATCTTTTTAAACAATTATTTTCCCGGCTCTTTGCCAAAACGCTGAAACTTGGATTACAAAAAAGATAATATGCACATTATGTTCAGTACTACTGACTCAATAATGTTGTTTTTAATTTCAACTATTCTGTCTAGTAAAACCAAAAATAAATAAAACACAAGGTACTCACCAGTTGACACTCACTTTAAAAAAACTTTAAAATATCTACCGACACGTGTTTCTGCTTGCCATAGCGTCATCAGGGTAGCCAGCACATTTAAAGAATTCAAAGTAAGGAAACTTGTAAACCTTAATGTAATAAACATGAATGGCTTGTAATCCAAGTTTCAGCGTTTTGGCAAATAGCCAGGAAAATAATTGTTTAAAAAGATATATTTTATACTTATCTGTGATAAGATTTGTAAAAGTTAGTAAATAATAAACAAAAAATTTTCAGTTAATATTATTATTCATTCCACTCTATATTGGTTTAGCTTATTGAGAATTAGTACATTGTAAATAAAAATGATAATATAAAAAAATATCAGTATTTGTCTCAAGAGCATTATTTATTATTATGTTATACACATATGTTCAAGAAAAATTAAATTAAATAAAGAAAAAGAATAGAAGCGAGAAGCTTTCTGTGTAGATAACTTCGCATACAAAATATAACTGGATGTACAATGTAGGTTAAATTGACGTCTCTTAAGGGGTGTACAAAGTACGGGTATTGTGTACGTTTTAGAGACGTCCATTATAGGTTCGTGTAAGTAATAACCAAAATATGACATAAAATGTATGTCTTTAGGGCGCGACGTGCTGTTTGGGAAGCTGTATTTCAAACGTTTACTAACGGCCGAGAGAACTGGCAAGAATGCGCCGAGTTATAGTCCCTTAGAATATATCGCCTTTTGTGCTCACTCAAAATGAAAAATATTCTTCGACTTCGTCGGCTCAGACGCTGGAACTATTGGCTGTACGTGTAAAATGTATAGGACCTAAATATACAAATTTTCTTTTGATAATAACAATATTTACGCCAAGACGCACCAGTACTAAGATGTTAAAAAAAAAATGAATTTTGTCATTTGGCAAATATGCCTGCGCCACGCCGGCGGAAAAATTAAAAGGTTGCAAATTTAGTATATTATTTCGAACATAATAATTTACTATTTCCCAAAATTACAAAACTTTCTGACTTAACTTTTAAAAGCCCCTCTTTTTCACCTGTGGCCTGGACTATAAAGGTAGCTCAAGGTATTTTATGCGGGAGGGAGTTGCAAATTTAGAGACAACGGACATATACTAAATATCCAGGTGTGCTAGGATTAATTATTGCTTTATAGTTAGGAAGATGGTGGCAATTTCGGTATATGATTTGCTCGTCGTTAGGAATGATAGGTAATAGAGTTTTGAAGCTTGTGAATATAGTAACAAGGTGGCAAGGTCAGGTGTCGCTGCTTGTTCAAAAAAAATAATTTTCAAAAGTGCAAAAAATAGAATCTCTAAATTATTTGCTATTTAGTTATTATGTTAAATTGACTATATAGATACTAAAAAAACATTTTGCCAGACGTCTTGGACGCTGCGTTTTTTTTAATAATTGTTAATTTAAAAAAATAGCTCCAATAAATTATTTGTTCGTCATCTCGTTTATTTTTAATTTGTTCGTTTTTGTCTCTAGAACAAGGAAACAAATAATGCCAGACGTGATGTCGCTGCTTTTCGAAGATATCCATAAAAATCTCCAAAAAATACGAAAATTTAATATAGTTAAGTAATATTTTGCATTTAATTTAATTACAAAAATTACAAAATACAAAAAAATTACATGACAAAATTAATAAGAAAAAATATTACTATTGTTACGCCCTGGACTGTCCATTAATTACTGAATAGATGAGACTGGAATTGTACTAGAACACTAGGTCCGGGAATGTTCTGAAATATTCTAGACCGTGTGAATGTATGTATAAATAAGACGCACGCTGAGCCGAGAGTCTTAAGTTGAAAGTGAACGAGAAAAGAAGAAATAAGAAAGAGACTTATAAATAGAGTTGGCAAATCGGTCCGCAAATCATGGGCGATGCCAGGTAGATTACCCAAATACATAAGCGAGATCTGTTTACTATTTTAGCAAAGACCAACATTTTATTTTAGTCTATTATTATGCCACGTGGTATGTACAACGTAAATTATTCCTCTCCGTTGTATTGTTGATAATTTTATTTATTTTATTTTATTCTTGATATTACTTTAATAATAAGGTATGTATGTTTGGGTTGTGCACGGTATCTCATTGAGATTTAAATTTATTTTAGTATAGCATTCTTCCTTTTAAATGGTAATCAGTTTCTTTATTAACAGATCTCACCAAATATATTAAAAATCATGTTTATGCATATTAATTTAAATGGATTCTAGTGAAACAATTTTTATAGACATCAACTCACTGTAGAGTTAAATTCGGGATACATACCATATTCAATATTATAGTTTTACACGCCTTAAGTGAAATAAGAGTAGTTTAATACGTTGTTACATAATATACAAAAGTAATAATCATAGTGCCAAATAGTCGTTAAAAGGTGAAATTCGATATCCTAGATTCCTTATAACCATTCTATCCTGCACTTTTCTTATCTAATTACAGGGAGTATCAGGACTGTGACGTTTGGTAAATGAATTTTTTATTCATAATTTTCTGGTATTACTTCTATTTGTATAGTCCTTGTTCTTTAATGTAGGTAATAATAAATACAGTCTACTTAAACTCAACACTGTCAGACCTGCCCAAGGGTAAAAATGGCCAGACGAAGACAAAGTGAATATATTTATCAGTGAATTCTCAATTCCAATTCAATTTAATTCGTTTTATTTCCTATTTTATATACATTTCTAATTAAGGGTACTTTTTATTTTATTTATTATGAATTTATTTATATATGAATATATAAAAACAAACAAACAATATAACATGATGGACAAAGTAGACATAAAATGGTATCCAGCCAGGACGACAATATAGCCTAGGTATGGCTGGTGCATCCTGGCGTTGCCAGTGTCGTGCCAGCACATGTCATTTTTCACCTTATATCAATCTGCATGGAGGCATTTTCCTACACAGAAAACAAACAATACTTTATAATTCATAAAACGTAAAAAAAAATTAATAAATTAGAAAGTCAGTTTACAGAGAACGTGGGTGATTGTAACACAGGATAAATTTGGTATAGTATGGTAGTGTGTACTGGACCTATTAAACCGACATTTCCACTGTTAATAGCTAGCCAAAGACTAACTGAGTGTACTGGCCAAACAATTACGCGAGGTGCTAGAGACGTTAGAAAATTTGACATATCAAAAAAGTCAAGTGTTGATGTTTGTGACCGATGGTGCCGCGACAATGCGTTTGGTAAAGTGGTAAAGTGTATGCTTGACACCTTGGCAGAAAGTATTGAACGAGGTTTTCCAGAGGTAGATGCATTAATAGCAAGTACAAAAGGTGTTTCTTAAACCTCTAAAAGTCTTCGCGCATGATGCTGCAAAAAATTTTTACAGATCTTTTCCAGTTTGTGATAACCAAGTTAATTAAAAGGGTAAGTTGTGCATACATTGTTATAAATTGTAACAGTTTATTGCTTTTATTACTACTTAATTTCATTTATATCCTGTGGTGCATTTTGCGAACTCTACTTATAATGTGTTTAATTGTGATTCTAATTAAGACAGTCATTAATTTATCGTTGTTAATTATAATTAGCTAATATAATAGTGATTAAATGTTACCTGGAGTTGATTGGAAGAGAAATTTCTGGAATAACCGAAAAGTTTCTACAGTATTCTCAGGAAGTAGTGGTGACACAAAAAGAATTAAACTACTGGACAGTGTTTCAGGACTATTTCTGGACCGAATAGTGACTAGTAGAGAAGTTTCTAGAACATTCTGATTTAGAAACCTCCGCAGATACGTGAGTGCCGCTAACAATAACGTGTGTCATAGACTTAAAAAATAAGACTCAAAGTGACTCATGAAAATTCTAGAACATTCTATTTGGAAATCACAAAAGATACGTGAACTGTGTTAACGGAATGTGTTATAGACTCAAAACAAGACTTAATAGTGACATTTCGTGAAAGTTCTAGAACATTTCATTGCACAATTATTAGTGGAGAAAGTAAATTTTGTCAACACAAAATTAACATAACCTCTAAATAAGACCATCTAGTGCTATTTCGAGATTTTTCTGGAACATTCCATTATGTAAAATAGACGTGAAAGTACATTTGATGGACATTATGGTGTAGTAAACTTTATTTTCAACTGATTTACGTGTCGTAAGTTAATGCCAATAACAAGCAGTACTGGCGGAGAAACAAACACAGGACTTGCTAACGGCGTTATTAGAACGGATGAACGATCAAGAAAGAAAACGCCAGGAAGAGATAGACGAACAAAGAAAAATTAAGGAAGCTTAAGAAATAAAACAACAAGAAAAAGAAAATAAGAGAGAAGACGACAGGAAGTAAAAGAATAACAAGAGAGAAGACGGCAGGAAGAAAAAAGAAAAAGAAAAAACGCCAGGAAGAAAAACATGACTTAATAAAAATAATGGAAGGCCTAAAAATAAGACGACAAGACGAAAAAGAAGAACAAGAATAAAAACATCAGGAAGAATTAAGAAAATTTTTGAAGATCAAGAAAAGTGGCTAGTCAAGGAAAGAGAATATTTCAGAAGAAGCCTAGATGAACAGGAGGCAGCCATTTTCTGCCTCGCTGAAAAATTTAAAAAGAGATATTATCAAAAAAGTCACTGAAGTCGCAGGGAAAGTCTGTGAATTCGAAGGACAAGTTAATGAAGTTAGAGAAGACGTTAGTGAAGTTAGAGAAGTTAGTGAAGTCAGAGGAGAAGTATCCTGACTCAAAGAACAGTTAAGATAAAAGGGTAGCCAGTTGAGTACTGACATCTGCTACCTAGGTTACAACCACCTTCCTTCGACGGTCTAAGTTCGTGGTCAACGTGCAAGTTTTGAGACAGCTGCACGTTCAAATAACTGAAACAATGGAAGAAAATGCAACAGCACTGGTATTAGCACTGAGGGACTAAGCATTAGATCGCTTCAGACAATTTCTGCAGCACAGCAACAAAACTTTAGCATTCTGGAGGCAGCGTTAGAACTAAGATATAGAGACCAATATCTCGCTTAAGTATATCAGGCTCAGCTTAAATCACGCAGACAACGGAGTGGAGAAAGTCTCCAGAAGTTTGAAGCTGCTATAGAGAGATTAGCCCATTTAACTTATCATGATGCACCAATGGAGTTTTAACAACAGGAGGTTAGGCGAATTCTAAAGTTGGCCAGGTATGCTGAAGTAGTGAGGCTCTAGTACGTACTTGAGATTGAGGCTGCGTATGAGGATAACACACAATCAAACCTGAGAATACGAGCCGTGACTGTGAAAGAGACCCCGGCAGATAAAACCACGCAAGTTATATTAACCGAGTTACAAAAGTTAATCGCACAACTATTGACAAAGGCGAATTCCTAGGCAAGACAAGAACAAAATAGCGGTGGGCCGAATGGAGGTATCCGCTGTTAGATGTGTGGCAAATTAGGCCTATTAAGAGGAACTATCGTAGCTTAGCATTCAAGATGTAATGTCCAAAGACAAAAGATCATACAACTACTGATAAAACTCGAATCTCCAGCCGAAACAAGACCAACAGCCAAGTAGTGGTAGACAGAATGGAGAAGGCATGCGCTGTTATAAGTGTGACAGACTGGGCCATATTCAGAGTAACTGTCGTCAGCGCAGCCTTGAAAGGAAAAATGTCACAGTAATGGAGGACCTGCAGGAAAACTGGCGGGCTGGGTACCTCGGGAACTGTGCTGATTAATAAAAAGGCAGATGCCATATCCAAAAGACCAGTGCCAGATGCAAGCCTTTGTCACCGTGAGGAAGAACAGCAAGATGTACATATAGTGAATACCGTTCAGTTTGATGTTCCGGATGATTGGACAAAAGAGTCGTCAAGGTAAGCGCAGTTAAATGATAAGGAAACTAGTCCTATTCTGTGAAATGGAAGGAAAGGGAACAGCGGGCCGATTGGAAGGATATTTCCAAACAAATCATTGGGGTTTAACGCTTTATGGGTACAATTGGACTCTTTAGAGTAGATGATGGACTGCTGAAGAGAGCGTGAGAAAGTCCAGATGGGAAAAAGTTAGTGTTAGTGAAATTGGTAATCCCCAAGTGTCACGTAGCAAATGTACTTCAGCAAGTGCATAGTAAAACATCTGGCAACTTTTGGCATCAACAAAACCTTGACAAAAATAAAAGAACGATTCTACGGGGTAAACAAGTATTCAAGATGTGGATGCTCTGGTATAATTTGAAGTTTGCGAGGCAAGAATGGGCCACAGACAAGAAGTAAGGGCCCAATGGAAGCAATATAAAGTCGGGGCTCCTTTTGAGGGAATTGCAATAGCAAGTGACAGTATGAAGGCTCGTTATGATCTTAACGCTAATTCAGGAGGTTACCAGGCGGGAGATCTGATTTGGCTATATAATCCCAAAAACGAAAAAAGGATACCGAAGCTTCACCTGCCTGTCATCTAAACGACTAAACGACGTCGTATACCAAACGGAGTCCAAAATCAAAGATGAAGGTGGTGCATATACAGAGACTGGCCAAGTATACAGAAAACAACGAATTGCCTGAGCGGGACCTTTAGGCTTAAGGAAGTGGCAGTGTTACGCCACTGGACTGTATAGACTGAATAGATGAGACTGGAATTGTACGGGAACTATCGATAAAGTTCTGGAATGTTCTAGACCACGTGAATGAATGTATAAATACGTGGGCCGAGAGTCAACTTAAGTTGAAAGTGAACGTGTTAAAAAAAATAAGAAAGAGACTTTATAAAAGTGTTTAATTGTGATTGTAGTTAAGACAGCATTAATCTATCATGTTAATTATTAATTAGTTAATAATAGTGATTAAGTGCATTCGGGATTTTTAATCAACGAATTTGAGAGTATAGGTGTTTGTGGGGATAGCAAACACGTAACAGTATTAAGTATCTTAAAAAATGTAAGAAGAAATTCCTGCAAAAAAAAATTATGTATTATGATTATTTTCAGCAATAATTAATAAAATCTTCTGGCTTTGGAAAATCAGAAAAGATACTAATACCTGGCATGTAAAAAATTCATAGCATTAAAATACAATAGAACAATTTAGTCCAGAGCCAGACACGAACAAATAATTTAATATTCAGTTTTTTTCAATTTTGAGAATTCGTCTCTCATTGTGCGTATAAATGAGATGGCAGACTATTGTTTTCTTGTTGTTTATAATCAATTCACATTTCGTGTAAATTTCATTGACGCGCAAATCATTTAAATTTTCATGAAAAAATTTAAAAAAAACTCAGTGCAGGGACATACACGTCAGCGATGAGATTTATCTAAAAAGTCTATGAAGGGCAATAAGTTAAAAAAGTGCAGACGCGACCAAATGATTTAGAGTCACTTTTTTTACATGTTTAATTATTTATTAATTAATAATGCAGCGATAATGGTTTTGCAGAAATTGTCATTAGTGGTTTTTATAATCAGAACATCACTATTTTCAACTTCTTCAACACGGGCAAATGACTTAAACATTTCTACCACCACCTCCCCTAGCTATTAGAAAGAATATCAGGTCACCGACCGAGGATCGAACTAGGCTCTGGGGTGAGAAGAAATATCCTTACCACTTGACTACAATGTCACTCTTAATAATAATGGATATGACGTCGTCAAAATGTTTTGCAAACCAAGATTAAAAATTGAATTGTAAATAGATTGAAATTGATTGGCCATTCATGTAAATCGAGATATATGCACAAGTTAACTGTTCATACAATTTCAAAAAGACAAGGTCATATAAATATACTAATCTGATTAGATAATTTTAGTTCCAAATAACATTAAACTAACGAGTTAAAAAAACGTTTAACAATTTTTCGCACTAAATGAAAATTGAGTTCAGACATGCGCGTTTAGTAAACGCAGATCGTTATACTACTAGTTGCGTCAGACCGAAGTCTTCTTTTCAAATTAAAACAATAAGATGGTTGACAAAAACAAGAAATAAATACTAGTGTCTTAACAGTTAAATCTATGATCAACTGCAATTAAAGTGTACGTATGTATATACAAATGTAGGAATAAAGTACAATACAAACAACACTGACCAGGCGCAAGTTCAAAAAAAATCAATAATCCGCCTCAGTTGCAATTAAAATGAGTACGAAAGCATCTCCGCGGCCACGAAAACGTAAACAAAAGGAAGAAATGAAAGAGCAAATAGTAGCCCAAGTGCATAAACCCACCAAGTCCACTACAAGTTCTGAAAATGACTACACAAATTCTGAGGACACTTTGGATTCGAAAAAAACTTATGTAAAAGGGTACGAAGATAAAAATGAAAATATTAGTATGCACACACCGAGTAGAGATGTATCTGTTGACGGAGAAACTCAAATTAACTCAAAAATTTTGTCTCTTATCGAAACTGAGATGAAAAGAGATATTAATAAACATTCACATTTTACTGATTCTAGACCTCAAAGTTTAAGTTTTTACGAGGATGAGAAAATGCCGGAAGAATTATCAGGTGAGTAGTTTTTTAGATACAAACGTAAAACAAGTGTTCAAAAATATTGATTTAATAAATTCTGTTCTTGTATATGGGGCAAGTTTATGTCTGTTTGGGCGAATCTTAAAGGTCAAATGCCAAAGGCGGGAATGTGGGAGTCGTACTGGTTGGTGGTTTAGTTTTAGGGTAGATATACAACGTATAATTATTGAAGCTAAATTTTAAAGTAGACTTTGATAAACTCGGCTATATGGTGGTTAAATCATAAATATTTAGGTTCATAGGTAAACTTATGCAATTAATTACATTTTTTTTGTATGTAATAAACAATTGTTATTGCAAATTTTATGAAGATCACTTTAAAACGGTATGCTGATATATCGCTAATAAATATTGCATTTTATCTACAGCCTATCGATGTAGAGGAAATATTTATCAGTATTATTGAGAGAATACAATAAAACTGGAGTAACTTAAATAACAAAATAGTTTTTTTATTTCATATCAATTACGAGTTACTATGAAATAGGTACACCGCAGTTGTGTAACATTAAAATTTAAAAATTTTGTGAAATTGAAATGTACAGGGTGATAATTTTAAGTGCCTTACTCGATTAAATTGCTTGAATTTTCACCGAGGAGAAAATTTCAAAATAATAGCTATGTATTTTTTTTGGAAATTCAAAATCGAAAAGAAAACAACAATTGAATATTAAATGAAAATTTATAGCCGAAAATCTGCTTATATGAAAAAAGGCATCCTGTATGTTAATGCGGAAATGGACATGTAACTAATTATAAGTGAGTATCATATATATTGTCACTTCGTTTAATTGGAAATTAGGTCAACTTTTTATTTCAAGTGATACACCCTATATATTTAACTCAGTTTAGGAACATCTTTCAAATTTAGTAAGATAACGGGGTGTAAATTTAAAATAACGCAATAATATCTCTAACAAATAAAAACATTTAAGTAATTTATTTAGGTATCAGTAGAAACTAAAGTATTTCAAAAACTAATTTAAGCATATTTTTTATTTACAATAAATGGTCGAAAACATTATCATTTTTAAAAAATCTGACATATTATTGCTTCGCATTTATGCATTTCTAGAAAAAAATAATAAAATAACTATTGGGTATTACAATAATACTCTTTCAAATCTAACATGATAATAATAACTAATACCTATAGATCTTTATATTTTATACTGCAACGAAGACGTTTGATCACATTTTCTCTGCATCTTTTTAAAAATAATGAGGGTTGTTGTTATTACAAGTAAATTTATATTTCTTTTGAATTTTTAATTTAATTTTTCATGGATAACGCGCACTGAAAAATTGTTACGCTATTTGATTGGCGAATGGTCGCAACATCCTGTTGTAGATAGGAAGGTTCAACTCTTCCTATCCAATTAAATGTCACCGAAGAGTCCAGACCTAATCCCGTTAGATTACGTTCTATGGGACCCTTAGAAAACAAAGTTTATTAAGATAATTTGATAAAAATGCCTACGTCTCTGTTTGCAACAGAATGGTAATGTTTTCTTATATTTTCTGTAAATAAAATACATAGAATTTTTTTTTTTTTTTAAATGAACGAATTATTTAAGTGTTTTAATTTATTTTTATAAATGACTTTGTTCTAAAAATATATTTATATTTATTAAACCCCAATATCTTATTAAATATGAAGGAAAATAATATATATTGCCATAATCCAAGCTGAATATACAGGGTGTGTCACTGATAATAAAAAACGTTTAGTAATTTCCGGTCATAATATATGTGTAAGTAATACGCATTTATAAACAGTGGAATTTCATATGTCCATTTCCCAATTAATATAGAGGATGTAAATATTTGTATTTTTCAGTTTTTCGACCATCATATTTTTATTTGATGTTCAACTGATTCTTTCTTTTAGAATTCGGATTAGTGAGAAAAAATACATAAGCATAGTTTTGGAATGTTTTTCTGAGGTGATTAATCAAGGCATGAAATCGAGTGAGTCACTTAAGATGATCACTCTGTATAAAAATATAAATTTTTGGGCATTCTTCATTCAGTTTTTTAATACCACCTTTTTTATCAACGTCGTTCAATAAATGTGTTTGAAGTATTAACATTATTAAATCCTAGGTAGCTTTCATATATAATAATATTAATATGTCTGTCATATATAATTTGAAGTATACTATTTTTTTAACAGCTCAAACCCAATAAAGATATAATGTATCTCTGGAAATTGTTTAATAAACTTTTGCATATAATATGAATTTGTTTTATTAGTCATAATAAATTTGAAAAAGATATCTTTGCTGAGTTTTCGAGTTATTAGAAAGAAATATTTTGATTTTTTAATTATCATAATGTTACCACCCTGTTTAGGTATATAAAGCAGGTTGTTAGTGAGAGAAATCATTACGATGTCTATTTAAAAGTGCATATTTTGATTTACATTTTAGTTCAGCCCTTGCTGTTCTCGAAATATTGATCATCCAGTATAGTATACATCCTGTGTGTTAATATATTGTTGATATCGAATTTTTAAATAAAGAATTTTTTTGTCATCAATATCAAAAAGTAATCTAAAATTACATTTCCGTAGGGAATAATAATAAAATCTAATGTAACTGTAACTGTATCAAAATAACAATCATTTTGAGCAAAAAGTAACGATGATACAATAAACATAAATGCAATATTTTAATTTCTTTACAAGTACGTTATGTATCTCAATTCTCATTGATTATCTAGTTACCATATTTTAAACATCAATGAATATTTTTACTGTTAGTGTATTGCTCATTCAGAAAAATAAAATATTTTTTCTCAGGTAATCTGGAACTTTTAAGCCCAGAGGAACGCAAACACTACAAAAAGAAAAGAGTATATGTAAATGGACACTGAAGAGAGAAATGCCTATAACGTAATGCAGGATATTTACAATTCTCGAGATGCTGAGGAAATTATGAGTTCATCAACAAAAAAAATCAAAGTCTAGAAAAAAACGGCATACTGAGTCTGAATTAGGGATGGGAGACAGCAGAGAAATGATGATCCCCAAAGAAAAAAAGGAAGAGTAAAAAAGAAAAAAAAGAGACACCTCGCCTATGACTACAAACAATGAGAAAGCGGTAAACACAAAAAGAGAGATGAATATGAGTTGAAGAACGATATCACTGTGGCTTTGAAGAACTTCAAGACGTTTTTGAAAATCATGAAGAGTTTAATAATAAACCAGAGAGGATAAAGAAAAGTCCGAGAATGTCGGATAAGTTATACGTTCAAAAAAGAATAAATTTGAGGTTACTGCCAAATTGAGTTCTAATTTAAATAGACAAAGTGCCCAAGATTTTGAAGATACCAAATTTGGAAAACGGTAAAATTTTAGTAAATTCTTATATTGAACCACAGAGCAGCGCGCATTGCAGTGTAATATGTAATACGCGCCGATTGAACCTTTAAATTAATAAATTTTCTAAACTGTATTGTTAACAGTCTGCCTACTTCGAAGGATTAGCCAAATGTTAAATATTCGTACTGATCGCTAAGAAATTTATGTTCAAACTGTTTTAAAACATCTAACTTCTTTTTTTGTGTGCTACATACGTATTATGTTGGTAATTTTTCCCCATCCATTATTTCTGAAGTTACTATAAATTCAAATAAACATTCAGTATAAAATTGCATTTTATATCTCACTAATATGATAGATATAGGATAAAATATCAATCATGTTACTTTACAATAGGTCCTATTAACAATTAAAGAAAGATTTAGAGATTACCAAAGATAAATACCAAATAGCTATTATAGCAAATTTTATAACATGTTTCTTTTCTTATTTAATTAAACATGTTATTCATTAATTTCATCTAGTTAATAATAATAATATATAGACAAATTTACAATATGGAAAATATATATAAACCAAAATTAATAATAATTTAGTATTTAAAAAGGGGATTTAAAAGTTTATTGTTATATACTAATATTTTAATATCTATCTATAAATGTTGAAAAAATTAATAGAGGTACATGTTTAGAGACATTTGCTTAAACTTAAAATATTCTATTTGAATGGGTAGTTGCAGGAGAATGATAGAGAATTATACATAAGCATTTTCCACCTCATGTTTTTTGAAAATTGTTTTAAAAAAAGTTCTATCTTCGATGAAAGGCAATAAAAAACGTTCCCAATTAATTTCGATGGGAACCATGATGTTACTTCTATTTATATATTGTAATGTTTGTATCAGTATAGTTGTAGCAAAATAATTCTAAAATTCGCATATATTATCTATGTGCAAGATATTAATAAGACGTTTTTATAAACTGATTTATATTCCAGTGCTTTTAGTATTCGTTAAAGAAAAAAGTCCAAGAAAGCTGCATTTTTTTTACACATTGATTTCGTCGTTCTAAACAATTTTTCAAAAGTCCTCGGTGACCCGTTGCATGAACAATTTTTTATGATGCATAAGAGGGTTAAAAAAGTAGTTTTTCGCGAATATCTTCGTTCCTTTTAATTTTACAAATAAGAACGCTAAATATAATATCGAAAGATTAGAAAAATTATCTAGTAAAGAGGACCTTACTCGTTTTGTCATACGAATTATAGTTTTCGAGAAAACTTGATGTACAACTTATGGCTCAAGCAAATACCTCGATTTTACCACCCACTGATGTAAAATTATATTTTTTAAAATAAATTTAGTGAGTACATTTTAAAACTTTGTATATAATTAATAAGTGAACACGAATAGAAATAAGCAGCTGCGTATCCCCCTTTTATTTCGGAGTATACTAGACCTTGGGTGTATAACTGCTCACCACATTCTTGCTAGAAAAGCATACAGTTTTGAAGTTAGTTTTTTGGCGTTTGTAGATGTATTTTGCAGTGTTAAAAGACAAGGTCGTGTTGAAAAATGGATAACTCGTATTGTTGTCTGTTGATGAAGAAATATATATATTTTTAAATCAAGCACAGGAACAGTGAAACAAAAATTGTTCTTCTCGAAGTTTTGACAAACATACAGGCAGCAAGGATCATATCTTATTTTTATATGTATTCTCCAGATGTGATACAACATCTGCTCTTTTTCATAGAGGTAAAACCCCCAGCTCTGAAATTATTACACAAAAGACCGAATTTGAAAGATGCAGTTCAAGTTTTCAATCTCGAGAAACAATTTCTTCCAATGAAATGTACCTAATTTTTCTTGGCCATGTATGGTGCAGCAAATAAAGAAAATTCTTTGAATAACTTCTGTTACTTATGCTTTTGTGAATTAGTGAGTAAATATAAATCTGTCAAGTTACATTCATTCACCTAGAGTGAAAGCAGCTGAGGAGCACTGTTTTCGAGTACATTATTAGGTGCAGAAATGGGCGATGAGTTGAACTTCCAATATTGGAGATTATTAAAAAATTTTAGAGCCAAAAGAAACATCAGCTCCCTCCCTGCTCCAGATTTTCTTTTAAATATGATTTTCTGCAATTGTGCAAAAGGTTGCTGATAAGTATATAGCTGCCGAAAGTTGGGATCCCATTGCACTTCTCTTTGCGGGCAATCTTGTGTAAATGCTCATGATAAAATCGAGGAAAATATGAGATAAGGAGAAGAAGAAAAAATGTAAAAGAAAGAGACAAAAAGAAAAGAAATACAAGAAAAAGAAGAAAAAAGATGAAGAAGGAGAAGAAAATGAGGAAATGAAGAAGTGGAGGAAAGACAAATATCAGTTCTTAATAGCACATGACTATACTTTGAGTATTCATAATTCTGAGATATTGTTACCACTGAATAAAGTAATCATGATTGACTTGATCAATAAATCACATAAAAACATTTTAATAAAAAATTCCTTGTTTTCTTTTTTAATATGGGACCTAATTCATACAGTTATTAAGCCTAAAATAGAGTAAAATCGAAGTAGTTACTTGCTTGTCATGACTTTTATATCAAGTTTTCTTTAAAACTATAACTCGTATGATAAAACGAGTAAGGACCGTTTTTGTAAATAATTTTCTTGTTCAATGCTAAGGTTTGTTCATTAGTGTTGCAAGGATCAGTTAAATTAGAAATCATATATGAGCAGGTTGTTTTGAAATGTGAGAGAACTTGCAAGCAGATCAATCCAATGATCCTTAAGACATAAACGAAATGCTTTCTTATACGGGAAATTTGTATTTTGAAATTTTGAGAAAAATGTTAGGGAGAAAGAAATCATTAATTACTGTCAATTGACAATGCATATTTATAAAATAAATATGTAAACTAAATGTATTTTTTTTACAAATTTCAACTACCTTCAAATTGCAGATGTAACATTCCCCACACTCACAATAATATTTTGATATTTTTCAAACAATTTTATTGCCCTAATAAGTAGGGTTATGTTTCCTGCTCTGATTTTATTGCTCGACTTCTTAATCTCCAACAGAAAATCAATGCGATTTTTCTAATTTATAAGCAAATTGCTAAATACACTAAATAAAAACAAAATTAGATCATCTGATTCGACACAAATGAACGGCATTTTTATGCTATCAATGCTGCGGATCTGCTTCTAGCAACACTAATGAAGATACCTCTACTTAAACGCCCATTTAACTTTTTCCAGTTGAGATATGAGGTTAGTTTGTTTATTGTCAATTTGTTCTTCTTCTTCCATTCTTCGTATCACTTCATATATAACTACCAATATAATGTCCCTACCGTTTTCGCGGCACATCAAAGAGTCGAAGTTTAATATATTTTTTAATACATTGCGCTTAGAATTTTTATTCTAAATTAAATGTATAACTAAATTAAAGCCTCCATTATTATATTTGACAATTTTTTAAAAATTCGTCAACAACCGAATTCCTCACATCCAAATATGAAAAAAATTTCCCATGAAGATGAGATCGATAGCTCTTCTTTTTCAAGATATAGGGTAATGAAGGGCCATCAGAAAATAAATATTTTTCTATTTTAACAGGAAAGGTTTTTTAAATTTCCACAATATTTAACACAATGCATTTTTTGAACACCGTACACACATTGTATCATCTACTTTTGAATAAGCGGAAATAGGCTCATAATGCGTGCGTTTAGACCACTCCACTTTATTCAGAATGGCTAGACCGGGGACGGCTATCGAATTGAACGTCCTCATAGAGGGACTAAGATGAACTGAGTTCCCTCCACTGAATGTCAATGCTGTTTGTGCTAAAACTAAATGCATATGTTATCCCTGTCACTCCTTAGGCCATATTCAAAAGTATTTGATACTAACGTGTATTAAATTATAACATATTTAAGTTTCATAATTTACTAAATTGAAGAAAGTTAATTATTATTATAACACTCTGTATCCCGTGGAATAACCTTTTGATTATTAACTACTGAAAGTATTTTTTTTCAGATTTACAACATATCCAATAGAAATAGCAATATGTTTCCAAATATGGTGGATGCGCCTTTCAACTCTATGCCACGGCCTCCTAGGTGGTTTATCATTGGGACAATGTTTGTATTTACTTTGTAATTTTCATCAGCAGGACGAAAATTTCCTGATTCACTACACTTATTAGAGAAGTATAATGTATGTAGGGCTCTACTTTGCTCTATGTGTTATATTATCGTTCCATTAAATAGGTAAGCGCTGTAGTATTTTTTATATTTTATAGTTTTAAACAAATATGTTTCCTGTCTTAATAATATATGAGTTTTGTAGGTTTAACAAGAATGCATGAGTTAAATAGTATAATATTAGAGGGTAGGTGTGCTGAGAAAATCTAAATGGAAATTTTTTATACAGCATGTATAATATAGTAAGTAGCTTAAGCATGTAGTGGTATCCATTTTTGACTTTTTGCATGGGTAGGGAAACAGCGCGCTGTTAATGAGTTAAATTATAATAATATGGCTGAAATTTTACAAATAGTGCTTCTTATAATATTACTACAATACTGTTATTGTTGTATTGGCTAAAACTATGTTTTATGTGATATGACTTAAGCAAAGTGCCTTGAGGGTTTACCACCATAGATATCCCTTAGTAAAAGGGGCCGGTTTTATCTTTAAGTAGTTGCATTATGTTCTGTCTGAAATCCATAACATGCCAATAATTTAAAGTGCATTCTTAGAAGCGCGAAGGGCAAACAAATCTTGTTGTATTTTACAAAAGTAACGTCTGCTACTATAATTAATGAGCTAATACCGACTTTGGATCATTAATCTCATGTAACATCACATCATTATTTTAGCACAAACACATTGATGCTGCTATTTTGTATTCAACACAGCAAACTAGTCGGAAGTTCAAATTAAATGCTGATTTAATTTGAATGTATTTAAGGTCTTATAATCACATCTGTTAATATTCTTAGGTTATGTTGTCAATTAAAGGAACTTATAAACGCTGTTTAATTATAAGAGGCACTCATTGCATAATGTTGAAGCAGATTAATTATTATATGTACAAATTCTGTATTACAAAAAAAAAAATATTTCCATAAACTACATAAGAACAAAAACTATCTTGCTAAATTTCATGGTTAAATACTCAACAAATAATAAAAATGTTTATCTAGGAGTTACGTACCTTCTGAAAGAAATTTTGATGAAAACACTAAAAACTAAAATAAAACATTATGCTAAATGATACTTGAACCCTACCGGAACCCAAATGATACTTTAAGGTATGACTCCAAACGTTTGTAAAAATGTTTACAAGTTAAAATTCGAGAAAAAGTTGCAGACATGACTAGCTTACCCAAGTAATTTTAGATAATTTGTAAAATAAGTAAAAATTTTTTATCAACAGTAAAAGACAAGAGCTTTTTTTTATCGGATAAAATTCTCTTTATAACTAAATAATTTTTGCCAATCAGTAAACCTATAAGAAAATGACTGTGAAAAAAATCGAGACCCAAGGTCGATGATTTTGTCAAATGTCAGTTATTCAGTAAAAATTACGATTGGCAAAAATTGAGTAAAAAAGAAATTTATCCATAAAAAAAAGTCGAAGTTTTTTTAAACGATAAATGCTTTTGACCAGAATATGTGAACGAATAACAACAATAATTATCTTTATTTATACAATTATTTAAAGGAACAGTTATTAAAAATATTGACGATTTCGTCACCTTTTTTTATCGCTGTCAAAGTGACAAAAATGTGCTGTCAGATAGACTTTTTCTATAGGAGTTAATTTATCATAATCAAAAGTATGTTTTATCACTACGTTTCAAATTTTGATTAGAAGTTTTAGTTAGGTATTTAAAGTTACACCTTTTTAAAATTGCTCAACTAAAAATTAGTTTGAAATAGTGATAGAACCGCAATAATACATAATATCAGCAACTGTTACCATTGTTTTCATTAATTCAAATATGATATACTTTGTTTTTTTGGATCTATACCGTCTCAATTAGTAGTCGTATGAATCAAATAATCAAAAATATACGAAAGGTCAATTCTACATTTGAGCAAAGACGAATACTGGACGCTCCATTTATACATATTATCATTGTATTTGTTGATACTATACATACTGAGAAATATAAGAGTACATGAGCAGGTCGTACCTAATTTGACACACGCAAAGATGCAAAACAACAAACTATTACTATTTTTTGTTTGAAAATTATTGTGCATTTAACTACTGATCATATCAAATTGTATAAAAATACCTTTTCTTTTACAGAATAGTCATTGCTCACTTGGATATAAGCCAATTTATATGAGATGTCTAAGTACAAGAAAATTTCAGTAGTGGTGGTTATTTATGTTACTTGCTTTAATGGTTTCCAATAGTCATGTGCTAATTATGATAATAAATTATCCCTCATGTCTTACCGGAACATCTCCTTGTAAATGTAAGTTTAAAACTGATTTATTTAGCTAAGTTATTATGCCTAATTTATACATTATTGTGATAAACCTTAAAAAACAATCTACAGCTCTGAAATTACCCAGGGGATCAAAAATCGGTGGACCAACGAGTATGGACGATCTTAACTATTTTAATGAAATGTTTGGCATCGACTATCTGATCACCCAACATATAACTTCTTTATGAATGTACATTTTCAATAATCTACTACTACTCTACGATTTCAACTTGAGTAGTTTACGTAAAGAGTGAAGAACATGTTACCAGTAAGAGCATGAGACGAACAATCTGGTTTACAGAGAAAGGGCGGGACTTAGATCACTCTGTATCCAAATTCAACTGCTGAAAGTTAGAATCGGTAGATCTAGTAAGGTTTCCTTATATTGCATACCTCTGACATTAACCCTACTTTCTATTCTACAAATAAAATATATCTTATTGATAGATAAGCAAAAAGAACTATAAAATTCCTTTATTCGTGTGACCAGTTTCATGAAAAGTAATTACTTACATCATCAGAGTGCACACTTGTTCAAGATACCACCATTAGTAAAGGGAATTTAGAATTTTTCTTTTCCTTTATCATGAATAATTACTCATATAGGATCAACCTACCTACGTTATACCTTATGATTGTTAATATGTAATTAACAATAATCTCAATCTTACAGATCTTTAATTTAAAGCTAATACAGAAAATACATGAGTGTTGCTAGCAACATTTCTCAACATTTTATTTTTACCATTTTTAATTTGAAATATAATGTGCCTTTAAATCATTATATTTTCCCCTTAAATCATTTTAATGGGAAAATATAACGAGGTTAGAACCACTTCGAAAATTGTAATGCAATGCCTTCATTTTATTGTTTTTTCTTCATTTTCCTTCAGTATAGGTACTTTGAAAATCACACTTCATTGGGACATGCCTCAAAATTCTCAGGAGTAAATACTTCAGTTTACCGAAAACATGGTAATATTTAATTATGCTAGGTGAACACAAGTCTTCCTAACTTACTAACTGCACGAAAATTCACAATAACATGGAGTGATGTGATGTAGTGCAGACTCTCAATGAACAATTTTAAAATATTTTGAAATATTCTGGTCATACTACTTTATATCTACATTTGGTCTCTTCAAAAAGTTGTATCATTTATGAAGTGTTGAATCTGGAGGGCAAAGACTAAATACTTGGGCCTGTTTATCATTGTGGAGGAAACCTTAGTTTTAACATTCACAGCATAGTTTTTCATGGGCCTGGGACCGCCAGATGAACACTGTATTCCCATCTGAAAAATTTAGAGCCATATCTGCCTAATAAATGATTTTTCATTTTTTATTTTTTTCTTGATAGCCCTAATAATTTCTAATGTGATATCTGAGAAATAATTCTATGAAGACAATTACAAAATCTCATTCTCAGCCAAATTCATTTATGAAGGTTTTTGGATTTAAAGAATATAGAGGTTTTGATGAACCTTACAAAAATATTCCATAATAATGAAATAAGTACACGATACACTTAGTACGTCCTTTTCTCATACATATTATAATTTATGAGAATTCATGTAGTCAATACTAAGTGATTTTAACATTCACATTTCAGACAACAGGATATAAGCCTGGTGAGAGCTGATTCAGGTCAGGCAGGCGTTCGAAGGAAAGCAAATAATGACGTGTATCTATCCCGCACTCTCATCTGTAATGAGGACCGAATTTAAAAATCCACTTAAGAGATATACGTACATTATTGTTTTGATTTAACGCCTGTTCGACTTGAAACAACAGTTGTGTACAATGACCAACAATAAGTACTTCAATATGTCAGCAGAAAGTGCACAATTAAGATCAAATTAAGAAAGTACTTACTTTCATTTAATTCACTTGGAAAAATAGACAAGTTTTGGTGCTAAATTAACTAAATAAGTTTAGTATAAATTGCCACTGGTTTGCTCTGAATTATTATTTCGATGACAGAGAAGATGGTGGCATTAGCGATAAAAGCTACATGAAAGAATTGACAATAATTCATATATTATGTACAAATACAGGGTAGTAATTCAACAATAAATTCAATTTATTTTTTATGGAGCGTTTTGGTATTTGGAAATTGTCAGCTATTAGTTGAAAGAGTAATTACCAATCTATAAAAAAGTATATTCGCGTGTATATAATTTTATTTAGTGAATTTTTGACTTTTTCGTTGTGGTAATAAAGCCACGGCTTTGATCTATCTCCCCCAAGACTCTATGGGAAATAATTTTAAACGGTTTTAGTTGCCAAAAGCGTCTTATTATAATTAAACAGTATATATTTAGATATAACAACTTCCGTTTAAGGAGTCAATCAATTACATCTTCGCATACAAAAATTTAACATGACATTTGTCAAAATGGACGATAAGATTAAATTTTTTAAATAATACCTAGCCAAAATATTTTAATACGTAATCTGTAATAATAAGAAAGGTAGTTATTTTACCTTTAATACACCTAAATGAATATAATGCCGAGGAACAAATTTCAAAAAAAACTGTAAAGATCTGCAAAAATAATTATTTCACCTGTTTCTTACAAGTCGTCCCTAGTTACCAACTCCCATAATGCCCATACAAGACCAAGCAATGGGTCATTTGAGTCAGCTCCATGATTTTAGAGCAACTTCGGTATGAAGAATACAAGAGATAATACAGTATTTAATTCAAAGCAGATGACAAAAAATAACGTGGCAGCACCAACTCACCAAAAAATTTTTTCTTAAATTTAATTTCTTTACACTTCAATATCCATTTAAATGCCAACATTTAACTCAGTGTTGCGATTTTCACGATACTCACATGTCCAATTAATGTAAGGACAGCATTAAATTGGTTAGGTATTTTGAAATTTGGATTATAATTATATATAAATGATTTATTTAATTTACTTTCCGATTGAAATAAAAATTATTTATTTTATTCTTTATATGAAATAAATTAAAGTCTTCTATGTTGTATTGGTATTTATTAAATGAAATACAAATTAATTCGATAAATCAAGTTGTCTTTCTGGAGAGATTTTCATTTCCATTCGGACGACTATAATTCGATTCGAATTCACTGGACTCTAGTTTTAAAATAATTTAATGCCAAAGATTATCCCAAACACTTGGACTAGACTGAGACCTAATGCTGCAGCACAAATCATCCATAGGCATGTTTTTCATTACAGATGTTACTGGTTCTATCCAACCTAAAACAGAAAAGAAATATAAGTATAAAAAATCATGAATATTATAAATATAGTAATAATAATGTGTCAGGTGAGTCACCTTCACTGTTGTTCAAATTTTATGGGTGGATGAGAACATGCATAATTCAAAAAGAATATTAAAAACAAAAAATATATTTGCTAGCATCATAACCTCCAATTTGTGAGGCTACCTCATTTGTCCGTTTGACTGACTGACTGGTGTAATTTTGCATCTCTAAAAATTAAAATAACACTCCCTGGTAAGCTCATTAGAAAATACGGCTCGCTAAGTTTAACGATTTTTCAATGAGGATAAAAATAATATATAGCTTTTATTACTCTATAGAAGACCCATTTTCTAGTGCAAAAGAAAAGAACATATACCTAGATATCTTTTTTACAAAACATTTCAGTAGCTGTTTCTACAAAGTATTCAATAAACATAAATGAATATCACATAAATTACATAGTAGTTGATTTTTTCTTAGCTATTTTTAGTTTATGCAAAGTGTCTCAATCAATTAATAGGCATATTTACAGTGTTTGTGTTATTTTCCGTTTTTGTGGACATCTAGTAACAAATGTACTACAAGTTCTCAATACCCTTTATCACATTCTCCATAAAATATCAACAAATTCAAAAGTGTTTAGTGATTGAATTCATATGGTGTGGCAATTTTTTGACACAAGAGAATGACTGACATTACTGATTGTTTCTAATCCATAGCTGGTGATATAAATTTTACTAAATTCTGAATTCTAAATCATAAATATTTCAAAAAGTTGTAACTTAAACCCCCATGATACTTATATCAGAAAAAAATTTAATTATACATAACTTAATGTCAAAAAATACAGGGTGTTCCATTCGACTTAAGCAAAGATTTTCATGGTTTGAAGTTTACAAAATGTATCGTCAAAATTGGAACACTTAAGTTTACTATTAATGAATTTCTTTAAAACTGTATAGTACCATCTCACCTTATGGTCTTTCGCATGCCAAAAAGTAATAAGTAAAAAGAAAGTTATAAAAGTTATTGTAAACCACTAACCTGTTAAAATTTTTTAAAATGTCATATTTGAAACGGCTGGGTTTAGGTATAAGGTATCTAAGCAACATTTTACAACTACCGACTAATTTTTCACTAATTCCGACGTCAAGAATTATTACAAAATATTGATCAGTAATAACTTAGGGTACATAGTTGTAATACGACGTCGAACCAAATATTGCGTCGACCTCGCAAATCCACTGCTTAAGTCTGGATGAATTACCAACGTTGATTTGCGTTAAAAAACGACTTAGTAAGGTTTGATATGTTTTTCAAGTCATTATCCAACGTTGATGAGACGTTGACAACTGACTTCAAATAGGTATTGTTATATTTTTGAATAACTTACCAACGTTGGTTACACGTTGACAGCTGATTAAAATAGGTATGGTTAGAATTTTGACCCTAACCTACCAACGTTAGGTAGAAGGTGGTGACTAACTGAATGGGTCAAGTTTGTTATGGAACACTTGCCAACGTTGGTTGAACGTTGGTTAGTGGCTTTAATAGGTTTGGTCCTTTTTAGTTATTAACCAACGTTAATTAGACGTTAATATATAACTTAAGTAGCTCCGATTAATTTTTCGGAAATACAAGCAAGTTGAGGTATCGATTTCCAGTATAACCGGAAGTGTCGGATGCTTGAATTATTTTAGTTGGATTGACCACACTGCGATTGGTAATTCCCTAAATTTTAAAATTCTCTGAGGTGCAAATGTTTTCCTATATCGATCGATGCAGTTCCTAGTGAGAAACCCTGTATAGACTCAAATATTGTCTGTTTCCTCGTGGAGCTTATAATCTTAAATTTTTAATTTATTTTCAGCACACAAAGTGAACAGTCTTAGTTCACCTTGCAAGTTTCTACAATCCACAAGATATACAGTCTGTCAGGCGAAGAAGGGCCGGCGGAAAGAATGTACTTTCTGCATTTCATTTCCCATGAGCGTAAATGAAATAAATGACCAAGTTTTGTGATCGCTTACATCACACCACAATTGGGATATATACTACACTTGTAATAGTTCAGAAAAGCGGCGACTTCTCGGTAATGCTCTCCTTTGCTGTGCGGGCCTGCTCCCGGTAGGCTGCGGAAAATATTTCTCTTTATCATCTACGCCTGCAGAGGAGTTTATAGCAGTCAATAGCGCCATTTAAATCATTAATAAAAAAGAAGAAAGCAAAGGACCAGGGTTAGATTTTGAGGGACACCCGAAATTGCAGCATATCGTGCTGTTTAAAAAAATAATGAATAAATAATAAATGTAAAACTTCATATTCGAAACTATTTTGTGGTTATTACAAGATACCTGAAAAATCACTCCCACAGATAACCGAAGTGAGAC